>ML786156.1:690477-717715 GCA_009831015.1 Picea engelmannii | reverse complement strand
TGTGTGTGTGTGTGTGTGTGTGTGTGTGTGTGTGTGTGTGTGTGTGTGTGTGTGTGTTTTGGATCTCTATGATGTTTACATGTGATGATATTTGTGTTGTGTTTTTATGATGTCAAATCTATATGTTGTGATAGATGTTTTTGATGGTTTATGTATGTGTGATGGTGTCTTGATGTGATAAATTCCAATCTAATATTATGTTAGCCATGTTATATGTTATTTGATTTAATTTTCATGGAGTATGTGTAAATGTAATTGAATAAAAATGTCGAGATAAGAGTCTAACTTGTAGGTATTTGCGAAAGAGGCAAGGATTACGGAAACGGTACATATTGTTGAGCTATAGGACGACAAGATGAGAATATTATATGACACTAAGGTGACGAATGTGGTGGTGACTGGCCTCAGTGAGGAGGCCAATGACTGTTGTGTATTCTGCTTGGTTATTGGTTGTTGAGCCCAAACATATGTCGCTAGAGTGGAGCAGTTCATGTGAGAGGGTGTAGAAATCCCAAGTGGTTGAAGTGAGATTCTACGTCCAACGGATAGCTCTGTCAGCGTAACCAATGTGATATGCTGATGGGGGATTCATCTGTCAATAAAACTAATTGGTAGATCAGATATGAGTCATGGAGGGAACAAAAGAAGTCTAAAAACTCTACAAATGTGTACAAAAAGAAAAATCCTAGTGTAGAATGACTACGCTCAGGCGTAAAAAAAAATTAAGTACAACCCGTTGACGGGTTCTTTGAGAGGATATCCTTTTGTAGATGCCAGGATGTATGCACCTTTAGTGAGGCAGTGTTGGATGATGTAGGGTCCATGCCATAATGACTCGCATTTCCCATGGCCAAAAGTATCGTGAGAAATATCATAGGCTAGGATGAGATCTCCTTCATTGAATGAGTGAAGGTTGACATGGAGGTCAAAGGTGGCTTTAGACCATTTTTTAGTTGCCTCATTGTTATGTAATGAAGATCGACAATCTTCATCCAGCGACTCTAAGTTCAGCAAGAGTTGCTCCATTGGAACAGTGTTAGGTAATAGCTCTATGGCAATGCGCAAGGTGGGAATTTCTCACTCGATGGGGAGGGTGCCTTCAATCCCATGGACAAGATGGAATGGTGTAAAATCAGTGGTAGTTTTGACTGCCATGCGATAAGACCGTAATGTTGAAAACAACATACGATGCCAGTTGGTCTTATGTTTGTTGACATTGCATTGTAACATGGTTTTGAGGACTTTGTTAATAGCCTCAACCTATCCATTGGATTGAGGGTAGTATGGGGAGGTGAACTCATGGGAGAAGCCTAACCTTGAGGAGAGTTCGAAGAATATCTCATTCTCAAAGTGTTTACCGTGATCAGAGACTAACTATAGTGGGACTCCGAAGCAGGTAATGACATGATTCAAGAAAAACGTGATGTGGTGCCAGCAGTATTGTTTAAGGTAGGCATGGATTTAGCCCATTTGGTAAAGTAACATACTTTCATGATGATGTACTTGTTTCCATTTCTAGATGGAGGGTTGCAAGTCATGAAGTCATGTACTTGTGTCCTTTTCGTCACTTGTGTCCTTTTAGTCACTTGAATGAGAAAAAGAGGCGCACTTGAAAGTCTAGTTCGGCCTACTAGATAGGACAGAGATTAGTGTATGCATCAAACAATTCAATCACATGAAATAAAAAACAACTAAGATATAACAACAAATAAATAAATAACTAAAGAAATAAAACTAAAATGCATGAGGAAATTAGAACCAAAATTAATCAAATAAATGACCAATAATCATGCCACAAATGGAGAATTATATTAGTGTGAAAACACCATAGAGAAAGGGGGACTTATGGATCCCCTCTTCCTCCTTGGGAGGGCTCTTGAGTCCCCTATGTGAGAGCTCTTCTTACAAATGGTAAACTAGAAAGAAAACGGTGAAGAAATCCAAGCTTATTCCCTCAAGAGGTGAGGTGAATAGCTTAATGAGATGTTGCTAGTATGCTCCAAGAAGAAAAGAGGTTTATTGAAGGAGAATAGAGGCATCAGAACAATACAATGAGATTCTTGAATTCTTAGTGCACCCATGGCCTCTTCTTATAGCAAGTCTTTGAGTCGATATCCAATTAGTCTTTAGTGTGAACAAGGGGCCCTTTAGGGAACCCTTAGGTCTTTGAAGAGCCCTCCATTCAGATTTAGCTCGGATTTGAGGGTCAAATCAAGTTGGGATCTAGTACAGAAGTGGGTCAGGGGGAGACAACAACCATAAATGCATCGTTCACAGGTGTGCACAGATTTTCTTGTACACAGTCATGCATCGGGTGCATGTGCACTTTTCTGGCTTTGTTGGCTTGCGCGCTTCCTTTAGTGTTTCAGCGCATGTCAATTTTTTGACCAGTTGTATAGTTTGTGCCTTTTGGAAATGCATTTTTGGGGTTGCAGGTGAACTAATAGGTGTTTGGAGATGTTGTATTCCTGTAACCATTTGCGGATGAAATTTCAGTGATAACAATAATGAAATGTTTATTGGACGAGATAAAACCTCTTATATATCTTAAACTAAAAACTTAGGTTAAAAGTTAATGAATACATCGATTTGTGTGTAAAAAGGATCAAAGTACAACTTATTTATTTCTATAGTCATTACAGCCTGAAAGCAGGGACTAATAATAGCAGTTACCAAATCATATATTTATTATTAATAATTTATGTTATTTATGAAAAAATGATTAGTATAAAAATAATAGCAGTTACCAAATCATATATTTATTATTATTCATTTGTTGAATTGACACTTCTTACCATGTTAATTCAATGAGGTTATGCAATTTTGTTCTTTCTAAAAAATAATGTTATTATCTTCATTTGAAGTGTTGTTCCTGAGTCTGTACTTAAGGCTTAAAAGTACAGTGTCAAGGCATCCAAAAGTGGGTAAAAGATGGAGAAGAGGGAAGCGTAAACCTTCGGTAAAGGAAACTAGGGAATATTCCTACGTTGGCATTGTCTAGATTCCAATTGTTCCTGGATAGTTATATATTGTTCAATGGCTGCCCATGAACGCTCAAGTTCGACCCGGTTAGTAGCTATTTTAAGGATTGTGTCGAATAAGTTTAAAGCGATATGCGTTTGGTCTGATAGTTCGGGTTCGATATTAGGTTGTGTTGGTATAGGGAAAGTCATGGGGGAACAGTAAAAGTAGGAAAGACTTCAAAGACAGATTAGGTGTTGTCTCGATTTGGTCGAATAAAAGAGAATTTACAGTTTTAGGAATAAAATAGGAATGCAAATCAAAGGCTCTTTCCCGTAACTGTATTATATTTTAATAAAAGGTCTGAGGTGGGAGAAAAACATTTAGCTGTCTATAGTGTAAGGCTTCTACCAGGGGATAATCTCACGAATAAACAGAAGAGGAAAAAGTAAGGAAATAACCGATGTAGCAGAGAATATATGTAGAATTTTGAAAATGCAGATTGGTCTTCCACCCGCTGATAGTTGGTGCAGAGGAAAGACAATAAACAATTACAGAAAACCAAAATTCATTCTCTATAGTAGTGGTCATACTAAAGTATAATGAAGAACATCAATTATGAATATGAAATGAAATAAAATATGAAATACAAAGAAACAAACTTGTAACACAGTCGTGACGGAATTGAGAATCTTCAGATTTGCTTTTATTAACTTCTCAAATGTAAAAAAACTCTGTTACAATCGACCCAAAAAGGTCCAGCCTTGTTTATTTATTTATGTGGTATATTTATACAATTTTACAAGTAAGATAGAATCTCAATAGTCGCAAAATTTCGGTTATGACAGAGAAGAGAGCAATCGCTCCATTTCTCCCACCCTATCTTCACTTGTTGCCAGATGTTTGTCGTTGCACAAGCTCGGTACAGGTGATACATCTTTCCACCAGCTGAGATATTAGCCACGATGGTTCGGCTTGACAGTTGTCTTCGAAGAAGTAACATTCTCAAGCTAACTGCTGCAGCTTGTCCTCCATCTGTCCATTGATGATGTCAATAGCACATAGTTGTGCACTGGGTTTGATCATGCACTTATCAACTTGGACTATGTCCACCATAGTCATCTGAGAGATATCGGTCGAATCTCTTTCTTCCTTTTCCTTCAGATCAAGCGAGATCTATTCCACATTCATTTGCATCAACACCTCAGCATTTCCTCCGTTGTCAATTCCCAACAGCTCGTCATCTATAGAATTAAAGGCCTCCTCTAAAGAATTGGTTATCTTTTGGGCTTGCTTCTTTCCTTTAGCGATGTTACGCTCCCATTCCTTTAAGAGAATGTTTCCTCGGGTTTTCTCTGAAATGATGAACCTGGGAGTACCCACCAAAACCCTGTTGTTCGTGGCTATTACCGCCTCCTGGAAGGCGACCCGAGACGTTCCTACATCCCTTTCTCTGGCCGATAAGTTCTCGGAAACCTGATTGACCAGCAGACAGTTTTCTCAGATCGCTCCCACCTTGACGAGCAAACTTTGTTGTGCCGAAGAGATCCTATTCCGAATCTCGATCACCTGGGATTTGAACATCCCGATGTTTATCATTTTGTTCTCAGTGATCTCCACCCTAGCCTGCAGCTACTCAATCAAATTCCTCTGTTGGCTCGCTTGTATCCGACCATCTCGGACCACAAGCTGCGTTTGCTCAAGATTAGTTTTGAGCATCTCTATTTCATTTTTATCGGCCAATCTGGCCTGCTCTATTCCCACACTTGCCTGATCTTTAGCATTCTCTGCTGTTGTGGCCAGCCTGGCTTCAAGGGTCTTGATTAGGTGATTTTTTTTTTAAGTTGGTTTTTTAGGAGTCCAACTGAAAACTGATTCGTCGAGGCATAGGCTCCTAGTGTCCCTGCTATCTCAGTGGCGAATTGCTCATTTTTCTTGTCTTTTCCATCAGTTATGACTTTATATTTATTTGCAGTCGACTCTCCTTCTTGATAAAATTCTCTTTTTACTACTACCTTTCTCTTTTTGTCGAAGAAAAACTCATTCGAAGGGAGTTCTTCTACTCTTATGGGCCTCATTTCTTCATTGAATATCCATCCTGCCTCGATATTTCTCTGTGTCGACTACAAGGGGGTGACTGATGTGATGGTTTCTCCGATCTGTTTCACCGATTTTCCTGGAGTATCGATCAGACTCTGCTTCTTTGGTTGTTCTGGAGTCTTTATCTTTGTCTCTGGATTCTGTTTCTTTGGCGGGTCTAGTGTTTTTCCCTCTGCTCTCGGACTCTTCATTTGTTCCCCCTTGTCCTGCTATTTTCCTTGGTTGGGAGTTGCATCTTTAGAACCTTCAGCATCTTTCAATTTTTTCTCCGAAATACCTGGACCCTAACCTCGCAACATAGCAGGAAGACAACTACGTCGATGTTCCTGGAACCTCAAAATAACGGCTCTATCCTTTGGTGCCAAGGATTGTATCCAGGCCAAAATCTCCTCATAGGACCTTGCTCCTCGGAAAATGTCATCCGAGGGTGAATTCTCATGCTCAAATCTCTTGAGCCCGCAATTTGCCAAATGGTTGTTCATGACCCTCTGTCGATCATGTTTCTTGTATTCAATGGAGACCAAATTTAGGTCTTCCAAGGATGCCACCTTGTCTTTGGCATGCCCGAACTCCAATAAAGAATAAGAATTCAAACGAACAGGGAATGACGGCCATACCTTATTTGAATACCCTTTAAGTTCTTTGCTTATGCTCCCAATCACCATTTGCCAGGCAACCTCGCGACAAGCCAGCTTGTCGGGAATGAACAATGGTAGCGCATGTGGGGGAACAGAAGCCCCAAAGACTCTGAAGTAGGAAAATTCAGCTTCTACATACCAGTCTGTGATGCTGCTCAGATCTGTTACTATGTTGTCTGAGATCCGAGGTGGAAGATGACCAAAAATGGTGACATGCAGGGGCACCATCACCCAGTTAAAAATTTCATACACAAAATTTTCTGCTTTGTTTTCCCATAATTTCGTGTGATATACATGTATGGGTTCATCTTCAGCCGGAGTCCAACTCCAGTTCATCAATGGGAATGGTGTCATAGAATAAATTTCATCCATAATGTACGTGGACATGAAGAATGATGACGCCTTCCCATTCTCCTTATGCTCCCGATACTCTGTGACCCGATTGGTCAAGCTATCCAAAAGCATCTTTTCCCAGTTAAAGGAAGAACCTTCGGCGACCCAAAACATTAGAGGTACCCACGCAAGGAAAAAATGCGATGTGTCCTCTTTCCCATATAACTGGCATGTCATCATGGCCACATATTTGTATTGTGGTTCTAACGAAGCGATTGAATAAATGTTGTGGGTATCATCTCTGAACTTCGCGGTGTTTGAAACCCAATCATTTATCAGACTGGACATGGTTTTATCATACTGTTCGCATTCCTTCTCCTTGAATTCTTCCAAGAACTCAGTGCCATATGTGTAGTCGAACGTCACGATCATATTATACATGGTTTGCAGATGCTCTGGCCTAAAAGTCCCTACGGTGACTCTTTGCTCATTCATGATAGTCCTAGTCGGTATGTCCACATGGTCCAATGCCCATCGGACCATATCATAATATGGAAACAACCGCGGTCTAGCTGCTACTCTGTGCATTCTCGATTGGACGACTATTTTGTACTTGGTGGTTAAATCATCTCTTTCGTTGTCGTCGGAGTCGTCGGAATAATCCACCAATTATGATTGTAGAATGTCTGAAAAAAATGACCAATTAGGGACTGAGTCGATACTTCAGGGAGAGGTATCAGAGACATTGTCTAAGCCTTGCCTTGAAACCTCCACATTCGCCTTTGCTACTTTCTGCGGAGCCATGGCTGAAGCTTGCATTTTAACTCTTCTGCGATAGAACTGCATATACATACAGAAGTCAGTTTACTCAGAAGTGATGAGCTCTGTGTGCTCTGAAAATGCATTTGTTATAATGAAGCGCATCTCTTACATATATTTGAAAACTGGTACCTTTCAAAACAAGCCTGTCAAATCATTTTTAGAAATAAATTTTTTGCCGTAAAAAGAAAACGATCTTATATTCATAGATTTACCCTATTTCCTCATTAATGTCATAAATTTTGGCGATTTAAAAGTCAGTTGGCATATGGAGAGAAAAGGATTCCTCGTGAATCGTGCAAGCATCGAAACGTGGGATACGTCTTGATTTATCTTAATTAATCCAATCTCGCCAACGTTAATCAATATCTCGCTACTCGTTATATCGGGGATTTTCTTTTAAAATTTTGAGTCTCTAACTCCCAAGACTACGAAGATCGATTTTGGTTTAATTAAAGGTAATCTCAATTTGGGGCTTGATTAATTTTATAATTATTATTTTCGCCATATCGCAACTCGGAGCTTCAAAGATAAGTTTTTGGGAGATTTACATGCCGAGCTGCGAAACTGCAAGATTGCGATAACATGACTTAATTAAAGGGAAGATAATCTTGGATTAAGTGATTAATTAATCATGTTATAATTACCTCGTGACTTCGTGAGTTGGGGTTTAGACGCTATAACTTTCGAAAAAGATAGTGCCGAGTGGCGAAACGTCGATAACAACTTTTACCACGGTTAGCTTTTGCCTTTAATCCTTGACATGGGTTATTCATAAAGGACCTCATGTTCTCGTCTATCAGGGCTGTGATAATAAAAATTTGGGTTTGGCGAACACCGAGGCGCGAAACCCCGACGACGCTTAATCACGAGTTAGGGAAAACTTTACCCTTGTTACTATCTTGAGTGGAAAGTTAACATGATTTCACCGTTTCGTGACTCGGGCTATGGAGATTACATGAATTATAGTATCCGACCTGCGAGATCCCGAAGTAGAACCAAAAGAGGAAACATTTCTACAAAAGGTAGGACTTGTTTCGAGAGTAGAAAAATCATTGTTGCTCGCGTGATCAGCTTCAGATATCATCGATATCTCAGAGGAAAAATGAAAAACCTTTTTTAGATTTCAAGCATTAAAAATGAAACTTGCGAAGGGATAGAAAAACAAGGGTGGCTCCAACATAGGCTCCAACTAGGGATCCCGCCTTCCTGCGAGGCTGGAAGAACAGTAGACCACGTGCCAATATTGGGTAAATGGAGTCAAAAGCTCAATCAGACGAAAAGGTTCCCGAGAATAGTATATCGAAGGGGGAAAAAGACTTCGTTCTTTACCTCGAAAAGTTTTTTCAAAATCAGATACTCTTTCTAAACACAGCTGTAGTCCCTTTCACAATTTTCTCTTTCCCGCTGCTAAATTTAGGTATGTTTTAAGACAATCAAAACAACCCTAGGAGACCCAACAGATCTTGTGGCTCTCATCTTGCATCAAAAGAATGAGATTATATGTTTTTAATTGGGGAGTCCCGTCTGAATTTGGGATGTGGATCAGGTTTTAGAAAGCATTGGTTAGCAAAGTAGAGTGATATTCATGTATAAAATCCTTACAGATATCTCAGACATTGCTTCACTTCCAGCAAGCCTGTTCAGTACCCCGGTGAAGTTATATGGCCCCTTTTACTGAATTTCCTTTCACCACTTCGGAATATATTTATGCATTTCAATGCCGAGACGAGGGAAATCATTTCTGAATTTCCTTTCATCGTCTCTTGGACTAGGTGGGGGAAATCATTTCTGAATTTCCTTTCACCACTTGTCTTATAATTTACCTTTTTGAGCACGAAGATGGGGGCAATCAGTTTGTATCAGGGCTGATATCTGTGTAATATTTTTCATTAGAAGTATGTCAACTTACTTTGATTACTCGGTACCAACCTTCCCTCGACCTTCACAACATCTTCGTTCTTAGGGAGAAAAGGAAAATAACTTTTAAATGGCATCCCGTTTGAGAAAGCTTTAATCCTCCGATACCGTTGAAAAACCTAGAAAGTTAGGATTGCTCTAAATATTCCTTCTCTTAGCAGGGGATTGAGTAGTTGTGAAGACCCGCTTTCCTTCCACGATCTATTTTGAAACTCATAAGGTTTAAAACAAAAACTTTTATCCCTTCATAATGAAACGGGAAGATGGTGACTTGTTAAAAGTTAGACCCGAAGATAGACAGGAGGCTAGGTAGCGATTTATTGACTGAAAATACAGAGGTCAGACAATTCGAGACTGACTCTTGTAGATATTTTTGGGGATAGTTTACTTTGACTGACTGTTTTTAGATTGAGTGTATCATTCAAATTATTTTAAATCAAAATTATCAAACCAAGAAACAATCCTGTTATCTAACATTCTAGCTGATATTGTAGTTTGAATGGCGTTACCTTGTTTTTCTTTAACAGTATTTCATAACATGTGTTTTTGAGAAAGCTCATTTTTACCTTTTCCTTTCACTTTCTTTGCGCAATATGAAACTACTTTAGGTATCACCTGTTTTATGCCGATTTATTTCTGACACCGACTTGCAAATTACTTTTCCTGCTAGTTTCGTATGCAGCCGGAATCCTATAAAAAGCAATTACGAATCTTATTCGAAATGTGTCGAAAGTTCATGAATGAAAAAGAAAATCAAAAGAAATATTTAAACGAAAATACATATATGTACATCAAATATATATATATCAAAAAATTATTTATTTATTTATTAAATTTTTTTATTTTTAAATTATTTTTTTTTGGCGACTGTTACATCATATAATTCTTTAGATGCCGCCCGTTGACAGGGGCGTGGAGGAATTCTCCATCTATGTTTTCCAGTAGGAAGGAATTTTTTCGTTCTGGAGTCGAGACCCTGAATGGTCCATACCAGAGGTGGTCAAATTTACTATGCTTTGCAACTTCTTCCTTTCTTGCATCCCACCTTAGCACTAAATCACCCAGGAGGAATTCCCTGTCCTTCGCCTTGCGGTCGAACAATGCTTTCATATCATCTTGGTACTTCTACATCTTTTCATTAATTTCAACTCTATGTTGTTGAACCTAAATCAACTGATTAATTCTTCTGGTTACATGATTTGGTTCTTCATTTTGATCCTGCCATAACTTCATCATTGGTAGCGCTAGGTTTATAGGTAGAACAACATTTTTGCCATAGGCCATTTGAAACGGCGAAATGCCGATAGACCTTTTAGTGCTAATGTGGTTTGCCCATAATGCATATTTTAAGTGCACATGCCAAGACCTTTTATTTTCATCCAGTACTTTCTTGATTATGTTCACCAGGCTCTTGTTAGATGATTCAGCCAATCCGTTCCCCTGAGGGTAATATGCTGTGGAATGGCCAAGAACGATGTTATACCTCTGACAGAAGATGATCATAGCCATAGATTTAAAGGCCTGGGCATTGTCGGTAATGATATTTCGGGGACAACCGAATCTTGACAAAATATTGTCTTCCAAGAAATCGATTACCACTGAGTCTGTTGCCCTTTTGGTTGGAATGGCTTCCACCCACTTAATAAAATAATTTGTAGCTATTAAGATCCATTTATGTTGAGCACTGGAATGGGGATTAATCTCCCTTATGAAGTCTAGACCCCATTGTTGAAATGGGGCTTCAGCTTTGACTAGAATTAGAGGTAGTGCAGGGAGTTTTTTTTTACCTGGGAATAGTTGACAAGGTTTGCAGGCACGCACTTTGGCATTGACGTCCGAAAAGAGTTTCGGCCAATAGTACCCAACCCTCAAGATCTTGTAGGTTGGAGCTCTCCATGCGTGATGCCCCCCACAGACTCCCTTATGAAATTCGTCTATAACGCGCTGAGTTTCTGATTCAACTAAACATACTAGTAGGAACCCAAGTGGATCCTTCCAATATAGATGATTTTCGGCTATACAATATTTAACTGCATGGAGTTTTAAAGTTTTTCATTTAGATGGTGATAGTTCATCTGGGCATTTTAGGTTCAGCAAGTAAAACACTATGCCTCCGTACCAGCCTGATGATAAAAACTTATCTTCGATCTGGTTTGGACTTGTTTCTTCATCCAGTTCATTTAGGTTTGTGTCTTTGTTGCTTTCCTGCATGCAATTGATATCAAGGGCTCTGAAATTTGACTTCGCTAAAAGTTTGGCCAGGCCTTGCCCTTTTATCAATTTGGTCGGTTTAACTTCCAGGTCAAATTCTTGGATTTTAGCAAGCCATCACCCTCTTTTTCTGTCACTGTCTAGCTGTACCAATATATCTTTCACAGAACTGGTAGGCACGTACACGATAATTTTTGAATGTAATACATAAGTTCTGAATGCATTTATCACTTTTACCATTGTGTACGCCTTATTTTCTATTATGTCATACTTCATTTCTGCGTCTTTAAGGCTCTTTCTAAAAAACGCGATCGGTTGTTCGAATCCTTCTTTATCCTTTTGTAGGAGCACCGTGGTGATAGTATGTTCGGAGGCAAATGAGAAGATAAGAAAATATTTCAGATAGTCTGGGCTTGCTAACACAGGTGCCTCGCTTATGACCTTTTTAATATGCAGGAACGATGCTCTGGCCTCGGTCGTCCAATTCACTCCATTTTCCTTATTCAACATTCCTGTGATCAATTTGAAAATCTCAACAAAATTGGGGATAAACCTTCATAAAAAATTTATTGTTCCTAAGAAAGATTGAATCTCTTTTACATTTCTTGGAATACTTATATTATCTATTACTTCAATCCTCTTAGGATCAATCCTGATTCCATCCCTAGATACGATATGGCCCAAAAGCTTACCTTCGCGAAATCTGATTTCTTTGGGTTCAAAGATAGACCAATCCTGCGGCATTTTTCGAAAGTCTACTTAAGATGGATCAGGTGTTCTTCATCAGTTTTAGAGAAAACCTTCAAATCATCGAGGTAAATGACTACGAACTTGTCCCTTTCTCCAATGAAAGCGATGTCCATAGCACGCTTGAATGTAGCCCCTACATTCATCAAACCAAAAGGCATTTTTTCATACATGAACATACCCCATGGTGTGGTGAAAGTAGTTTTTTCCCTATCTTGTTCATTCATGGCGATTTGATTATAACCAGAGAACCCATCTATCATAGACATTCGATTTGCTCCAACTACTTTTTCTAGCACATGGTCCATTCTGGGTAGCGGATAATTATCCTTGAGAGAAGACTTATTTAAGTTTTGGAAATCCACACACAGTCTAATTTCTCCACTCTTTTTCCTGATCGGGACCAAGTTTGCCACCCAGTCCGAGTATCTCAGAGGTACGATTATTTTCGCATCTAAAAGCTTCTTAACTTCCTTTTCAATCACGGGTAACAAAATGGGGTTAATTTGCCTAAGCTTTTTCCTAAACGGTTTGACCCCAGGCTTCAAAGGTATCTTGTGATCAATTATGGAAGTGTCATACATTCTTAGCTCATCATAAGACCAGGAGAAAACATCTTTGTACTATTTGAGTAGGTCTATGTACTTGACCTTTACTTCGGGAGGGAGGAACTTGGATATCGTTACTACCCTGGATTCTTTTTCAGTTCCTGTATCACAGTCCTCCACTTCTTCTGGTTGGGGCTGCAAAGTGGATTTCACAGGTACGTCATTCTGATCAAAAATTCTTTCTAAAGGAATTAAGCCTTTCGGAATTTGGTTGCTTTTAAGGACCAACATACGATGATCTGCAATTTTTTCTCGGAAGGTTTCAGGATCTTCCCCCTCTTTCATGATCCACATCGAGTCATTTTGATTCTCTTGGTCTACATGAGTTTCGGAGAACTCACCCAGTGCTGCAAGAAATTTCTTAATTTGTTTGTCATCTTCAAAGAATTGTCAGTGTCGGATATTGTCTGGTATAGAGGGTTTGTATCTGATTTCAATGTGATACTTCAGTTTGAAGGTCGTGGGAGGAGATAAGGTTAAAGCTTCCTTTGCCAATGCATCAACATGTAGATTCTCTGTGCGAGGGATAAAATGGACATTTACAGATGAGAACAAGTTTTCCATGAAATCCCAAGCGCAATTTCTGTACGTTCTTAGTTTGGGATGCTTGGCTAGGTACTGTCAGTTTATTTGTTTGACTATTAATTCTGCATCACCATATACCTCCAAGTTACTTATATTTATCTTTTTGGAATCCTCTAATCCTAAGATCAACGCTTCATATTCGCATACGTTGTTAGTGGAATCTATGTCCCACTGCAGTCGGTAGGAGAAAGGAACAATGAATTTACCTTCGGGAGCCACTAAAAGCACTCCCACACCTGCCCCTTCAGAAGATAAAGCCCCATCAAAATACATTTTCCAGACTCCGGTGTTACATAGATCTTCTGTCATTTGACTTGACTCTTCTTTCTTTATAATAATTTCCTCTGGAAAACCATCCAAACCATCATCAAAAGACAAGATGCAATTTCCCAGATCTTGGTCCGCAATGTAAATAGGGAAGTTGTCTCGGTTTTGAGGGTCACTGACTGTATAAGCTAATCTTGTTTCTCTGTACAACCGAGTGAACCGACCACCGAACACATGGATTGTGGCATACGTCATGTCCAACTATAGAGAACCCCCCAACTTGGTTCCCCATGAACTAGATAACAACATGCCATACTTAGGGGGAATATCTATGATAACCACATCCATCAGGATACTCTTAACCGGGACCTGCGCTAGGGTAACTACCAGATCTTTGATCATCCCCATACATTTAACCCTTATCGAGTAAAAAAAGTACATATTTCCATAAGGTCTTGTGATCTGGAGACCCAACTTGTCCATTATAATCTTGGGCATAACATTATGGGAAGCTCTGGAGTCTAACATACAATTATGCAGCAACTGATCATACACATTCAGAGTGATATAAAAGGGAGCAATGTTTTCTTTGGACCCTTCAAAATGGGGACCAAAGGTGATGTTAGGTCTGTCATCTTCCAATTTTATAACATCAGACTCACTTTCTAGCTCAGAGACACCCATCGCTTTGGTAATTTGCTTTCAATAAACGGGGTTTTTCGCTAATTCTACCAAAGGGATTGGTATCTTAATTTTGTTTAACTCATTTTCAAAAATGAAATCTCCGCTCACCTTGTATGTTTCTCTGTTGGATACTTCTGAATTATTCCTAGTTGAAGACGTAACTTTATTTACTGGTTTAGTTTCTGGTGTTTGAGTTCCAACTTTTTCCACCTCGGACTCCTGAGTGCTTACCACTTTAGTTTTGTTGTTGGGTAATAAGGTCTCGTCCAAAGGAGGCTCATAAGCTTGACCTCTTTGAAGTATTTTCTTGGGTTGAGTCATTGAGGTTGGCTTACTCTTAGATCTTAAGTTGTACTTGGGTTGAAACTCAGCCATTATCATCTCAGTTTCTGGTTGAGATCTACAGAGATCAGTGTGATCACCTTCTTCACCCTCATTAGACAGTTGTGGCATATTTAAATATTTTTCATAGTCTTCACGAGTCAGATAGGGTTGATTGCAGTCATAACCGAAGTTCATGACATCGTTGTCTGAATCTCCTAAGTCTTGAAAATCGTTCGCTCCTATAAAATTTTCATTCTTTAAGGGAGCTTGTATTTTTTGATCTTCATTTTTTATTTGTCTTTCTTGGTTCAGGGGGTTTGGGTTCCTCTTGAAATCCTTTTTGGGGTAAGAGTTATCTTTGGCCTATTCAAGTTCCATTCTGAATATTTTATTTGATAGTTCTTTAATTACTCTAGCCATCTCCTCCACCCTATTGCCTAAGGATCTATTGGACCCTGAAGGACCTGCTTGTTCTCTAAAGCACTTGGTCTCTCGGTTTCTAGTCTCTAATATAGATTTAAGCTTACCTGAAGACATCATGTTAGACTCTATTTCTACTGCATCATCCTACATTCGGTTTAAGGTGGCTCCTCTTCTCTCTCGCAAAAGTAGTGAAAAATTCGGCTCGAAAGCTTCAGCGAAAGTCACTTTGGCCACGGGTTGGGATGGTTTAACCTCGGCTGGGATTTTATTGTACAGTTTCTTGAATCTCTGAATGAATTCCATGACTGTTTATGAGTTCTTTTTCTTCAAAGACCCAAATTCGGTTAAATAATAGAGATGGTCTTTTCTCTCACCCCATTGTCTGAGGAAAGCATCTTCCAAAGCATCATAAGACAGGATAGATGCTGCGGGTAGGCTCTGAAACCAAGTTCAGACCTGGCCTTCAAATGTTTGGACAAGAAGTCTTGAATATACATCCTCATGCTCGATACCGAAGATATCTGTGAATTGGTCGAAAAAATTAATATGTTCGGCCCCAGTCAGAT
Organism: Picea engelmannii; assembly: GCA_009831015.1. NCBI lineage: Eukaryota > Viridiplantae > Streptophyta > Pinopsida > Pinales > Pinaceae > Picea > Picea engelmannii. Next base: position 702,529 of record ML786156.1, on the reverse strand, counting down.
CCCCTTCCCCGGTGAATTTCGGTAAATTTTTTCTGTAATTTTCTGGAAGATCGTGTAGAGGGATGGGAAATACTAACGGAGCATATCTGGCTGCAAATTTCATGAAAACTCTGGGAGGGGGTGTAGGCCCTTGGCCTCCATCTCCTCCTAGAGGGGCTCCTCCCCCTCCTCCTTCGATAAACCCTCTGCCTCCTCCTATAAACCCGCCACCTCCTCCTCCGGTGGCTGCCATCGTTGTTTGTGGAAAGTTGTAAAGGAGGTTTTGGAAAATCAAAAGGGAATCTTTTTTATCTTCACGAAGATTAAAATCCGATGAGGAAAGGTAAGGCACGTGAGGACTCGGTTCCTCGGATTTGCAAGAGACAAAATTAGGAGAACCGACGGGTGTGGGAACCGAGTGTGTAACACACTCTTCAGAATTTTGTGAAGTCGGGAAATTCAACTAAAGAAAATATGGTATTTCAAAAACTGATGAACTTTCAAGAGGGCCTTTTCCTTTGTGTGCTAAGGGGACTGTTGAATGAGTCTCACTCCTAACTTCGGAGCAGATTGGCATTGAATCTTTAGCATCAAAGAGAGGATTGAGGGAATTTGAGGGTTTGAAAGGACTCTTAGTCTTCAGTGATGGGGTTTTAAGTTTGTAAACTGCAGCAGTTGGCTTAAAAGAGCCTCTCACCTTTAGAATTTTTTCAGAATCGGTAACGGGCGTAATTTGCTTACCATCCGGGTTTTGTCTGGTATTCCTTCGACCAGATGCCAGTTTATTTCTCGTGGAGTCACCAAGTGAAATATTAAATCCTTAAAAGGTGTGTACTCTTTGTTCACTATCAAAGGGTAATACTTTCAATGAAAAACAAATGTCATTTTCCCAGGGAAAAATATTTCGTAACTTCGGTCCCCGGCAACGGCGCCAGAAAGATGTTGTTCCTGAGTATGTACTTATGCTTAAAAGTACAGTGTCAAGGCATCTGAAAGTGGGTAAAATATGGAGAACAGGGAAGCGTAAACCTTCGGTAAAGGAAACTAGGGAAGATTCCTACATTGGCGTTGTCTAGCTTCCAACTGTTCCTGGATAGTTATATCTTGTTCAATGGCTGCCCATGAATGCTCAAGTTCGACCCGGTTAGTAGTTGTTTGAAGGATTGTGTCGAATAAGTTTAAAGCGATATGCATTTGGTATGATATTTCAGGTTTGATATTAGGTTGTGTTGGTACAAGGACAGTCATGGGGGAACAGTAAAAGTAGGAAAGACTTCAAAGAGAGATTAGGTGTTGTCTCGATTTGGTCAAATAAAAGAGAATTTATGGTTTTAGGAATAAAATAGGAATGCAAATCAAAGGCTCTTTCCCGTAACTGTATTATATTTTAATAAAAGGTGTGAGGTGGGAGAAAAACATTTAGTTGTCTATAGTGTAAGGCTTCTACCAGGGGAGAATCTCACGAATAAATAGTAGAGGAAAAAGTAAGGAAATAACCGATGTAGCAAAGAATATATGTAGAATTCTGAAAATCCAGATTGGTCTTACACCCACTGATAGCTGGTGCAGAGGAAAGACAATAAACAATTACAGAAAACCAAAATTCATTCGCTATACTAGTGGTCGTACTAAAGTATAACGAAGCACATTAATTATGAATATGAAATGAAATGAAATATGAAATACAAAGAAACAAACTTGTGACACAGTCGTGACGGAATTGAGAATCTTCAGATTTTCTTGTGTTAGCTTCTCAAATGTAAAAAACTTTGTTACAATCAACACAAAAAGGTCCAGCCTTGTTTATTTCTTTCTGTGGTATATTTATACAATTTTACAAGTAAGATAGAATCTCAATAGTCACAAAATTTCAGTTATGACAGAGAAGAGAGCAATCGCTCCATTTCTACCACCCTATCTTCACCTGGTGCCAGATGTTTGTTGTTGCATGAGCTCGGTATAGGCGATACATCTTTCCACCAACTGAGATATTAGCCATGATGGTTTGGCTTGACAGATGGCTTCAAAGAAGTAACATTATCGAGCTAACTGTTGCAGCTTGTCCTCCATATGTCCATTGATGATGTCGATAGCACATAGTTGCGCACTGGGTTTGATCATGCACTTATCAACTTGGACTATGTCCAACATAGTCATCTGAGAGATATCAGCCGAATCTCTTTCTTCCTTTTCCTTCAGATCAATCGAGATATGTTCCACATTCATTTGCATCAACGCCTCGGCATTGCCTCTGTTGTCAATTCCCAGCAGCTCGCCGTCTATAGAATTAAAGGCCTCCTCTAAAGAATTGGTTATCTTTTGGGCTTGTTGCTTCCCTTCGGCGATGTTATGCTCCCATTCCTTTAAAAGAATGTTTCCTCGGGTTTTCTCTGAAATACTGAACCTGGGAGTACCCACTGAAACCCTATTGTTCGTGGCTATTACTGCCTCCTGGAAGGCGACCTGAGCTGCTCTTGCATCCCTTTCTCTGGCCGATAAGTTCTCGGAAACCTGATTGACCAGTAGATAGTTTTCCTGGATCGCTCCCACCTTCGCGAGAAAACTCTATTGTGCTGAAGAGATCCTGCTTTGAATCTCGATCGCCTAGGATTTGAACATCCCGATGTTTATCATTTTGTTCTCACCGATCTCCACCCTAGCTTGCAACTGCTCAATCAAATTCCTCTGCTGGCTCGCTTGTATCTGACCATCTCAGACCACCAGTTGCGCTTTCTCAAGCTTAGTTTTGAGCATCTCTATTTCATTTTTATCGGCCAATCTGGCCTGCTCTATTCCCACGCTTGCCTGATCTTTAGCATTCTCTGCTGTTGTGGCCAGCCTGGCTTCAAGGGTCTTGATTAGGTGATTTTTTTTTTTAAGTTGGTTTTTTAGGAGTCCAACTGAAAACTGATTCGTCGAGGCATAGACTCCTAGCATCCCTGCTATCTCAGTGGCGAATTGCTCATTTTTATATCCTTTTCCATCAGTTATGACTTTATATTTATTTGCAGTCGACTCTCCTTCTTGATAAAATTCTCTTTTTACTACTACCTTTCTCTTTTTGTCGAAGAAAAACTCATTCAAAGGGAATTCTTCTACTCTTATGGGCCTCAATTCTTCATTGAATATCCATCCTGCCTCGATATTTCCCTGTGTCGACTGCAAGGGGGTGACTGATGTGATGGTTTCTCCGATCTGTTTCACAGATTTTCCTGGAGTATCAATCGGACTCTGCTTCTTTGGCTGTTCTGGAGTCTTTATCTGTGTCTCTGGATTCTGTTTCTTTGGCGGGTCTGGTGTTTTTCCCTCTTCTCTCGGACTCTTCATTTGTTCCCCCTTGTCCTGCTATTTTCCTTGGTTGGGAGTTGCATCTTTAGAACCTTCAGCATCTTTCTATTTTTTCTCCGAAATACCTGGACCCTCACCTCGCAACATAGCAGGAAGACAGCTACGTCGATGTTCCTGGAACTTCAGAACAACAACACTATCCTCTAGTGCCAAGGATTGTATCCGGGCCAGAATCTCCTCATAGGACCTTGCTCCTCAGAAAATGTCATCCGAGGGTGAATTCTCATGCTCAAATCTTTTGAGCCCGCAATTTTCCAAATTGTTGCTCACGACCCTCTGTGGATTGTTTTTCTTGTATTCAATCGAGACCAAATTTAGGTCTTCCAGGGTTGCTGCCTCGAATTTGGCATGCATGAAATATAATAAAGAATAAGAATTCAAACGAACAGGGAATGATGGCCATACCTTCTTTGAATACCCTTTAAGTTCTTTGCTTACACCCCCAATCACCGTTTTCCAGGAAACCTCGCGACAAGCCAGCTTATCGGGAATGAACAATGGTAGCACATGTGGGGGAACAGAGACCCCGAAGACTCTGAAGTAGGAAAATTTAGCTTCTACATACCAGTCCACGATGGTGCTCAGATTTTTTACTATGTTGTCCGAGATCCGGGGTGGCGGATGACCAAAAATGGTGACATGCAGGGGCACCATCATCCAGTTAAAAATTTCATACGCAAAATGTTCTGCTTTGTTTTCCCATAATTTCATGTGATATACATGTATGGGTTCATCTTTAGCCAGAGTCCAACTCCAGTTCATCAATGGGAATGTTGTCATAGAACAAATTGCGTCCATAATGTACGTGGACATGAAGAATGATGACGCCTTCCCGTTCTCCTTCTGATCCCGATACTCTGTGACCCGATTGGTCAAGCTATCCGAAAGAATCTTTTCCCAGTTAAAGGAACAGCCTTCGGCGACCCAAAACATTAGAGGTACCCACGCAAGGAAAAAATGCGATGTGTCCTCTTTCCCATATAACTGGCATGTCATCATGGATACATATCTGTATTGCGGTTCTAATGAAGAGATTGAATATATGTCGTGGGTATCAGCTCTGAACTTCGCGGTGTTTAAAACCCAATCCTTTATCAGACTGGACATGGTTTTATCATACTGTTCGCATTCCTTCTACTTGAATTCTTCCAAGAACTCAGTGCCATATGTGTAGTCAGACGTCGCGGACAACTTATACATGGTTTGCAGATGCTCTGGCCTGAAAGTCCCGACAGTGACTCTTTGCTCGTTCATGATAGTCCTAGTCGGTATGTCCACATGGTCCAATGCCCATCAGACCATATCATAATATGGAAACAAACGCGATCTGGCTGCTACTCTGTGCATTCCGGATTGGATGACTATTTTGTACTTGGTGGTTAAATCATCTCTTTCATTGTCATCGGAGTCGTCGAAATAATCCACCAATTCTGATTGCAGAATGTCTGAAACAAATGACCAGTTAGGGACCGAGTCGATACTTCAGGGCGAGGTATCAGAGACATTTTCTGAGCCTTGTCCAGAAACCTCCACATTCACCTTTACTTCTTTCCGCGGAGCCATGGTTTAAGCTTGCGTTTTAGCTCTTTTGTGATAGAACTACATATACATACAGAAGTCAGTTTACTCAGAAGTGATGAGCTCTGCGTGCTATGAAAATACATTTGTTATAATGAAGCGCAACTTTTACATATATTTGAAAAATTGGTACCTTTCAAAACAATCTTGTCAAATCATATTTAGAAATAATTTTTTTGCCGTAAAAAGAAACCAATCTTATATTCATAGATTTACCCTATTTCCTCATTAATGTCATAAATTTTGGCGGTTTAAAAGTCAGTTGGCATATGGAGAGAAAAGGCTTCCTCGTGAATCGTGTAATCATTGAAACGTGAGATACGTCTTGATTTAGCTTAATTAATCCAATCTCGCCAATGTTAATCAATATCTTGCTACTCGTTATATCGAGGATTTTCTTTTAAAATTTTGAGTCTCTAACTCCCGAGACTGCGAAGATCGATTTTGGTTTAATTAAAGGTAATCGTGATTTGGGGCCTGATTAATTTTATAATTATTATTTTCGCCATATCGTGACTTAGAGCTTCAAGGATAAGTTTTTGGGAGATTTGCATGCCGAGCTGCAAAACTACGAGATCGCGATAACATGACTTAATTAAAGGGAAGATAATCTTGGATTAAGTGATTAATTAATCATGTTATAATTACCTCGTGACTTCGTGAGTCAGGGTTTAGATGCTATAACTTTCGAAAAAGATAGTGCCGAGTGGAGAAACGCCGAGAACAACTTTTACCACGGTTAGCTTTTGCCTTTAATCCTTGACATGGGTTATTCATAAAGGACCTCGTGTTCTCGGCTATCGGGGCTGTGATAATAAAAATTTTGGTTTGGCGAACACCGAGGTGTGAAACCCCGACGACGCTTAATCATGAGTTAGGGAAACATTTACCCTTGTTACTGTCTTGAGTGGAAAGTTAACATGATTTCGCCTTTTTGTGACTCGGGTTATGGAGATTACATGAATTATAGTATCCGACCTACGAAATCCTGAAGTAGAACCAAAAGAGGAAACATTTCTACAAAAGGTAGGACTTGTTTCGAGAGTAGAAAAATCATCGTTGCTCGCGTGATCAGCTTCAGATATCATCGATATCTCAGAGGAAAAATGAAAAACCTTTTTTAGATTTCAAGCATTAAAAATGAAACTTGCGAAGGGCTAGAAAAACAAGGGCGGATCCAACATGAAGTATAACACTTTTTATCAAGTTATATTAAGGAAGTTATTTTATTTCATATTTTCTAATTAAAAAATATTATCATTTTCATTTGAAATCTTATCTAACATAACTTTCTTTACAAAGTTCTAATGCTAATTCTGTCTAATCAAGAACCTATACTCAACTTGCCAAGTACCTCTATATTTAGTGTACACCATTAAACATTTTTAAATTCATTAACATTGCCAAGTCCAATGCTAATTTTGTCTAATCAACAACCTCTACTCAACTTTCCAAGTCCCTCTATATTTAGTGTACACAATTAAACATTTTTAAATTCATTAACATTTTATGGATTAATTACAATATGATTCTCTTATACTCCAAATTCCTCTTCTATTTTGTATACACTGGATTACTATCAAACACTAGATTACTATCAAACCATAAGTTAAACCCATCATATTCCTCTTTGGTGAAATTCAAATTGATTTATTTCAAGTTCAAGCTGATTTATTTCAAGTTGAGGGATTTCCATCATAGCCTTGGTTTCCTAAACATGTTCATACTTGTAAAAACAATTTCAAAGAAACTATGGAAATTTATTTTAAATTTTTTTTCATAAATGGTAGGAGGGTGAAGCATACGAAATTTCAAATTCATCCCTTACAAATGAAACAAAAATAGATTGATACCTTGCTAGGATGCTCACAGAATTTAAGTATGTTTGAAGCTTATAAACATAGTAAAAATTCCTTCCTAGCTAGCTTGGGGTAAACATAGGAAAAATAGCTAGCTTGGGGTGTCATTCCTTCCTAGCTCTTATTCAATTTGCTCTGGAAACAAGTTGAGTTATGAAACATTCGGCTAAAGACCAGGGGAAGAGATTTCCTCGGAAGGAATTGTATTGGATCTCTCTTGCAACTGGTTCCTTGGTCCATTTCAAAATTCTTCTACTTATGATGGATGGAATCACATTCATCTTGTAATTGGTGTTTTCCCTGTCTCTACTCTGCTAGGATCTCCATTCTTGTGAGTAGCTGAGTGGATATTCCTTGAGCCTAGACTTGCAAGGTCTAAATTGACTATATCATCTCATCGTATTGTTCTTCTTGTAACTCATGTCTCCATCGTGCTACCCCTTTCCGACGTCTTACCATAACCAAATGCATGTTGATGTGTTCTACACAGAGTAGTCTTGTGTCTCCTTTATTCAAAAGAAGAGATTCAGGGTGCTGCTTCAAGTTATTCTTCCACAATTTATCCCAGGATGGTGCTCTTAATATGCACTCACTGCACACGGGAGGCATAACCCATGCCACAAGGAAATTTCTTTCAATCAAATCCATGTATCCTGAGTGAATTTCACATTCTCTTAGCATATGAAAAGAGTGAGTGGAGCAAGCCCCGTTCTTATTAATTATTTTCAAGGTGAGATATGGTGACATAATCTCCCATTGATCCAGTACTATAACAATAAATCTAGAGGATAGAATTACTCAATGAAATGATTGTATCCTTCCTGAGACGAACTTAACACATTCATAATTTGCTAAGGGACATTGAATTTTCCTATTATGAGGGAAAATAATCTGAGTACAACCCAAGTCTTCCACGTGGGAGGTGTTGTGACCTTTATAATCAGTGGCCTTTCCTACCCGTAGCATGATTCCATTTCCAGAGAAAGTGGTGGAATTTCACCTTGAGATCCTTCTTTACGACTATTTCCTTTGATCTTATTTGATATCATGGAATAGGGATTGCCAAGGAACAGTCACTGACCCTGTGTTGCTATGGGGTCCCTTGATGCTTGATTTTATTATGCCTCTGCAATGGTGTTATTGTGTTGAAGAATGTGGAGAGGGAAAAAGGGATGGAGATCCTCCATGTCAGAGAGTATTCATCTAAAAATGGATGCAATTTTTATTTCTCTTGGTAACATTTTTTTTTCCCCAAATGGTTTATGATTACCATGGAATACCATAGAATTGAGAGTAGTTTTATTCCTTGTTTTTAGATTAGCTTCAGCCCTTGGAGAAGAGCATATTCCTCTGCTTGGTGGTTGGTTGCTTTCTCTAAAGTCCAAGAGAAAATTAACTTAAAACCTCCTCCTGGGGTGAAGATAACCCCACCCTCTCCTATCGCCCCATGGTTTCCTTTGGATGTTCCACCAAAACATACAATGTGAAATGATTGTGAATGTTTCTAGTCTTCAAATTCATGTTTTGATATATGTAGATTCCAAGAAGCATTATGAGCTTGGGGTATTTTTGTTATGAGGGTACCTTCTTGCCTGTAGTTTTGAGTGGGAAATTTTTTTTTGTCTCGTATCTTCTCCTCTACATTCAATTGTTGTTGTTCAGGCCATTTTTGTTGCTTCTTGATAAGGTGTTCTTCCAACAAACCCAAACTCTTTGAAGCTACCACAACTAGGGGAGAGAGATTGTCAGAAATTATTTTTTTATTTCTAGCAAACCATATTTTCCATGCAATATATTTAGGCAACGCTAAAAAGGAGGCTTTGGAGGCTTGTTTTTTTTTAGGGATCCCTGGTATGATTATTACTATTTACTGAAAATATGGTTGAGCTTTAGTGTCCATATGATAAGATCAAAGAGAGTTTGGAGAACCAGATGCCACACCTCCTTGGAGAATGGATAGTCCAGGAATAAATGTTTGCTAGTTTCTTATGAACTGCGACATAGGGCACACTAGTATCATCCATTGAATCCTCTTTTCTGCAATTTTTCCCTTGTTATAATTTTTTTATGCACAAGCGTTCAAAAATATATATTTATTTTGGGTTGGCCATCCATATTCCAAATTTTCTTCCACATTGATGATATAGGAGGTAAGTTGACCTGAGCCAAGAGAGAGGTATAACCAGCCTTGACTAAGTAATGACCGTCTCACCAACCAGAAGATTCCTTATCCTTCAGATGAGTTGGAGCGCAACCTACCAATCCCTAAAAGAGGTCAAGAAAGAGAACTTGAAGGTGGGGGGGAAGATCCAAAATCTTCCATCCCACCCAAGATCTTGAGGGTAACCACTTAGAGATATGAAATAAAGTGGTGATGTCATGCCTCTGGCACCAATCTTGTATGGGAGATAGATTATGATTATGCATAAAAGGATGCTTACCCATGATTTTGTCTTCCCACAAGAGAACCTTATTCCCATTTCCCAAAATCTAGGTGGCATTACTCTAGAAAATAGGTGGGGATGCTTTCAAAAACTTCCATATTGGGGAAATCGATGTGTAGGTTGGAGGGTAGTCTAAACATTATAATTTGTATCCTACCAAATATTTATGTGTGATAACTCTCTTCCACCAATCCTGATTTCCTGACAAAAGTATCGATAGTATTTTTTCCCCAAGCTCCAAGTTAGATATGATTGGATATAGGATTCCCAATCCTCCATGTGTTTTAGGATCCTTGACCACATTCCAATTCACTAGATGCATTGTCTTAGAATTATTCTTTCCTCCAACCCAAAGGAATTTTCTGATTTATTATGCAATAGAGGTTTTTACATGAGAGGGGTAAAGAAGGGAAGAGAGGAAATATTTGATGAGGATTACTCTGCCTATGGGGTTTAGCCATTTACAGCCCCATTGAGCTAGTTTCATCTTCATTTTCTCCATGATTGGTGACTAGGATGATCGAGGGAGAGATGAGAGGAATATGGGGATACCCAAGTACTTGAATGACTATTGGTTCTCCATTATTGGGAACTCAAGCACATATGCAATCATGTATGTCGTTCTCGAGTTTATATTCCACACATATACTTGGCTTTTTTGTTGATTGATTTTTCCTCCTGAGGCCTTCATGAATTCCTCCAGAATCTCTTTGAATCTTTTTGCAATGATAGGGGAGGCACTGCCAAGGAGAAGTGTATCATCTGCAAATTGGGAATGATAAATCCTTCTCACCCCTCAGGATAGTTTGATTCTTGGGATAATGTTTTCCACTCTCTCTTTTTCCAATTTCCAACTTAGGGATTCTTCCATGATGATGCATAAAACAGAAGAGAGGGGAATATTTTCCTAAGACCCCTAGATAGTTTGAAAAAATTCGTCGGGTGACCATTGACCTCTGGGGAGATCCACAGGTCCCCTATACAAGAATAAATCCATGCTATAATGTTTTCCCAAATCCAAATTTGGTCAAAATGGAAAGAAGAAAATTGTGTCGAACTCGGCCGAAATCATTGGCCATATCTAGTTTAATGATCATCCCTTTATCTCCATGTTCCTCATTGGAATGTATATCTTCTTGAACCAACAATATAGTATCTATCATTTTACTATTTCCCATAAATACACCTTGATTTGGGGAGATTAATTTGGGCATCCAAGGCTTGATTTTTTCCATAGTGATTTTTGAAATTATTTTTTAAGAGACATTACAAAGGGAGATTGGACAAAATATATTGAAAGAGGAAGGATTGAATTATTTGGGCATTAGAGCTAGGAAGAAGGAGTTTTTTTTCCCCTCCATCCTAGCATATTTTTGGACATACTAGATCATACAGACTAAGTCTTTTTCTATCTTGTTTCAGCAGAGGAGATAGAAATGAACTATGAAACCATCTAGTCCCAAGGCCTTATTTGGGTCCAATTGTTCTAATACCCCAAGAATATTTGTTTCTGTTACTGGATTGATGAGATTCGCATTATCTATCTAGATGATTATTTGGGGTATGTTTTGAAGGAGGTTTTCCCGAGCCTCAATATCCCCATATCCATCTTCTTGATATAGTTGCTCAAAATTCTCCTTAGTTATTATATCTATTTGGTTGTGTCCCTTGATACAAGTCCCATCCTCATCCTTGATCTTTGTTATCTATATTTTTAGGTTTTTTCTTTATCTTGGAGGTGAAATTGTTTTTTGTTTTGGTCCCTTGCCTAATGTCATAGACTCCTTGATTTTAACCTCATTTTTCTTCTTCATGCCTTAGCATTTTTTGGTACTCCACAAAGTTATGTTTCTCTTCCATAAGCTCGGTCGTTGTGTTCGAGGTTGATTCCATAGAGATTCAAATTTCCTCCAATCTCCCAACCAGCTCTATTGCTACTTTCTTCTCTTTTTCTTCTTTATATTTCACCCAACCCCAAAGGAGCCTCTTAGTGTCTTTTATTTTTTTCGCCCAAATATGAACCGAGGACCCAAAAACCCAAGAGCTCTAGACTGGGGAGATTAATTCCATAAAGGAAGGCTCTTCATCCCAGGAGGGGTTAAACCCAAAAGGGATTGTCCCAAGATATTCAGAATGAGTCAATTACAAGGTAATAGGGTGGTGATCAGACCCATCCTAGCGGAGAATTCAGGACGAGGCAAGAAGGGAATCCTCCATAAGGTTACCATTGATAATGAATCTATCTAGCCTGGCGACTATATTCCCTGAGCCTTATCTATTATTAGACCAAGTATACCATCCACCTACTAGTTTTACATCCTAAAGGTCCAACCCCTGCATAATTTATTCCATGAATTCTCTAGAAGAATCTCTTACTATATTTCTTCCACGCTTTTTAGATGAATGCAAAGTAGTGTTAAAGTCTCCTACAAAGATGAGGAAGGAATTGGATTGATTCTCCTGAAGGTGTAGAAGAGATCTCCAACATAGAGATTTGTCTTTTGATTGAGAAGGCATTTAAATATTAAATATATATATATATATATATATATATATACTTGAAGGGATGTAATATCCACAAATATGATAGGAAAGGACTTTAATGCTTTACTGTGCAAAGTATGATGTTGGTGCGGTACCTTTGTTAAATAGTTTGTACTCTCATATATATATAGATATCATGAATTCTCTAGAAGAATATCTTACTATATTTCCTCCATGTTTTTTAGATGCATGCAAAGTAGTTTTAAAGTCTCCCACGAAGATGAGGAAGGAATTGGATTGATTCTCCTGAAGGTATAGAAGAGATCTCCAACATAGAGATTTGTCTTGTGATTGAGAAGA
>ML786156.1:661094-690410 GCA_009831015.1 Picea engelmannii | reverse complement strand
GAGAGATATCCCCAAATATGCTAGGAAAGGACTTTAATGCTTTACTATGAAAATTATGATGTTGTTGGTGTGGTACCTTTGTTAAACAGTTTGTACTCATATATATATATATATTATGAAACATATGATATATGAATTTCCACAAACAGTTTGCATGCACTACATTAAGTAAACCTTTGTCAACACATTAATAATCCAAGTACACAAATAATGGAAGTGACAAAATTTGGCATCCTTTATTATGAATGGATGTTGAAAATACAACAATAGTAGAATTCTAATGGATTCTATAGGAGCTTTAGAAAATGTTACAACTCAAACAAAAGCTTGTAATGATGCCAACATATGATGTCAATTTCTCCAAGGCTCTCCTATCCCTACACGGTCTACGCCATCACTGTATCTTCTACAAATGACAATCCAGTCCCACTATAACCTTCAGAGATGTTGGCCCTCGACCATGTTTTGGAGACCCTTGGTAGTGTTTGACTACTTTTTGGGACTTTGACAGGCTGGTCAAAGACGGAATGCCTAGGCGAAGTGGAGATCGTCGGATCTCACCCCCTTTTATGGGATTTTTAGGTTTAGGGTTTATGTAACGGGTATTGGATGTTGGTCCATTGGTTTACCCATGCTTAGGCCTCTTTTGTAATGTATAAATAGGGAGCTAAAAAATGTAAGAAGTAGTAGTGGATGTGTGTGGCTTACTGCAAGTATCTGTAATTGGATTTGTGCATACTGTGTATTAAGACTTGCAGATCTAAGTGCAAGTGATTGTAAAAGGATTTGTGCACAGACTGTGTAGAGGCTTTGTGCTTGGACCTAACTCGGGGAAGGGGGATCTAGCGAGGTGCACACAGATCTCCTATCCTATGCAGAGTTGTCTTCATAGCTCTATACATGTAAGAACATTGGAAGAAGCTAATAAATAAGAAGAAGAAGAGTTGGTGGACGTAGGCCCACATTGGGGGTGAACCATGTATATCCTATGTTGTGGTTTCTTTGTGCGATGTGGTTGACATGTTATTGATGTGATCTATGCTTAGTGCTATAAATATATGTATGATATATGCATATAATGTAGTAGCTTAGTGCCTTATATGTGAATAAATACTATATCTACTTTGATGTTATGTGTTGAATGGTTAGATGTGCTTAGATCCTGATGAATACTGCGTTGTTTTGTAATTAGGGTTTAACCTACGATGTGAATAAAGGTTAAAGACTAATGCATATTATTGGCTAAGTGATTTGTTAAAGTGTTGTAATCATAGATCTGTGTCCCAGCTAGGTTGTAGACACTTGATTCCTACAACCCCCCCTTCCTCTACCTCGGGTGATACTTCATCTGCTTCGCAGCCATTGCCGAAAGGGTCAGTAGTTAGGTTTTTTTGGTTTGTTTTTGAAGCATTGAACCCTGGGGCTTCCCCTGTACCAACAAATGGTTCCATTTTCAGGACCTGAAACTATGATTGTTGAGAATTGAAGAAAAGAGAAAGCTTTGTGCATAGATTTGTTATTGTAGTGCGCATTATTCTACTTGAGTTGTGAAGCTCTATGCTAAGAAGGGAATTGGATCTAAAGAAAACAGGTAAGATCTTAAATATTTGTGCTCTGATAAAGGTAAGATAAGTGGAATTTTTTGTTTCAAAAGAATGGATCTAGGTATGTTTGATAGATTTCGCACTAGTCTGAAAACTAGGGCACAACTAGAAGAAAGAAGATTTGATATGAATATATCTGACCAAGTTAATGAAAGATATGTTATTCCTATGCATAGAAATAATTTTTGGACTAACAAGTGGATGCAGGATCCTAGAAACAATTTTTTGTAGGTCCATCACTATGATCCCAGTGCACAGTACATAAAAGGTTGGGGATCGTTTAAGGGAAAGAGAGGATTGAATATTTGATATAGTTGCAGAAGACCAGGACATCTTGCTAAGGAATTCCCCGGTACATGTTCTAGTTATCTTTGTTGTAAATTTGTTGTTCATGAGGTTTTGGATTTTCCTAGAATGATTTCTAAAGTTGAAAGGATGAACATGAAACAAGAAAACCATGAAGAAGGTCAAGAGATTAAGAATATACTAGAACACCAGAAAGAATCAGAGGCTATATTATTGCAGATGAAAGAAACACTGAGTGATCACAGATACATCAATTTACCAAAGATCTTAAAAGAGAAATAGTGCATAGAAATAAGAATAGGATACTTCGACATAGACTGTGTATTGGATGCAGAAACACGGGTGACATTATGCTAGAAAGTACTTGGGAAATTTTGGAAAATCTTATTATGATTCCTTCATTGGGAAGAATAGGATTATTTAAAGGAAATATGATAACACTATATGGAATACTTACTCATGTACCTATGAGTTCTCATGGAACATCGACATAAGAAGAATTCAAGTTCATTAAGTTTGTTGAGAACAATGCTCCTTTTTCACTCTTGTTAGGAAGGACTTGGGTTGAGAGAGATCAGATCCGAAGGAAAGAAGAAGAGGATGCTATAGAACCAAAAAAAGAAAGAACTAAGGGATTTCATGGCTAGGAGAATAGTGCACTTAATATAAGAACAAGAGGACAAGTCGAAGCTACTGAGGGCTAGAGACCTAGCTATCGAAGTTGAAAGAACACAAGAAGGCTTAAAAAACTTATCCATGCAGAAGATAAGAATGCCTACTCCAGAAACAATAAGAGAAGAAGTATTACCCTCAAACCCTGTGAAAGACCCTCAGCAGTGCAAAGTTACTATGCTAAAAGAAGATAAGAAAAAGAATGGAAATAGGAATCCAAAGACGTGGATCACAGAGAAGAAAGAAAGAAATCTCAGTAAGAAGAAAAAAAATCTACAAAAATTATAGGAGATTCTAGAGAGGACTTCGCAGAAGGAAGGCTTGCATAACTTGAACCTCACTGGAATAGCAAAATAGCAGAGACTGGCACTTTGCCATGAAGAAGAAATATGACCGTTGGAGGCATCTCAACCATTAGAACGATGCTCCAGAATGGATAAAAATGCAGTTATTGCCGGAAATATCTCCGTTGGACCGTTGGGACCGTGCAATAACAGATGGAAGAAGAGTCATCTTAGAGCCAAGTGGGGATGCTCGTTGAAGCCATTCAGTAGCTTCAAGAAAGAGTAGTATAAATGGAAATGAAATAAGTGTTGAGAACTACACAGGAAGTGCGATATAAGGGAAGAAACAACCTAGAGCACAGTCGAAAGAATCAATTCATTTGCGTTAGAATGAAATAAACTTAGTAACCGAAGCACGCAGAACTATGAGCGCCTTGCAGAGGACCCAGAACTAATAACATTATAAGAACAAATTCAGGAGGCAAAGCAACAAGAATCGAAAGTGAAAGCATAGATGAAACTACTTTCAGTGGTTGAGAAGATGAAAAGGTCACAGGAACAACGTGAAATTCAGCTGCAGGTCCATGCCATCTAGAGTAGAGTCATGGAAGTGACCCAGAGACTCCAACCAGTATAGGACGAAGCCTACACACTTTTCAAGGAGATTGAGGGACAAGGTGCAGCTAGAACAAGTGGTCACGATAGTGGAACAATGCTTGGAAGGACCTGTCACCGAGATAGTCATTCAAGAGTTCACCGAGCAAGAGGCTCTGGAGAAGAATAAAGTTGAGGTAGCTCGAGCAAATCTTGAGGCCTTCGAAGAAAAATTTCACAAATCAAAGTGACTCGGGATGTGTCATAGGTGAGTGTTGGGGGCCTATTGGCCCTCGACCAAGTTTTGGAGACCCTTGGTCGTGTTTGACCACTTTTGGGGACATCGACAGGATGGTCGAAGATGGAGCGCCTAGGCAAAGCAGAGATCGTGGGATCTCACCCCCTTTTACGGGATTTTTAGGTTTAGGGTTTATGTAACCAGTATGGGATGTCGATCCATGGGTTTACCCATGCTTAGGCCTCTTTTGTAATGTATAAATAGGGATCTAAGAAATGTAAGAAGTAGTAGTGGATGTGTGTGGCTTAGTGCTAGTATTTGTAATCGGCTTTGTGCATACTGTGTGTTAAGACTTGCAGAGCTAAGTGCAAGTGATTGTAAAAGGCTTTGTGCACAAACTGTGTAGAGGCTCTATGGTTAGGCCTAACTCGGGGAAGGAGGATATGGCAAGGTGCATACAGATCTCATGTCCTATGTGGAGTTGGCTTCATGGCTCTATGCATGTAAGGAGATTGGAAGAAGCTAATAAAGAAGAAGAAGAAGAGTTGGTGGACTTAGCCCCACACTGGGGGTGAACCACGTATATCCTGTGTTGTGGTTTCTTTGTGTGATGTGGTTGAAATGTTATCGATGTGATCTATGCTTAGTGTTGTAATGTTTATGTATGCTATATGCATCTGATGTAGTAACTTAGTACCTTATATGTGAATGAATACTAGATCTACTTTGATGTTATGAATTGAATGGTTAGATGCGCTTAGATCTTGATGAATATTTTGTTGTTCTGTAATTAGGGTTTAACCTGTGATGTGAATAAGAGTTAAACACTAATGCATATTATTGGCTAAGTGATTTCTTAAAGTGTTGTAATCACAGATCTGTATCCTATCTAGGTTGTAGACACTTGAATTCTACAACCCCCCCTGCCTTTACCTTGGGTGATACTTCATCTGCTTCGCAGGTGTTTACGAAAGGGTCGATAGTTAGGGTTTTGTTGGTGCATTTTTGAAGTGTTGAACCCTAGGTCTACCCCTGTGCCAACAATGGATCTGAACCAAGTTGTCTTATTGCAACCCCAACTCCTTACAGAGATCCCGGTGAGACAATATTGGGAAACAAGTGAGGCCTCACAGGTCCTCTTGTGTGCAGCCAGTGAGGATGCCTCCTGAAACCCTCATGTAGCAACCTTTAGTCTACATAGGACCTCACGGGACAAGTATGGGTGTCTATCGAGACCTCGCGGGATACTCATATTCAACCTACAGGGATGTCTCAGATGCGCCTTCCCAAAACCCTCTTAGTACTTACAAAATCTAGGAATGACCTATGTCGAAAATCCTCACAAATATCCTTCACAATATGATCTTCCTCCAACTGAAATAAAACCCCAAAATGAGACTCCAATGGAAACCATGGATGGATTTCCCTCTTGCCTAGCTAGGGTGGATATTGCACCACTGAAACTAGACTACAATAGTGGAAGGGTTTTTCTAAACCCTAGTGAAACAACAGCTCCAAGATCACTTCAAAATGACAAATGAAATCATAATTACAAAGTGAAGGATTACCCCTATATTTGTTCTTCCTTTGGGCCTTCTATATATTTCCCCTTTTTTACCATATCAAACCCTTCCTTATTTTCTCTCCAATTTTCATTTAAACAAAATTATTTTATTTGTATTTAATGTCACTTTATAATTTTCCATCTTTTAACCCATTAACACTAAATAAATCTCCATGAATCCTTTTTTTTTCTATTCACTATAGACTATGAGAGTCGTATAGGCTATTAAGTCATCATTCATCATGATCAATTGGAAGGGGACATTATAGTCCTCCATTATCAATATTGCTTGTCCTCAAGAAACTACAAATTAGGATGTTGTAAGATCTGTTCTCCTTCCCAAATAGCATCCTAAGTGGGAAACCCTCTCCATATGATCAGGTACTCTTGAATGAATATGCTCCTCATCCTCTACTCCCTGACATCAACAATCCTCTCGGGAGTCAGAACCAACTGCCCTTCCTCGTCTAGTGGAGGAATATATGTCAAAGTGGTAACATGTTGTCCCAATTCCTTGTTGAGGCAAGATACATGGAAGATATTGAGGATCTTGATACCCTCTGGTACATGCAACTCATATGCTACCTCCCCAACTCTCCTGATCACTCTATAGGGTCCATAAAAACACGACTTCATCTTCTTTGCACCACTCTTCTTCAAGGAAAACTATTTGTAAGGTTGTAACCTAATAAATACTAAGTCCCCAACCTCAAACATGCTCTCTACCATGTTCCTATATGCATACATGTTTTGTTGATTCTGAGAAGCCTGCAAAATCTCCTTCGGGACTCTTAAAATTTCCTAGCTTTCCTACAACCAATCTTTGGATTTGGGGGCTCTGCTCTCCCCAAAATCCAAATCCAAAAGTGACGGGGCATCGTAACCATAAAATTCCCTGACTGGGATCATCCCAATGGACATGTGATGAGTGGTATCAATCCTCCCAACATGGTATCGATCCTCCCCGATATGCAACTAGTTTATCCATGCCCTCTACTTCCCTAACACGTAGTTCCTAAGGTACCCCTCAATCCACTTGTTTACTATCTCTTTATTCTCACTTGTCTGGGGATGATAGTTGGTACTAGGTGTCACCTCTTTCCCACATAACCTAAATAGCTCCTATGAAAAAGCGATGAGAGACCAATTATCATGGTCACTAACTATATTCCTCAGAATACCATGTAGTATGAGAACCTCCCTAAAGAATATGTATGCTACCTAAGATGTGTTGTACTCTACAGGAATGGAAAATAAGTGTGCATATTTGGTCAAACTTTCCACTACCAAATAGATATAGTCCCTACCATGTACCTTCAGAAACCTTGTAATAAATTCCATGGAAATTCTATCCCACTTCTACTCTGAAATCGATAATGGTCGAAGAAACCCTACAGGATGTGTAAACTGTGTCTTTTTCTGTTGGCACTTCATGTGCTCACTCACATGTTGAAGTACATCCTCCTTGAGACCATTCAAGGAGAATGTCCCCCTCACATTCATGTTGGTATTCAGATGCTCTAGATTCCCAACCAGTGGTGTATCATGTACTTCCCTCAAAATATTATCCTTGAATGTGGACTCAAGGACAAGATAGATCATGTCTTTGTAGTAGATTATGTCATCCACTACCCTGTACCTTTCATCCTGAATAATTCACTCCATCATATCACATGAGAATATGTTATTGGAGTACTCCACCAAGAGAATGGACTTCCAGTACGCGAAGATCTTTTTCATGGAGAAGGATGCAGGTCTCTTGGATAAGGCATCATCAAAGGTGTTCTTCTTCCCCTTTACATACTCAATGTCAAAATCATATCCCTGCACCTTATTCACCCATTTATGTTGCCTCTCATTCAAGTCCCACTGCTCCAAGAAATATCTTAGACTATTGTTGATCCGAAATCGGATTCAGAAGACTGTCAGGGCATGAAAAATGCTCAAAAATGAAAGTGCTCGGAATCTGACGAAACCAACACCATTGCGTCTGGCTTGTCTTCCTGATTCTGGTGGTATAATTTTTATGTCAAACGGAGTCCGTATGGAGAAGATATCGCATTCTATCCGCCGAGCCAAACAGGCAAAATTTTGGGATGCTGACTGTACCTATCCGTACAGTCCGTACAGTACACGTGTTAGTCCGTACAATGACACGTGGTGATTCCATACAGTGACATGGTGACTTGCATACAGTGACACGTGGCGGCTTGCGCACAGGACACGTGGCAGCCTGAGAGCGTGACACGTGTCAGGCTGATTTGGCATTTTCGGCGCACAGTTGGACCAATCCCGAAGTGACACGTGTCACCACTGAAACGGTGATAAGTGGCAGGGTGAAATCAGTAGCTGACGTGGCAGGCTTGCGTGGAAGATGACGTGGCATATGGCAAGGTTGACGTGGCAAGCGACGTGGGCGAATCAGTGATGGACACGTGGCATCCTCCAGTTGGTTGACTTGATCGAATCCGATGTTGACACGTGGCACTGTTTAAGCGAATGGTTGGGTGCCACGTGGCCCAATCAGTGGCTGCCACGTGGCACCCCGGGTTTTTCCAATATGGCCTGTTTAAAAAAAAATTGGGGTCGACCGGATTCGAACCGGTGACCTCCCGTCATGTCAAAGTTTTCATAAACCTTCGCTAGCCGTTACACCACCCGTTATGACTTGTTATGTAAACGGGTTAAATATTATTTAAGTTTGAAAGTTATGTGAACAGATGGGGGGTTGGGCCGGGTCTTAGCCCCGACCCGTGGACACATCATTACTCCATACGACCGGGGCGCGGACAGTTGAATGGCGTGCATTTTATTTCTGATTATATATATATTGTAATGTTAACCGTTAGCGCGGGGGGTTAATATATATATATATATATATATATATATATATATATATATATATATATATATATATATATATTAACCGTTACATGTATTTACGCGCAGTTTTGTATAGACCGCATTTTTTTTAAACCATAACCATTGCGCGTGGTTATTGTTAACGCGAGCAGTTATGTGATAGCCCAACGGATATATGGTTACCAACGACCCGAGTTAGCGCCAAAGGGGTGGCCCGTGCTAGCACGTGGCCACATGGTCCATAAAACCACCCAAAAGGTGCGCGCGCCCGGTTGGAGGGGGCTAAAAGCCCGTTTTTAAACTATATTATAGTTTTGAAAGTGGTTTTTCAACCAATTTTTGGTTTATTAATGTAATTAATCCATTTTTTAAGGGTTATTGGGCATTTCTAGAGCCTAAATTCGTGGAGGAAGTTGGAGAGGGAAAACTAACTCCCCAACTATTTAACCAAGGCCATTTTGAGGCCAAGGACACAACTTTTGAGAGCAATTTCAGAGCAGAGATGTTGAAGCAAGCCAAGCCAAAGCTAGTTTGAGGTAGGGAGACCGTTGAGGAGGAGATGTTGTCGGACGATTCCTGAGAGCTCGGGACATCCGATTCAGGTGCCGTTTTTTGTGCATGGTTCCAGAGATCTGAGCGAACAAGACCAGATCAGTCTAGAGACCATTCAGCAATGTAAAGATGTACTAATAAGCTTTCGAACAGAAATAAAAAATAAAAAAAATGCTCCCCCACAAGAGAAAAAGGCCCGGAGATGTAGGCAAAGTTGCCGAACTCCGTTATCAACCTCTGTGCATTATGGTTTGCTATTTTCATTGTTTTTCAGATCTAAAATTATGTTAATGGCTGCATAATTCATTTCTTTTCTCGTTCTTTCGTTTAAGTTTCCCAATGGTTAATCAGTGCATGCAACTAAAAACTCAACCATAGTCATTCGAAAAATCCTGACGGATCAAGAGGTATCAGAGCTAGTTGACGTTTGGAATTGCGTTTTGCATGTTAGCCAGGGAAGAGCACATCTCAAGGAGGAAAATGGCATCTACAGGGGGACTTTCTCAAGACGAGAAGAAGTTCAGAGATTCAGTGTTTGCCATGCCCGAGATGGTGAAGGTGTTGTATGAAGACTACTTGGAACGAAAGAGCACGGATCAAGTAAAAGCTTCAAAGAACAACAAAGGAAAAGAAGCATTGAAGGAAGTGCCTTCTACATCTGTTTCAGACAACATATCTGAGGTATGCAGTGAAGGTTTTTCAGCAAATTTTCCCCATACTCATCAAGTTGGTTTTGGTGAATTCGAAAAACATACAAAAGGTGTAGGTTTAAGAATATTAACCCAGATGGGTTATGAAAAAGGAAAGGGCCTTGGACGTCGAGGTCAAGGCATTGTAAATCCTATTGAGGTTGAGGAAAGGCCTCGATACTTAGGATTGGGATATGAAAGAGGGGACCTTGGAGAGTCTTCCAAGATAGGTTCCAAATCTTCGGAAGCAAGTAATGCTTCAAATGACCAACTTAAGACATTGCAGAAACACTTCACAAAAGGAAATGGCGCACCACTTCAAGACTATGGTAGTGAATGCAAGTCGTCTCCAAAGAAAAGTGAAGATCAGCATGGAAGGTATAATGGTCATGTTTTTGTTAATTCTCCTTTTGATTATAACAAGAATAATCAAGTAAAATGGAACTTGTGGAAACTTTATCCATGTGCGTATTGTCATTCACCTAAGCATTGTGTTGCCAAGTGTTGGAAGAGACAAAATTTGTACAGGAAACCTATGTCGTCCAGGAAGGAAACACGACGTAAAGGCTCGAGTCCACAATGGAAGAAGGAGAAGGTTAAGCAAGTCTGGATGCCAAAAACTCGTTGTATGTTTTGCAGCAAGAGTGGACATCAAGAGGCTAGTTGTTGGAAGCTTAATCCAGAGCTTCGTCCAAACAAGGGCAAGAAGATTTTGCATACACCCACAAAGGAGGAAGGATTACTAGAGAAGCAAGAAGAACACCGTGAAGGAAAGAAAGCGGTCACTTGGTTATGCCAGAAGTGGATGTCTCAACTCCATTGTGTTTTGTTTCCCCTGATGTAGTCATCTTTCAGAGACAAAGAGCAAGACGGGTGGCCCATCTCGAGCTTGTCGAGTGGTCAATAACCTTTTGGGGACCAAAAGGTCTTATTGTTGGGAGGTGTGATCCAAAATCGGATTCAGAAGACTGTCAGGGCATGAAAAATACTCAAAAATGAAAGTGCTCAGAATCCGACGAAACCAACACCATTGCGTCCGGCTCATCTTCCTGATTCCGGTGGTATAATTTTTATGTCAAATGGAGTCCGTATGGAGAAGATATCGCATTCTGTCCGCCGAGCCAAACAGGTAAAATTTTGGGATGCTGATTGTACCTGTTCGTACAGTCCGTACAGGACACATGTCAGTCCGTACAGTGACACGTGGCGATTCCATACAGTGACGTGGCAACTTGCGTACAGTGACACATGGCGGCTTGCGCACAGGACACGTGGCATCCTGAGAGTGTGACATGTGTCAGGCTGATTTGGCATTTTAGGTGCGCAGTTGGACCAATCCCGAAGTGACACGTGTCACCACTGAAAGGGTGACACGTGGCAGGGTGATGTCAGCAGCTGATGTGGCAGGCTTGCATGGCAGATGATGTGGCATACAACAAGGTTGACGTGGCAAGCGACGTGGGCGAATCCGTGATGGACATGTGGCATCCTCCGGTTGGTTGACTTGATCGAATCCGATGTCGACACGTGGCACTGTTTAAGCAAATGGTTGGGTGCCACGTGGCCCAATCAGTGGCTGCCACGTGGCACCCCGGGTTTTGCCAATATGGCCTGTTTAAAAAATTGTTGGGGTCGACCGGATTCGAACCGGTGACCTCCCATCATGTCAAAGTCTTCATAAGCCTCCGCTAGCCGTTACACCACCCATTATGACTTGTTATGTAAACGGGTTAAATATTATTTAAGTTTGAAAGTTATCTGAATGGATGGGGGGTTGGGCCAGGGCTTAGCCCCGACCCGTGGAAACATCATTACTCCATACGACCGGGGCGCGGACAGTTGAATGGCACGCATTTTATTTCCGATTATATATATATTGTAATGTTAACCGTTAGCGCGGGGGATTAATATATATATATATATATATATATATATATATTAACCGTTACATGTATTTGCGCGCGGTTTTGTATAGACCGCGTTTTGTTTAAACCATAACCATTGTGCGCTGTTATTGTTAACGCGAGCAGTTATGTGATAGCCCAACAGATATATGGTTACCAACGACCCGAGTTAGCACCAAAGGGGTGGCCCGTGCTAGCACGTGGCCACATGGTCCATAACACCACCCAAAAGGTGCGCGCGCCCAGTTGGAGGGGGCTAAAAGCCCATTTTTAAACTATATTATAGTTTTGAAAGTGGTTTTTCAACCAATTTTTGGTTTATTAATGTAATTAATCCATTTTTTAAGGGTTATTGGGCATTTCTAGAGCCTAAATTCGTGGAGGAAGATGGAGAGGGAAAGCTAACTCCCCAACTATTTAACCAAGGCCATTTTGAGGCCAAGGACACAGCTTTTGAGAGCAATTTCAGAGCAGAGATGTTGAAGCAAGCCAAGCCAAAGCTAGTTTGAGGTAGGGAGACCGTTGAGGAGGAGATGCTGTCGGACGATTTCTGAGAGCTCGGGACATCCGATTCAGGTGTTGTTTTTTGTGCATGGTTCCAGAGATCTGAGCGAACAAGACCAGATCAGTCTAGAGACCATTCGGCAATGTAAAGATGTACTAATAAGCTTTCGAACAGAAATAAAAAATAAAAAAAAGCCTCCCCCACAAGAGAAAAAGGCCCGGAGATGTAGGCAAAGTTGTCGAACTCCGTTATCAACCTCTGTGCATTATGGTTTGCTATTTTCATTGTTTTTCAGATCTAAAATTATGTTAATGGCTGCATAATTCATTTCTTTTCTCGTTCTTTTGTTTAAGTTTCCCAATGGTTAATCAATGCATGCAACTAAAAACTCAACCATAGTCATTCGAAAAATCCTGACGGATCAAGAGGTATCAGAGCTAGTTGACGTTTGGAATTGAGTTTTTCATGTTAGCCAGGGAAGAGCACATCTCAAGGAGGAAAATGGCATCTACAGGGGGACTTTCTCAAGACGAGAAGAAGTTCAGAGATTCAGTGTTTTCCATGGCCGAGATGGTGAAGGTGTTGTATGAAGACTACTTGGAACGAAAGAGCACGGATCAAGTAAAAGCTTCAAAGAACAACAAAGGAAAAGAAGCATTGAAGGAAGTGCCTTCTACATCTGTTTCAGACAACATATCTGAGGTATGCAGTGAAGGTTTTTCAGCAAATTTTCCCCATACTCATCAAGTTGGTTTTGGTGAATTCGAAAAACATACAAAAGGTGTAGGTTTAAGAATATTAACCCAGATGGGTTATGAAAAAGGAAAGGGCCTTGGACGTCAAGGTCAAGGCATTGTAAATCCTATTGAGGTTGAGGAAAGGCCTCGATACTTAGGATTGGGATATGAAAGAGGGGACCTTGGAGAGTCTTCCAAGATAGGTTCCAAATCTTCGGAAGCAAGTAATGCTTCAAATGGCCAACTTAAGACATTGCGGGAACACTTCACAAAAGGAAATGGCGCACCACTTCAGGACTATGGTAGTGAATGCAAGTCGTCTCCAAATAAAAGTGAAGATCAGCATGGAAGGTATAATGGTCATGTTTTTGTTAATTCTCCTTTTGATTATAACAAGAATAATCAAGTAAACTGGAACTTGTGGAAACTTTATCCATGTGCTTATTGTCATTCACCTAAGCATTGTGTTGCCAAGTGTTGGAAGAGACAAAATTTGTACAGGAAACCTATGTCGTCCAGGAAGGAAACACGATGTAAAGGCTCAAGTCCACAATGGAAGAAGGAGAAGGTTAAGCAAGTCTGGATGCCAAAAACTCGTTGTACGTTTTGCAGCAAGAGTGGACATCAAGAGGCTAGTTGTTGGAAGCTTAATCTAGAGCTTCGTCCAAACAAGGGCAAGAAGATTTTGCATACACCCACGAAGGAGGAAGGATTACTAGCGAAGAAAGAAGAACACTGTGAAGGAAAGAAAGCGGTCACTTGGTTATGCCAGAAGTGGATGTCTCAACTTCATTGTGTTTTGTTTCCCCTGATGTAGTCATATTTCAGAGACAAAGAGCAAGACGGGTGGCCTATCTCGAGCTTATCGAGTGGTCAATAACCTTTTTGGGACCAAAAGGTCTTATTGTTGGGAGGTGTGATCCGAAATCGGATTTAGAAGACTGTCAGGGCATGAA
Organism: Picea engelmannii; assembly: GCA_009831015.1. Classification (NCBI taxonomy): domain Eukaryota; kingdom Viridiplantae; phylum Streptophyta; class Pinopsida; order Pinales; family Pinaceae; genus Picea; species Picea engelmannii. The sequence continues at coordinate 676,943 of ML786156.1, read as the reverse complement.
AAATGCTCAAAAATGAAAGTGCTCAGAATCCGATGAAACCAACACCATTGCATCCGGCTCGTCTTCCTGATTCCGGTGGTATAATATTTATGTCAAACAGAGTCCGTATGGAGAAGATATCACATTCTGTCCACCGAGCCAAATAGGGAAAATTTTGGGATGCCGACTGTACCTGTCTGTATAGTCCATACAGGACATGTGTCAGTCCGTACAGTAACACATGGCGATTCCATACAGTGACATGGCGACTTTTGTACAGTGACACGTGGCAGCTTGCGCACAGGACACGTGGCAGCCTGAGAGCGTGACATGTGTCAGGCTAATTTGGCATTTTCGACACGCAGTTGGACCAATCCTGAAGTGACACGTGTCACCACTGAAAGGGTGACATGTGGCAGGGTGACATCAGAAGCTGACGTGGCAGGCTTGCGTGGTAGATGACGTGGCATACGACAAGGTTGACATGGCAAGCGACGTGGGCGAATCAGTGATGGACACGTGGCATCCTCCGGTTGGTTGACTTGATCGAATCCGATGTCGACACGTGGCACTGTTTAAGCGAATGGTTGGGTGCCACGTGGCCCAATCAGTGGCTTCCACGTGGCACCCCGGGTTTTTCCAATATGGCCTGTTTAAAAAATTGTTGGGGTCGACCGGATTTGAACCGGTGACCTCCCGCCATGTCAAAGTTTTCATAAACCTCTGCTAGCCATTACACCACCCATTATGACTTGTTATGTAAACAGGTTAAATATTATTTAAGTTTGAAAGTTATGTGAATGGACGGGGGGTTGGGCCGGGGCTTAGCCCCGACCCGTGGACACATCATTACTCCATACGACTGGGGCGCGGACAATTGAATGGCGCGCATTTTATTTTCGATTATATATATATTGTAATGTTAACCGTTAGTGCGGGGGTTTAATATATATATATATATTAACCGTTACATGTATTTGCACGTGGTTTTGTATAGACCGTGTTTTGTTTAAACCATAACCATTGCGCGTGGTTATTGTTAACGCGAGCAGTTATGTGATAGCTCAACGGATATATGGTTACCAACGACCCGAGTTAGCGCCAAAGGGGTGGCCCGTGCTAGCACGTGGCCACATGGTCCATAAAACCACCCAAAGGTGCGCGCGCCTAGTTGGAGGGGGCTAAAAGCCCGTTTTTAAACTATATTATAGTTTTGAAAGTGGGTTTTCAACCAATTTTTGGTTTATTAATGTAATTAATCCATTTTTTAAGGGTTATTGGGCATTTCTAGAGCCTAAATACGTGGAGGAAGTTGGAGAGGGAAAACTAACTCCCCAACTATTTAACCAAGGCCATTTTGAGGCCAAGGACACAGCTTTTGAGAGCAATTTCAGAGCAGAGATGTTGAAGCAAGCCAAGCCAAAGCCAGTTTGAGGCAGGGAGACCGTTGAGGAGGAGATGCTGTTGGACGATTTCTGAGAGCTCGGGACATCTGATTCAGGTGTCGTTTTTTGTGCATGGTTCCAGAGATCTGAGCAAACAAGACAAGATCAGTCTAGAGACCATTCGGCAATGTAAAGATGTACTAATAAGCTTTCGAACAGAAATAAAAAATAAAAAAAATCCTCCCCCACAAGAGAAAAAGGCCCGGAGACATAGGCAAAGTTGTCGAACTCCGTTATCAACCTCTGTGCATTATGGTTTGCTGGTTTCATTGTTTTTCAGATCTAAAATTATGTTAATGGCTGCATAATTCATTTCTTTTCTCGTTCTTTCGTTTAAGTTTCCCAATGGTTAATCAATGCATGCAACTAAAAACTCAACCATAGTCATTCAAAAAATCCTGACGGATCAATTGTGTTCAGTTCTAACCATAAAGCATCCTCCCACTAGGTATTTTATGAACTTCTCTAGTGCGTGCATGATGGAAAAAATCTCCTTATCATAGATCAGATAGATCCTATCTGTTCCCCTTAACAACCTACTCTCAAAAGATATCGGGTGTTGCTTCTAAATTAACATTGCTCCTATCCCCTCACTAGATGTGTCACACTCCATGACAAAAGGCTATGTGAAGTTTGGAAGTGATAATATTGGGCAAGTGCTCATCACCCTTTTCATTATCTCGAATGTTACCTGTGCGTTCTAAGACCATCATAATGCCCCCTTCTTGGAGAGGTATGTCAATGGCACAACCAATTGTGAAAATACTTTCACAAAACGTCGGTAATAGTTTCATATTCCAAAGAATCCTTATAGCTATGTGAGTGATATGGGGGATCTTGATGTACCCTTAATCCCTCAAAACTAATCACATGCCCTAGATAAAGGATATCTGTAAAACCAAACTTGCACTTTGTCTCCATGGAAAAAATAAATTGCTCCTCCATAATGGTGAGAACCTTTTCTGCATGCTTCAGATGTTCCTCCCAAGTTCTGTTGTAAATCAAAATATTGTCAAAGAACACCAGTAAGAATTTCCTCAACTTCTTGTTGAATATGTGGTTCATACATGACTCTAAAGTAGCGGGTATGTTAGTTATCCCAAAGGGCATGAATAGAAACTCATAATGCCCATAATGACATCTGGAATTTCTCTTTTGGATGTCCTACTCTCTTACCCAAATCTGATGGTATCCAAATCAAAGATCAATCTTTAAGAAGTACACCACCCCATGAAACTCATCTATCATCTCCTCATTCCTAGGTATCAGGTACCTATTCTTTATGGTCTTCTTGTTCAATGTTTTGTAGTTGATGCACATCCTCATTGTTGCATCCTTCTTCTTCACCAGTAACATAGAAAAAGAGAAGGGACTAGAACTAGGCCTAATGTGCCCCATGGCCTTCTCTATTTCATTCTTGAACTTATTTAGATGCATGTATGGGGTGGTAATCATGGGATTCAACCCTTATTCTATCTTAATGACATGCTCAAACCCCCTATCATGTGGTCTCCCTGTTGGTAATGGTCCAAACACCATGTCATGTTTTCCAAGGAATGCCTGGATGTCTATATGGTAGTGTCAATGATGTTGTGATGGCTTCTCCATGGTAATCAAGAACTCTACTATGCCATCCATGTCCCTCTATTTGAAAAAGGCCTCCATGTGTTGGTTAGATATGATCTTGGGGGAACCTGTTGACATGCCTCTTAGGATGTCTTTTTTTCCACCTTTGTCCTTGAGCTCCATCCTCATGTCTTTATAGTTCATGTGGATATCACCCAACAAGTACAACCACTGAACTTCTAGCACCACATGGGTGTTCGAAAAATCTACGACATACAATTCATCGATCAAAGTATAGTTTCCCAATGTTACTTTCAATCCCCCGATCCTCTAAGTACATACCATGTTTTATCATCTGCTACTACCAAATTGAATCCCTTGAATTCCTCTACAGGCATGTGTCTCTTGGTGACCAGTGCAACATCAATGAAGTTGTGGATGGCCCCACCATCAATCAGTGTTGTAACCCTCTTCCCCTACAAAATTCCTCTAACCCTGAAGGTGTAATATTTGGGGACCCATGAAAGTGTGGAAATGGTCACTTTCTTGACTCTGTCCTGCAACTACTTTTCATATGCACTTTCAAGAATCTCTGGTGGCTCTGCCTGGCCACTTATTTGTCCACTATCCTGGATGTGAGTTGAATTGTCCTCATCGTCAATCTCCTCATCGAAAAGTACCTCTATGTAATGTACTTTCCCTTTTCCCATACACCAGTGACCCAACTACAAAGGTTCTTTGCAACTATAGAAAAGCTTCTTCCTCCTCAGTTCTCTCCAAGTTTCCTCATCCATCCTCTCCTTCCTCATCCATTTCTTCTAGGGAAGCTTGCTCGCTTGAACCTTCTGTGGAATAAATGATTTCGCTGGTGCCTTTTTGGATGTTCTTTTTGTCATATACTAAGTCTTCATAATGGCATCCTATAGTGTTGGTGGTCTAAATTCCTTCACCCAACCTCTCAGGGATTTATCTAGACCCTTTGGGAACAACATCACCAATATTTTCTTAGAGATATTAGTTACCATGACTACCATCCTCTGGAATTTTGTGATGTATGTATCGGGTGTACCTATCTAATTCAACTGTGCCAACTCCCTAAGGTGGATCTCAGGATTCTTCCTTTCAAACCTATTCATCAATCTCTAGGTGAAATCCTAATAATATGTGATGTTGGAATGTCCCAGTGTTACCAACCCATGGTACCACCATTCATGAGCTTATCCCTCTAAGTGTAGGCTGACAAACTTGATCACCTCTGACTCTGTCATATGTTCAAGCTGGAAATAAGTGTCCAACATTTTCACCCATGCTTTGGTTGTGCTCTTAGAAAATTCATCAAAAGGTGGAATGGTCAACCTACCCACCTTGTGCATAAGATCAAAGTTTTGTTGATTCTTCACTTCTCTGTTCCACTCCCTACACCTATTCCTCTTCTTGAAGTTGTAGAAGTTGTGATAGAACAAGGCCTCCCAACTATCTTCCTCCAACACCTGATACTTGTTGTAAGTGGAGGTAACATCAAGCTCCTAATTTGGTTGCTCCTGCATTCTTGTATCATTCTCTACAAGGAATTGTGGTAATAGAGGCCTATGAATCCTTTTTCTCTCTCTCTAAGATAGGGTATGGGTATTTCTACCCTATGCAAGAGTCCTATTTCCTTTATGGATTCCCTCTAAATGGTTCCCATTGGAACCTCCAAGATTGTGGTTCATCTAGTTATTGGTAATGAATCGTGTGAGGAACTACATGAATTTTCACTGTTTAGTGGACATTTTTTGTTTCCCCTGTACTAGGGACTCTAATAGTTGTAGAGTCATGTCCCCACCATGGTATCCCATGTTCCCTTCTACTTATACTTCTTATGAAGACTCTGATCCTGGGATGTGTTGTCTCCTATGCCCTCTATATTTTATTTTCATCGGTGCCATAAGAAATCACAAGTTGGCAAGACCACCAGCTCTTATAACATTGTAATATCCCCAAATATGCTAGGAAACAATTTTAGTGTTTTACTGTACAAATTATGATGTTGTTGGTGTGGTACCTTTGTTAAACAGTTTGTACTCATATATATATATATATATATATATATATATATATATATATATATATATATATATATATATATATATATATATATATATTATGGAAAATCTGATATATGACTTTCCACAAATAGTTTGTGTGCATTACATTAAGTAAAAGTCTGTCAACACATTACTAATCCAAGTACACAAATAATGGAAGTGACAACATTTGTCATCCTTTATTATGAATGGATACTAAAAACAAAACAACAGTAGAACTCTAATGGTTGTTATATCAACTTCAAAAAACACTACAATTCAAACAAAAACCTAGAATGATGCCAAGAGATGATGTCAACTACTTCAAGGATCTTCTACCCCTACATGGTCTTCTCCAACACTGTCTGTTATACAAACGATGATCTAGTCCCAGTGTAACCTTCATGGATCTGACCCAAATTGGCCTGTTGCAACCCCAACTCCTTACAGATATCCTCGCGAGATGAGGTTGGGTGAAAAGCAAGGGCTCATGGATCCCCTTGTGTGAAACCAATGAGGATTCCTCCCAAAACTCTCTTGTAGCAACCTTCAGTATGCATAGGTCCTTCCAGGACAAGGATGGGTGTCTTGCAGGGCCTCGCGGGATACTCATATTCAACCTATGGGGATTTCTCAGACATTCTTTCCCAAAACCCTCCTGGTACTTGCAAAATTTGGGAATGACCTCCATTGGAAAGCCTCACAAATATCCTACATAATCTGATCTTCCTCCAACTGAAAGAAAACCCCAAAATGAGACTCTAATGGAAACCATGGATGGATTCCCCTATTTCCTAGAGAGGGTGGATATTGTGCCACTAGGACTAGACTGCAATGGTGGAAATTTTTTGCTAAAACCCATCAAAACAATGGCTCCAAGAGCACTCCAAAATGAGAAATCAAATCATAATGTCAAAGTGAAGGATTAACCCTCTATTTATTCTTCCTCTGGGCTATCTAGATATTTCCCCTTTTCAACCAAATCAAACCCTTCCTTATTTTCTCTCCAATTTTCATTTTAAAAAAAATATTTTTTTTTTATTTAATGTCACTTTATAATTTTCCATCGTTTTAACCCATTGACACTAAATAAATCTCTGTGACTCCCTTTTTTTTCTGCTGACTATAGCCTACAAGAGTCGTATAGCCTACTAAGTCATCCTCCGTCATGATCAATTGGAAGGGGAAATTACAAGGGAGGTGGGTCAAAGACAATTACAACCAATAAGATTGGCTTGACCAATATTTTAAATGGAACATTTGTGAGTTCCAAAGGGTATAAACACTGTTAGAGGCCCCTTACGAGCTCACTTCCAGACTTGTGCTTGATTTCCAAATAGTTTTGTTGTCTTGAAGGACATATGCTTCCTTCATTTTCATCTCTTGGAGTAGAAGGATCTAAAGGGATTCTTTCCTTACTACAATTTAGAATAATTCCTTTTTATTTCCACTTCCTAGACCTCTACAGTTCCAGGAGATGATTTTCATCATTTAGATGAGCATTTTGGGATCCCTCCTTTAGGGGGAATCGAGCCACTCTGACTTCTCAAAGTTTTAGGTTCCTTCTTTGTGTGTCCATATAAGGTGATGTTTTTTCAAAGCTCTATATGTTGATTATTTGGGTCGGTTTTCATGGATGTCAACCCTTGAAGAAAGTCTGGTAGCAAATTCCGGTAGCACAAAGGTTTGGGTAATGACCCAAGTTTGTTTGATGGATAATGGTATGTGTTTTGATATATGTGTAGCTAAGACTATTCCATATGGATATTACATGTCATTCCATTTTCAGTGGTATGTGGAACGTCACATAACTCCTCACGGTTAGAGAGTTATGGCCATGTGAAGTTGGAGAAAGGTTTGGGTAATGGAACCAAGTTTGTTGATGGATAATGGTATGATTTTTTATATATTTTCATGTAAGAATATTATATATGGATATTACATGTCATGCCATTTTCGGTGGTATGTGTGGATTCACATAACGCCTCACGATTAGAGAATTATGGCCATGTGAAGTTGGAGAACCCTCATGAGTCATCTAGAAGCCCCAAAAGGTCAAAGTAGTCAAAGTGGTTTAAGAGATTTTAGAAAGTAAATAATAAAATGAAGTGATGTTTCTTCTATAATTCAAAGTGAATAAAAAAGAAATTATTTAAATAATAAAGTTAATGGATAAATTACTAAGTGGACAAGTGGTTAGAAGTGTGTTAGCCCTAAAATAAGGAAAGTGATTTAAGATGGTTAGAAGGTAACCCCTTGAGGTAAAGTGAAGTGATGCGTGTACTATAAGTCAAATTGGATACAAAATAATTTATTTAAATAATAAATTTAATGGATAAATTACTAAGTGTACAAATGGTTAGAAGTGGGTTAACCCTAAAATAAGGAAAGTGGGTTAAGATGGTTAAAAGGTAACCCCTTGAGGAAGCTACATGAAAGTATAAATAAGAGGCAAGACTCTCTCATTTTAATCACACTTGAGAATATTGAATATATACACGTGACTGAGATAACCAAAGGATATCTAATGCGAATTTCAGAGTGAAGGTGAAGTAAAGAAGGCCGAAATTCAAGGGAGGATAAATTCTTTTGATGATGCTTTCTAAGGTATGTTATTTACAGGTCATCTCACCATTTTATCAATAATGTTTTTTTCTAGAATGATTCAGACCATGAAATTGGGATGACGTTCAGGAAACATATCCAAGTAGTTGTGATAAAAATTTCATCTTGTGGGTCGTTGTATTTTTTAAGTTACACTCCGTGGAAAATAGGGTTTGTGGCTAGTCCTTAAACTAGTCTAAAACATGTGTTTCAGGTAAAAACGCCATAACTTCTTCATAACAGATCCAAATTCTATAAGACCAAAATTTTTGGTTAGAGTACAATAATTAGTATGTTTTGTACCATTTTAAGATCTACACAACAAAAATTATGTGCAGGACATTCTCTACAAGTTTGATCTTTGGAGTAAGCCATAATTCAACAAGGTATGCCATTTTTGCTATAACGTCTTTTCTGAGAGGTTCAAAGTAGTGAAATCTCAAGGAATTGCATAAAAGACATTGAAGAACATTGTGTACCATTTTCAGATCTTTATTCATTACAGGTACATAGTTATGATTATTGCAAGTTAAGGTTTTTTACTAATAAACAATTAGTCATGTGAGACTAAATTAAAGTTTTATAAAATGATAGTCTCTTGTTGTTAAAGTTAAGGAAGGATTTCAGGTATGTGATCATATACACCAGGTCTATTACAGAATTACAAATCCGATTTGTATGATGAAATTGATGAGGGATTTTGGTTGAGGTATTTTATAGATAGAGGTTGTATAACAGTGAGGTTGTAGCACAGGGTTTGATCTAATGGTTTATGGTATTTGGTTATCGATAGTGTGATGTATTGATAGAGAACTTTTGATGGTTATATTGGTATATGTATTTGGTATATGGTTGAGTTACATGTTGGGTACATGGTTAAGACATGTATTTGATGATTTTGTGCATACATGAGGTGTATAGTTGATGATGTTGGTACATCTTGATGAATCATAGTTTATGTGTATTTGATGCATGATTGGTACATATTTGGTGCATCGTTGATGCACTCATTGATGGTACAAGTTGAGGTACAGGTTGGTGCATGGTTGATGCAATTGTTTATGGTACAGGATGATTACAAGTTGAGTTATAGGTTGGTGCATGGTTGATGCACTTTTTTATGGTACAAGATGATTACAAGTTGTTTGGTACAGGTCGTTGCATGGTTGATGCACTTATTTATGGTACAGGTTGATTGGTACAAGTTTAAAGTTGTATATATCACAGTGATAGTGTGATAGTGGTTCCATCATTCTACTTATATTTCAGGGTGGTTATATGAGGCAAGGACATGTGGTTGTAGCCAAACAACATAGCGGGTTGTAGCCTCCTTCTAGTTGTAGCCAGAGAATTGGGGAGTTGGAGATTCCCTCAAGTTGTAGCCTGGGAAACTAGGGGGTTGGAGCCTCCTTCTAGTTGCAGCTGGAAAACAAAGGAATTTGGTTCTTCCAATGAATATAATTCTTAAAGACATATAAGAAAAAACATTTTGTAGTTTTCTCCTGCTTTGTGTTTCCACATAAAATAGTGGTGTACTGTGTATGTGTATGATTGCTCATTTTTTCATTTTTTATTTACTCTACAACTATTGGATGATAATTCTACATTGATATAAAACTTGCATTTTATAGTGAAAAAGGATTAAATTTCTCTATTACTGATTCACCCCCCTCTCAGTAATCCAACAATTGATATCAGAGTGAGGTTCCTTCAGGAAACAGTTTAACCACTAGAAGGAGATCCTGGATTATTCTGAGAATGGAGTACCAATGTTTAATGGTCAGAATGGTTTCAAGTATGAGATGTGGAGCAGAAGGACGAAAGTATTTTTATAGGCACGGGGGCATTATATTTGGCTATCAATTGTTACAGGATATGATAGTTCAAAAAGGGAAAAGACTGTCGCTAAGAAGGAATTGAAGAAGAATAACAAAAGAGAAATGGATTTTATCTGGGAATGATTACCTAATCCGGTAAGAGAAAATGTTGGTAAATGTTCATCAACCAAAGAACTTTGGGATAAGTTACATGATATATATTCTTCACCCATTGCAAATTCATAAAATGCCAAAGAAGATGCAGATGCAGATCAAGAAGAATTATGTTCACCATCTCAAACGAATTCAAAAGATGAAGAGTACATAATCACCAGAGGTATGTTGCTTTTATTTAATTGTGAAAAACATGGACATATTGAAATAGAATTCCATGAAGGAAATGAGACGGAAAAACTAATTGAAAAGGAAGACAATTACGAAGCATAATTGACTAGTTCTTTAGATGAACCAAGAGAAGAAAATAAGTCACTCAAGAAAGAACTGATGAAACAAAAGGAAAGTGTTCACATTTTTGAAGAATCCCAACAGGTCATCGATAACTTAAGAACTCATCTAGAAGAAGCCAAAAAGATCGAAGAAAATTTTGAATATCAAAAGCAGTATTTGGAATCCAACATAGTAGCACAAAAGGAAGAAGCAAAAATGAGAGAGAAGATACTGACAGATCATCTTATGGAAAGAACTAATGATATAAGGCAGCTTGAGGCAAAGTTTGGTCAAGAAGAGAAAGGAATTGAAGAAGAAATAATCAAATTAAAAGTTTATCTTGGAGAAGCAAAAATAACAGAAGAAGTCATGAAGTCTTATATAATGAAGAAATAAGAAGAGGTTGGGAAGCTTGAAGAAGAAGTTGTCACATTGAGAAGTAAAATAGTCAATCTCAACAAGAATATTGAAGAGACATAAACCTCCACATCAATTATAGATAATGAAGAGAAGCACTCTAGGTTGTTGTAAAAGAAGAATGAAGAAAACATAAAGAGTTATGCAGAAGTACTCAAATGAAAGAATCATGGTCAACCAGAATCTAAGAAAAATATTGAAGATACATCTTCAAGAAGACCATCCATGTTCAAGCCACAAAGAATCTTAAATCATGTTCATGATCGGTCAAGGTAGAAATTTATAAGGACTACACCACAAAGAAGATCATTCACTCCTAGGTATGAAAATTTATTTCATGGTCATTGTTTTTATTGTACTAATTTTCGACATAAAGTTGCAGATTGAAGGGATTATAAAAGAAATGTTCAATAAAGAACTGCCTATGTGGCCCCACGTAACATTGAATTTTACAAATTTCATAACTATGGACACATAGCTAGTGATTGTAGAAGCATGAGAGATACTTCCATGAAAGAAAACAATGATATCAGATATAAGAAAGTATGGATAAGAAAACAGGAAGAACAGATGGAGAAAGACCAGGTACCAAAGATCACAAGATTGGAAATAAAACGAGATGAAGAAAATTATACAAAGAAAAATAAAGATGTCGGATACAGAAAGGTTTGGAAAATCACTGAAAGAAAATAAAGACATGTAAATAAGGAACAGGTTCAATAGATTATACTTTCAGGAATTGTAGTGAAAAATGAATCCACAGATAGAAACAAATAAGTCAGGGATCAAAGAGATGTTGAATCTACCAATGAACATGATGATGAATACACATCAGAGAAGGAATTTTTCTAAGCCATACGACATAGAGACTCCCAGGTAATCTGAATATTAGATAGGGGGAGTCTATGTGATAGATGTGATAGACCAAAGAACCATCCTTTGAGTAGCTTGTAGAGTTTGAAAACACATATCTAGAGCAATCAGTTAGAAAAAGTACAGTTTGATAGATTAATCAAGACTTCATGATAGTATAGTGATAAATGGGTCAAAATTATGGACAATTGTGCAAGTAAAGTCTTGGAAAGTATGGAAATAGATGGATTCGTAAGAACAATTAGCAGGTTTGGACAGATATATGACAGTGGACGAGAGCATAGATTCATAGATTGGTTTAGAGAGTGGTTTAGAGACAAAGGAACATTATCATAATGGATGATATTTACACAGGAAATGGCTCGAAAAATGCTAATGGATTCCAAATTGATAGATATTTTTTGGACACATGCAGTGCATACTATAGTTCACATTCAAAACAGAGTAATGCTCAGAAACAACAATGAAAAAACTCCCTATGAACTATGGAAAGGAAACGCAAACAACAACCTCTAAATCAAGGTAACTCAAGGTAGTATTTTATTAATTGAAATTTATGTTGATGGTATTGTTTTTGGAAGTACTAATGACAGGTTAAGCCAGAAATTTGCAAAGGATATGCAGAATGAATTTGAAATGTCATTACTTGGAGAACTATCCTTCTTTCTGGGTCTTTGAATATGTCAAAGAAACCAATAAATTTTTATTTCTCAAACTAAGTATATCATAGAAATGCTAAAGAGGTTCGGAATGGAAGATTGAAAACTAGTTACCACTCCTATGCAAACCAGTTTCAAGTTGAGAAAATATGATGATTCAAATTCTACAGACCAGAGGAAATACAGGTCAATGATTGGTATCTTACTATATGTGACAACATCTAGACTAGATGTAATGCAGGCAGTTGGACGGGTGGCACGATTTCAAGCAACACCAAAGGAATCACATGTATTAGCAATGAAGAGGATTTTCAGATATCTCAAAGGAACAAAAGAGTTTGGATTATGGTATCCAAAAGGAAAGGATATATCACTTATTTCCTACATAGATGCATATTGGGCATGTTTCATTGATGATCGATGAAGCACTAGTGGAGAAGAGTTCTACTTGGGTGAGTGTTTAGTATCACATCTAATGAAGAAACAATCATTAGTATCCTTATCTACAGCTGAGGCAGAGTATATTGCAGTAGCAGGATGTTGTACATAGGTTCTATGGATGAAACAAACTTTGACAGATATACAATTTGAGTATGATGATCCCATTCCAATCTATTATGATAATACAAGCGCCATCAGTATTTCAAAGAACCCAATGATGCACTCCAAGACGAAGCACATTCCAATCAAGTATCACTTTCTACAAGAACAAGTTACAGAGAAGAACATCAAAGTTGAATATGTGGGAACAAAAGAACAAGTGGCAGACATCTTTACAAAACCGCTTCCACGATAAGACTTTGAGTATCTATGCCATAGACTCAGAGTAATTTCTACTCCAAAATGAATGCTTTTGAATGCTTATCTTATATGTCTTAGATTTACACGAGGAAGCACCATAAAGATGACAGTTCAGATTGGAATATCAGTTTCAGGGAGAGTTCAGTCATGGGGAGTATCCCTAAGGAAAGTTCAGTTAGGGGGAGTAGCCCGGGATGGATAGATACCTTTTTCATTAATGACAAAGGGGGAGAGATTTATCAGATGCAAAGGTAAATGAAAAGGTAAAGGTAAAGGGGGATAATGAGTAATATGACTTCAGTATTGCATCAGAGTGTTTCCATCAATGCAAAAGGGGGATATTGTTGATTATTTGGGTTGGTTGTCATTGATGTCAACTCTTGAATAAAGTTTGGTAGCAAATTCTAGTAGCAAAAAGGTTTGGGTAATAGATCCAAGTTTGTTTTGTGGATAATGGTATGAGTTTTGATATATTTGAAGGTAATACTATTCCATATGGATATTACATGTCATTCCATTTGCGTTGGTATGTGGAATGCCACATAAATCCTCACGGTTAGAGAGTTATGGCCATGTGAAGTTGGAGAAAGGTTTGGGTAATGGACCCAAGTTTGTTTGATGGATAATGGTATGAGTTTTGATATATTTTTAGGTAATAATATTCTATATGGATAGTACATGACATGCCATTTCTGATGGTATGTGGAATGCCACATAACTCCTCACAGTTAGAGAGCTATGGCCATGTGAAGTTGGAGAACCCTCATGAGTCATCTAGAAGATCCAAAAGGTCAAAGTAGTCAAAGTGGTTTAAGAGATTTTAGAAGGTAAATAATAAAGTGAAGTGATGAGTGTACTATAAGTCAAATTGAATACAAAATGAATTATTTAAATAATAAAGTTAATGGAGAAATTACTAAGTGGACAAGTGGTTAGAAGTGAGTTAGCCCTAAAATAAGGAAAGTGGTTTAAGATGGTTAGAAGGTAACCCCTTGAGATAAAGTGAAGTGATGAGTGTAATATAAGTCAAAGTGGATAAAAAATAAATTATTTAAATAATAAAGTTAATGGAGAAATTACTAAGTGGACAAATGGTTAGAAGCGGGTTAACCCTAAAATAAGGAAAGTGGGTTAAGATGGTTAAAAGGTAACCCCTTGAGGAAGCTACATGAAAGTATAAATAAGAGGAAATGATCTCTCATTTTAATCACACTTGAGAATATTGAATATATAAAAGTGATTGAGGTAAAAAAAAGATATATATGCTGAATTTCAAAGGGAAGGTGAAGTAAAGAAGGCCGAAATTCAAGGGAGGATAAATTCTTTTGATGATGCTTTGTAAGGCATGTTATTTATAGGTCTTCTCACCATTTTCGCAATAATGTTTTTTCTAGAATGATTTAGACTGTTGAATTGGGAGGTCGTTGAGGAAACATATCCAAGTAGCTGTGATAAAAATGTATGCTTGTGGGTCGTTGTATTTTTGGAGTTACACTCCATGGAAAATAGGGTTTGTGGCTAGTCATTAAACTAGTCTAAAACAGGTGTTTCGGGTGAAAATGTCATAACTTCTGCATGACAGATCCAAATTCAGTAAGACCAAAAATATTGGTTAGATTAAATTATGTAGTATGTTATGTACCATTTTCAGATCTATACAACAAATATTCTGTGTGGAGCATTCTCTACAACTTCAATCTCTAGAGTAAGACAGAATTCAACAAGGTATGTCATTTTTGCTATAACTTTTTTTTCTGAGAGGTTCCAAGTAGTGAAATATGGAGGAATTGCATAAAATAAACTGAAGAACATTGTGTGCCATTTTCAGATCTTTATTAATTAGAGGTACATAATTATGATTATTTCAATTTAGGGTTGTTGACTAATCCATAATTAGTCATGTGAGACTAAAGTAAAGTTTGATAAAATGCTAGTCTCTTGTTGTTAAAGTTAAGGAAGGTTTTCAAGTATGTGTTCATATACATCAGGTCTATTACAGAGTTACAAATCACATTTGGATTATGAAATTAATGAGAGATTTTGGTTGATGTATGTTACAGATAGAGGTTGTATAAGAGTGAGGTTGTGGCACATCGTTTGATGTAATGGTTTATGGTATTTCGTTATGGGTAGTGTGATGTATTGCTAGAGAAATTTTGATGGTTATATTGGTATATAGTTGAGGTACATGTTGGGAACATGGTTAAGACAAGTAGTTGATGAGTTGGGACATACATGAGGTGTATAGTTGATAATGTTGGTACATCTTGATGAGTCATAGTTTATGTGTATTTGATGCATGATTCGTACATATTTGGTGCATGGTTGATGCACTCATTGATGGTACAAGTTGGTGCATGGTTGATGCACTTGTTTATGGTACATGATGATTACAGGTTGAGGTACAGGTTGGTGCATGGTTGATGCACTTGTTTATGGTCCAAGATGATTACAGGTTGTTTGGTACAGGTTGGTGCATGGTTGATGCACTTGTTTATGGTACAGGTTGATTACATGTTTATTAGTATAGGTTTACAACAGTATATCTCACAGTGATAGTGGTTCCATAATTCTACTTATATTTTAGGGTGATTGGATGGGTCAAGGATAGGTGGTTGTATCCACCTTCCAGTTGTAGCCGAAGAACATAGGGGCTTGTAGCCAACTTTTGGTTGTAGCCAGAGAATTGGGGAGTTGGAGCTTCCCTCAAGTTGTAGCCTGAGAAACTAGGGGGTTGGAGCCTCCTTCCAGTTGCAGCTAGAAAACAAAGGAATTTGGTGCTTCCAATGAATGTATTTATTAAATACATATATGAAAAATCATTTTGTGGTTTTCTCCCACTTTAGGTTTCCATGTAAAACATAGGTGTACTATGTATGTGTATGATTGCTCATTTGTTCATTGTTTATTTACTTTGCAGCTATTGTATGATAATGCTACATTGATATAACACTTTCATTTTATGGTGAAAAGGGATTAAATTGGTCTATTACTGATTCACCCCCCCTCTCAGTAATCCAACACTATATCCTTCCAAGTTGATTCCTCTCTCCTTTGGTAGTTTGACCTCCTACCTAGGATTTTTGGAGGGGCAACTGCAACAATATATATATATATATATATATATATATATATATATATATATATATATATATATATATATATATATATATAT
>ML786156.1:632824-654268 GCA_009831015.1 Picea engelmannii | reverse complement strand
TCCACCAGAGAAATTGCCAGGTCCTTCCTTTATTATTATCCAGCAAATGAAGGGATACAACCTACAGCAAAACCCGTTGTAACTTCCTCTTCTTTCTCTCACAGTCTCCTCTCTTAGAATACAATATTCACCATCATCCATAGTCGTAATACATTTCCCTCATAAAAGAGGGTTGAAACCCTAACATAATCTCTACCGTTAGATCTGTGACCTTATAATGAACGGTCCATATTTACAATGAAATTACAATATACTTTTATAAGGTAATTTTTGCTTCGGGGGCCCGCTTGCCCCCAGACCCCCCAGTCGGGGGGATAGACCCCCCGGACCCCACAGAGGGGGTACCCCCCCTCTGCACTCCCCTGCGTGGAAGAGTGTACATACTTATGGGGTGTAAATACTTCATGGGGTATAAACATGGCTGAAAGCAAGGACCTCTGAATCAGGAAGATAATCAGGCTCCACAACCAACACTCTATTCGCAAGTTTTCGATGACATTCCTTTCGGAATCCCATTTTTGAATCGTCGATATGTGGCAGTGTCTATAACGGATTAATGAGATATTTTTAACATTAAGTGTGTATCTCCAGGTGTACCATCCCCATTAAAAGCATTTAATTTGTTATCGCATGTATCGATACGCTAAATCTAAGAGAGGTTAAAGGTTAATAAATGTTTTTTATGTTGAATTTCATTCTTACTTTTAGACTAAGAGCGAGTTATACTCAAAAGAACTCACACATTTTTATCTACAACAGGTTGTCATTTTAGCACAAACATCATGGCACCCAGAAAAGCACCCAGGAAGAGTGAGGAGGCATGTGAAAACTCGAATCCGAATGGAGATGTTATATCCGACACTACGTCGGATGTTGTGGATTCAGTCAAATCTTGGAGGGAAATTTTTGAAACTTTAGACTATGAGATTAGGAATTTCCCTGACGATTTCGGAAATGAAAGTACTGAAAATAAACTCAGAGATATAGCAGAGTCTGAGCTTCACAAAATAGCCACACAGGCATGACTCATGCCATACAATGACATGATAAGCTAGGCTTTAGAGAAAATCGACATTCAGATGAGGAGAATTCTAAATAGCTAAGGGTTCAACATCGTCTCATTCACACCCAAGCATATCCAAGTAATGTATAAACTTCCCCCTACTTCTAAATACATTTATAATTCTGAATTTGTAGTAGAATTTCAAAGAAAGGAGTGTACAGAATTCGATCAAACATATCCAACTATAATCAAAGAATGGTGGGGAATTCCAATGAGATTTAGAGATAATACTCATGGCCGTTATGCCACAGATCTGTTAAATGAATACATGGTTTATATAGATTTGATGCTATGTATACTTTTCGAGAAGAAAAACCCTACCCATTTCCCTGCAGAATGGGTGCCACTTACACATGAAGTACTTGAGGGTTACAGTTTCAACTGGGGTAAAATTTTATCAAATAATCTAACTAAGGATATTGCAGAGTACCAAATGGAAAAATCGAAAGGTCAACCTGCATATTTTTACATGTCTACATATATTATGGATGTTATCTATTACATGACTCCTTTCCCCTTGATGAATTGGAGCTAGAAGCCAGCCTACACAGAGCCCATTCATGTTTATCATTCTAAACTATGGGAGGAGAATGTTAAAGATTTATTTTACGAAATTTGTCACTACGTGGTGATAATTTTGCACCAAATTTTGTATGGTTATGCACCCCCTCGTATTTTATAGTCAACCGTGGGAAACCTCAAGGAAATTGCATATTGGTTCATAGAAGAGGGTTTCTCCTATGTCAGGGTTTTTGTGTGCTCAATTCCTCCTCACGCACTTCTGAAATTCCTTCCTAACAGACTAGTGTGCAGGGAGGAGGCCTACCAAATAATAACATGTGACATTGGCACTGAATTGAAAGCATATCAGAAGAAGTTCTGGCCACTTTTTCCTATACAGATTGGGAAGTGTTCACTGCTCAACATTGGTCATTCCAAGGTTGAAGCTGCAGCACTGGAAGACATCAAATTGCTAGATCTTGAACTTAGAAAACATGACCCTTATCAAATTGTAGGAAATCATCTTACTCACTACAATATGAATATGTATGAACATGAAGCTTCTCCTTGCGATGACATGTTCAAGGGAGCTAGAACCTATGAGGAAATATTAGACAGAGTTCAAGCACTATCACCCGACCTACAGACCAACTTTCTAACTTTCTAGAAGCACAGGCGAAGTGGTTTTTTGAATATACTGCAGGGGGAATCAACGACTCCTCCTCCAGCTCAGGGAAGTACCCCCCTAGGTTTTGTATCAGAGTCTCACAATAAAGGGACTGAATAATAAAATCAAAAGAATACTAAAGCATCTTCACAGAAGGCAGAAGCTTCACAATCAAAGAATCCAAGGTCTGAAACGAGTTTCAAATCCGAGACCCCTTCAAAGTCAAGTCAAACGATTCCTACTGATATCCCTAAAACAGTAGGAGAAAATCAATCTATAGAGTTGGGTAGCCCCATTACATCATTGACTCCTTTACAATCAACTTTTGGGACTCCTCATCTAGAAGTCATATATGCAAGTGACCTTACTCCCATCTCTAGAGAAGAGATACCTTCCTCTGATTATTTTTTTAGTAAAAAGAGGAAAGCCGTAGTAAAACAATAAATGCATTTGAGAGAAGGAACAATGGTGAAGAATCACAGAGTGCTCGTAGATGGGAAAAACCTAGAAGAGGAAGACTTCACCACAAAAGTACCAGGCTCTATGGGAGATTTGGCGACAACCAATTTATTCTCAGTTGACTCCCTCAGAACAAGGTTGAAACATAAAAATCAAATGATAGATAAATTGTAGGACCAAGTAAAGCACACAAAGAATAATATTCGTGAGGAGGTAAATCAAAGGGTTGAACATGCCCGAACTATGGACAAAGAGGAAATGCAATTGTTGAAGTCTTGTTTGGATGAAGTGAACAAGCAGATGCAAGTGATTCAAGTACAGGTTATTCAGCAGGAAGAATTAGTGAGATAGCTACAAGCTGAGTTGAAGTCCATTAAAGGACAAGTTGTGAATATAACAACATTTCAATCCCAAGTACTAGAGGTGCATGAGAAATTACAAGCAGAACAACAAAATATTCTTTCTAAAATAGAAATCGTTCAAGACTACTTCCTGAAAATAAGCCACTCACTCGATAATATTACTTTAAGGGGAAAAGAGGCTACAATAGCTCACGCTTATTTTCAAAAGGAAGTAGCATTTTTGGCTAGAGAGGAAGTGCTAGCCACCCCAAAGATGACTGTAGAAGAATAGATCAGGGGAGACATCATATTAAAAACATGGGCGGCCAATATTGTCGAAAGAAGGAAAATGGAAAGAGAAGTTAAGAGAGAATGTGAAGAAGTGTTTGATCAGATAGATACAAAAACACTGGGCATTGGTAAAGGTGATTGTCCTGGGTTATTAGGACAAATCAATGTTGTAAGGCATCAACTGCTTATCAAGGAGAGTTGGAATGAATCCCAGCTCGAGATTTCACAATTGAAATAGCTTGACATCACCCAAATAGACAAGTGGCTAATAAATTTGAATCTACAGTTGCAGACGACAAAGTTTGAAAAGGAAAAGATTGAAGACAGGTTGGCCCAAATTTAGAGGAAATTGTATATGTGTGAAGCAAAGGATACAAGAAAACCTTCCAAGATTTTGGTGCAGTTTCTAGACCGGTGTGTCGAGTGTTGTGGACCAGGCGAAGGAAGCGCTTCAAAGAAATGATGAAGTAATGCATGCATGCTCATTTTTGTCCAACTATTAGAAAAGTAAAATTAACCAAGCAAATGGTTCAAATTTTTATTTTGCAACTGTATCACTGAGGAGATTAGGAGAATACCAACCGTATAGGTTTGATGATTTTCTTTGTATAAATACAATTTTGAAAGAGACGCCAAAGGCGTTTTCTTGGGTCGATTTGCATCAGAGAAAATTTTCAATTTTCCAGAATTAATACAAATGAAAATCAAAGACTCCAGATCCTGCCAAGTTTAAGTTATGTGTTCCTCTGTTATTTCATGTTTAACATCATTTCATATATATCTTTAATGAATGCTTAGCTGCAATTTAGTAAAACCTCTACTGTGGTGATTTATTTATTTAGTCATCTAATCGTTTATAGTTTTTCCTCTGTATCGGCTATCAGCAATTACAAGACCTGTGAATTACTTAGATTTCTATATCTTATGCTTCATTAAAGTTCTTCTTGTCTTTTTCTTCTTCTGTCACAGAGTGAGATTCTTCCTTTGTTGATGCCTCACATTTTTCAACATCTTTATGTTTTCTTTCATTTCATGTATGGTTTTCAGTTTAACTCAAATATGGGAAACGACCTTTGATTCTATTATAATATTAATTCAAATTTTTGGGGATTTTTCTTGCATAATCTAAAATCGAAACAACAACCTAAAAAAGAAACAATATTTAAAAACTCTTTTTCCTCTATGACAGTACCTGTTACGAGACAACCCAATATCGAACCTGGTCTCACAGACCAGACCAGTATCGCTTTAACTCTTTTTAACACCATCTTAAAAACTGCTACCACCTAGATTGAGCTTGAACATTCATGGGCAGTCATTGAGCAGGATATTAGCATCCATAAATAATTGGAAGCTAGACAAAGACAATCAGAAATCAGAGATAGCTCATTTTCCCTAAGAGTTGTTTTTCCTTGCTTTATATCATACACCCTATTTTTGGATGCCTAGACTTTATACTTTCAAGCCTTAAGTATAAACTCTGGAACAACATCTTTTTGGCATCGTTTACAGGGAATGGAGAAATGAAACTATTTTCCCTGGGAGAATGACATCTATGAGTTTTTCTCTTTGATAGTGAAAAAAGAGTGAACACTTTTTAAAGGCTAAATTATTATTCACTTGGTGACTCCACGTTTAAGTAAGTTGGCATCCAGTCAAAAGAACACCAGACAAAACCCAGATGATAAGCAAACCAAGCCTATTTCTGATCCCGAAAAAATACTAAAAACAAGGGATTTCCTTAAGCAAACTATTGCGGCCTACCAGCCTAAGTACACGTAGTCCAAGACTAATATTCCACTTGAAACGCTAACTTCAAAAGAAGTTTCCACTCAAACCCTTTCCAGATAAATGTCGACAAAGACATTTGAAGCCGAGATCATAAATCCAAATTTTGTTTTCCCTGAAATTAAATATGAAACTCATCTGACTACCTCTTGTATAAGTGAAGGTGAAAATCCCTTAGTAAAACTCACGTCGATTGATCTCCCATCAGTTCTCGAACTAAATTTCCCAACCTCACAAATTCTAGAAGAGTATACCATATACTCAGATTCAACCCCTACAAGTTCTCCCATCTACATTTCTTGCAAGTCAGAAGAACCGAGTCCCCGTATCATGTTTCCCCCTTTTTTCAGTTTTTTCGTCTTATAATAAACATTTCTCGTAATCTCTACTACTTCATCCCTAAGAAGCTAAAGGATCATTGTACATATTTGAAAACCCTCTTTATAACGTATCAGTTTCCTCTCCTAGAATATCTATGGCATCTTCCGGAGGAGGAGGAGGGGGCGGTCAAGGCCCACCCCCACCCCCACCCCCTAGTATTTTCGCTAAAGTAGTTGCCAGATACGCCCCTCTGGTCCTCCCAGTACCCCTTCATGATTTACTTGAAAACTACATGAAAAATCTGCCTCACTTTATAGGAGAGGGAGACTTAACCACAACTGAACATATAAATTTCTTTGATCAATTCGCAGATATTGTCAGTCTCGAGCATGAAGACATTTATTCATGGTTGTTTGTTCAAACTTTCGAAGGACATGTGATAAATAGGTTCCAAATTTTTCCCGCAGGTTCGATATTGTCCTACGACGTGTTAGAAAACTCATTTCTCAGACAATGGGGTGAAAGGAAATATCACTTATATTATTTAACTGAGTTTGGGGCTTAAAGGAAGAAGAATTCAGAAACTATTATGGAATTCATCCAAATATTTAATAAGTTATATAACAAGATACCAGTTGAAGTTAAACCTTCCCAGCCTGTAGCAAAGGTAACGTTCGTTGGGGCTTTCGAACCTGAGTTCACATTGTTATTAAGAGAAAGGCGAGCAGTCGAACTTACCAGAATGCAAGACGATGTCGTAAAGATTGAGTCAAACATGATGGCTTCTGGTAATCTAAAGGAAAAAGTGGAAATGGTAAATAGAGAGACCAAACATTTTAAGGAACAAGAAGGACCCTCAAGATCTAGGAGATCCTCAGATGATATGGCAAGGATAATTAAATATCTATCAAATAAAATTTCAAGGATGGAGCTAGATCAATCTAAAGAAAATAAATTCATTAAGATAGAATTCAGGAGGAACCCCAGTCCCCAAATACAACAAAGACAAATTAAAAATGAAGACCAAATGGTTCAGACTCCTTTAAAAAACGAAAATTTTATAGGAGGTAATGACATGCAATAATTTGAGGATTTATAAGAAGATATTAATAATCTTGGCGATGATTATTATCAACCTCATTTAACTAGACAAGATTATGAGAGGTCTTTAAAAACAGAACATCGTTCTAATGAGGATAGCAATACAAATAATACAAAGAATCCTGCTTGCCAGGGGATCGCCGATACTATAATGGAAGAGCTCCAAAAGAAGTATAATCTAAGATCTAAAACTAAAAACCTGAAAAACTGCCCAACCAAATAAAATCATGTTGAGAGGCGAAGTATATGAACCAGCTCGAAAGGAAACTGAAACACAGAACACCAGGATAAAATGAGCTGACCCACAAGGTGCCAAAACTAAGACAGTTGAAACATAGACAACAAGGACAAAAATAACTGAAAACAAAGCAATACAAACAAATAAAGCAGAAATACCAATCAGAGAAACTGAAAAAACTATAGGAGGTTTTAGCCTAGAAAATGAGATTAACAAAATCAAAATACCGATACCTCTGGTTGAACTAGAAAAGAATCCCATTTACCAAAAACAAATCACCAAAATGATAAATTTTTCAGATATGGGAAGTCAAGATGACGTTATAAATTTGGAATATGATAAGCCTAATATAATTTTGAGTCTGCATTTTGAAGGGGTCAGAGATACCGTTGCTCCCTTCTACATTATGCTAAATGTGCACGATTGTCTACTACATAACTACATGCTATATTCTCGATTCTCGCATAACGTGATTCCCAATGCTATTATGGATAGACTTGGCCTCAAAATTACCAGGTCGTACGGAGACTTGTATTTGTTTGATTCGAGGAAAGTTAAATGTGTATGCATGATCAAAGACTTGGTAGTAAATATTGCACAAATCCCAGTAAAACGTGTTCTAATGGATGTGGTTATTGTTGATATACCTCCAAAGTATGGTATTCTATTATCCAAGTCTTTGGGTGCTAATCTTGGAGGATCCCTTCAGCTGGACATGACATATGCCATGATTCCCATTTTCGGAGAACAATTCACCCGATTGTACTGGGAAACACGGCTAGCACACACGGTAAGTGATCCACATAATCCTAGCAATTACCCTATTTATGTCACTAATCAAGATCTTGGAAATTGTGTTTTATCAATTGATGACGATATAGATGAATGTGTTTTCCAAGATCCAGGTTCCAGGTTCCAGTACTATGTGTTAAAGAAAGTGTATATAGTACTGGAACCTAGAAAATGTATTTCGATGGTGCTTCTTCGTGTGAGGGAGCAGGTGCAAGAGTACTTTTCAAAGCACATGGAGATGAGTTTATCATTCCTTTCTCTTACAAAATACAATGGGACATAGACTGCACAAATAATGTATCCAAATACGAAGCCCTGGTTTTGGGATTAGAGGCCGCTAGAAAATTACACATAAAAAACATGGAAGTCTACAGAGATGTGGAGTTAATTGTGAAACAAGTAAATTGGCAGTACCAGGCCAAGCACCCGAGATTGAGATCTTATATAAATTGCACCTGGGATTTTATGGAAATTGTTTTCTCATCCATTAACGTTCATTACATTCCCCGTATAGAAAATCTGCAAGTTGATTCGTTAACCAAAGAAACCTCAACTTTTGCACCTCCTACAGCCTTAAAACTTAAGTATCACATAGAAATAAGGCACAGACCCTCCATACTGAACAATATTCAACACTAGCAGGTGTTCAGATATGATGAATAGATCAGAAAATTCCTGGAAATGGTGGAAGACTTTGCTAAAATGCACATCGACCAAGAAAACCAGAACGATCATACTTGGATTATGAAAGAAGTAGATTATCCTCAAGAGTTCCAAGATAAGATCGCAAATCATCGCATGTTAGTACTAAAAAATAATCAAATCCCTAAATGTCTAATACCCCTAGAAATATTATTTGAGCATAATGATATGCCATTGAAATCTACATTGTAGCCTTAGCCAGAGGAAGTCAAAAATTGCGATATAGGCACTAAAGAGGAACCTAGAATTGTAAAAATATCAAAGTATCTTCCTCCTGAGATGAAAGGTAAGTATACAGACTTACTCGAGTGATATAAAGATGTTTTTGCATGGTCCTATGATGAGCTAAGAACCTATGACACCACTATGATCGAGCACAATATCCCTTTAAAGCCTATTGTTAAACCTTTCAGAAAGAAGCTCAGTCAAATCAATCCTATATTATTTCCCGTGATCGAAAAGGAAGTAAAAAAACTCCTTGATGCCAAAATAATTGTACAACTTAGGTACTCTGAGTGGGTAGCCAACCTAGTCCCAGTCAGGAAGAAAAGCAGAGAAAACAGACTATGTGTGGACTTTAGAAACTTGAATAAATCATCTCTTAAAGACAATTATCTGCTACCCAAAATGGACCATGTCTTAGAAAAAGTAGTCGGAGAAAATAGAATGTCCATGATCGACAGATTTTTCGGTTACAATCAGATTGTTGTCAACGAAAACGATAAATAAAAAAATAGCCTTCACCACCCCTTGGGGTACATTTATGTATGAAAAAATGCCATTTGGTTTAATGAATGCAGGTTCTACCTTCCAGCGGGCTATGGATATCTCCTTTCTCGACGAAAGAGATAAATTCATGGTTATTTATCTGGATGATCTGACCATTTTTTCTAAATCCGATGAAGATCATCTGATACATCTCAAGCAAACGTTCCAGAAATGTCGTAATTTGGTTTGTCTCTAAATCCCAAGAGGTCACACTTTGCAATGCAAGAAGGTAAACTCTTGGGCCGTATTGTGTCTTGGGACGGAATTAAAATTGATCCTAAAAGGGTCGAAGCTATAGACACTATAAATATTCCTAGAAATGTAAAAGAAATTTAGTCATTTTTAGGAAAAAAAAAATTGAGAAGATTTATCCCAAACTTCGTTGAAATCGTGAAATTGATTACAGATATGCTCAAGAATAACAATGAAGTTAAGTGGAAGGTCGAAGCTAAAGCATCGTTTGCGCACAACAAGAAAATTATAGGTGAAGCACCGGTACTGGCAAGCCCTGATTATCTCAAGGAATTTTTTATCTTCTCATTTGCATCCAAACACACAATCACAACAGTACTTCTACAAAAGAATTAAGAAGGTTTTGAGGAATCAATAGAATTCTTCAGTAAAAGCCTCAAAGACACAGAATTGAAATATGACATAATGGAAATGCAGGCATATGATATGGTGAAAGCACTAAAGGATTTCAGAACATACGTGTTACAGTCCAAGATAATTGCATATGTACCCACCAATTCTGTTAAAGACATATTGGTTCAACCTGATAACGAAGGGAAGAGGGGTCGATGGTTTGCTTAGATTCAAGAATTCAATTTAGAAGTGAAACCAATAAATATCGTAAAGGGACAAGGTTTGTCTAAGTTTCTAGCCGAATCAAATTTCAGAGCGCTCGGTATAAATAATCTGCAAGAGTATGAAGGATGTTTAGATATGGACGAACTCGACGACGAAATATCCATAACCAGTATAGAATAAAATTTCACAACTTCGGTGTGGTACAAAGATATTATAACTTATCTATTGACCTTGAAATGCCCAAGTGATATGACTCCATCTAAGGCTAGAATGTTGAAATTGCATGCGGTGAATTACTATGTTTTAGAGAGCCAATTGTATTGGAAAGGCCCTCTGGGATTTCTACTGGTCTGTCTAGTAGAATCAGAGACCGTAAAGGTCGTAAATGAATTCCACAATGAATTGTGAGGAGGACATCATGCGTGGAGAGAAACGTCTTATAAAATCCTAAGAGCAGGATATTATTGGCCTAAATTATTCACAGATGTAAATGCCAAAGTCAGAGCATGTAATTCATGCCAATTATTCGCAGGCAAGCATAAACTCCCAGCACTACCTCTGGTCCCTGTTAAAATGGAAGGTCCGTTCCAACAATGGGGTTTGGATTTTATAGGTGAAATTAATCCACATTCCAGCGCACAACACAAATGGATCCCGACCACTATAGATTATTTCACCAAATGGGTAGAAGTTATTCTGACCATAAAATCCACAGATTCGGTGGTGATAGACTTCTTGGAAGAAAATGTATTATCTAGATTCAGTTGTCCCCGAAAGATAGTTACAGATAATGCTCAGGCATTCAAATCTATGGCAATGGTCATCTTTTGTCAAAAGTACGATATTATATTGGGTCACTCCATGACATACTACCCCCAAGGCAATGGGCTTGTTGAATCATCAAATAAAATCTTAATTACCATAATTAAGAAGGTGTTGAACAAAAATAAAAAATCCTGGCATGTGCATTTGAAATACACCTTGTGGGAAAATTGGATAGGCACAAAGAATTCAATTGGCACTTCTCCATTTCAAATGGTATACGAGACTGACGTGGTATTACCCATAAACCTGGCTCTACCTGTGATGAAACTTTTACAAGATGAAAAATAAGAACCCAACCATGTCACAAGAAGAATAAATCAACTGATTGAAGTTCAGTAGAATAGGGTTGAGGTGGGCGAAAGGCTGTAGAAATATCAAGACAACATGAAAGCATTTTTCGATCATAAGTTTAAGGATAGGGAATTCCTCCCTGGAGATTTGGTTTTAAAATGGAATTCTAAGAAGGAAGACTCGGCAAAACATGGGAAATTTGATCATATCTGGTATGGACCATTCAAAGTCATGTCTTATGAAGGGAAGAACTCATTTTTGATAGAAAATTTGGATGGTAAAATCCTCAACGCCCCTATCAACAGGCGTTATCTGCAGCACTATATGCAATAAACAATTTCCAAAATTCCACTGTATATATTGGTTCATGTTTTCTATTTTTATAGATTTTTGGTAAGTTTTACTTTCATCGCAAATAAAACAGGTTAGTGATCTCCTAGAAATAGAGATATAAAATATTCAACACATTGAGTTCTATCAATCTTAAAACCCTGACACTTTTCTTGTTGTCTTCTTGTAGGATTCTGGTCTACAACCCAAACATCAAAAAGAAGAAAACAGATGGTCACGTATTGATTCGCTCGAAACAGGTGATATTTTTTTTTTTTACTAAGATGAGAACGAAGCGGTAAGGCGAAGGTACAAATTTTCGGGATGTCTAGATTTTGAATGAATATCACCTAGGTGCAACTACGGTCTCATAAGTATGAATATATTCACCTGAAGTATCATCAAAAGAATTAATTCTTCTATGAATCATAAAGAATCCTCTGGATAAGATAAAAAATAAGTGAAACAAACAGGAGAAGTAAAGTGACCTCAAAGAAAGGGATCCAAGAGTCGAGATTGCGTTACCACAACTATTTTTATGAAACCCAAAGCCTTCTCTGTCATCCTTTTTCAATCTGTGGTATTTTCCCCCTTGACCCCAGACACCTTCTCATGATTTCCACAGAGGAAGGAGAGGTTACACTTTAGCTCTGAAGGCCGATGAACGAATCTTTAAAGGAAAGGCAAGTCCTCACGATTCTTCAAACTCTTATTGTACGAAGATATGTATAGGTTGATCATAACTCCCTTGGTTCTTTAAACATGTTCTAAAAATAAATTTAGTCTTGCTCAAAAGGTCCCTGGAAATAAAATTCCCCCATAAGTTTTCCTGCAAACTAAGATGTTTTGAAGGCCAAAAAGAAACTGACCCAGAGTAATCAAATTGAGTTGACAAACCTCTGTTGCAAAATTATGCATAGATATCACCCCTGGTATACCTTATACTAATTGATTTCCCCCACTTCATGTCAAAGAAATTATAAGACTGACAGTGAAAGGAAATTCAAAAAAATTGATTGCCCCCATCTAGTCCAAAAAGAGATGATGAAAGGAAATTCATAAAATGATTGCCCTCATCTCAGCATTTAAATGCAAAATTACAATTTGAAGTGGTGAAAGGAAATTCAATAAAGGGAATCAGATAACTTCATCGGGGTATTGAACAGGATCGTTGGCAATGAAGCAATGTCTAACATATCTGTAAGGTTGTTATACATGAATTATATGGTAATCTGGTAAATTAGTTTTCTTTGAAACCCAATCTACATCCCAAGTTCATGCAGGACTTCTTTTTTAAAAATTTCAAAATTACTTCACCTGGAGGCGAGCAAGGTCAACAAAACCTATTAAATTTCGTAAGGTTGTTTGGATTATCTTAAGCAGACCATAAATCAGTATTAGCAAAGAGGAAGTCAAATGGCCTAAAATTGAGATTAGAGAGCGATTGAGTTTCAAAAGCTTTCAGAGATAAAGATGAAACCCCCTTTTTCCTCTGCACCTTCTCCCTGAACAAGTTTTTGAAACAAACTAATGACTCTATTTACCCAATAAAGGCACGTGGTCTACTGTTCTTCTCATCCCATAAGGAGACGAGATCCCTAGATGGAGCCTATGTTGAAACAAAGTTTAACTTTCTTCTCTAAATCCGAGTCTTCATTTTTCTCTGGTTATGGAGCCTCCCTTAGTTCTAAAAAAGAGTCAAAAGGTAATTCAGGATTTTTGGGTTTTGGGGTTCATCTATTCGCAAAGCATGATTTTCAATGACAACCCCAAAGTCTCGGTACCGAAGTATTGAAAAAGTGATTGTTTAAGAGTAATTGAACAGATTTTAAAGTAATAATTAAAAACGTTAAAGTCTTTCTAAGTCTTTCACATGTTCTTTTTCGGCCATCTCAACTTAAACAACATTCCAAATGTCCCGATGCACTTTTCATGAAATACCTTTTAATCAAGATTCATTAAGGTTTAAAACATACTTAACATAATCGTTAATCAGTCGCAATTCGGGAAATCAAAGAGTCAACCTTGAGTCTCCTTAAACCCTGATTCCTGAAGTCGTGAAATTCTTAAAAGTTAATGCTATGTTTATTAAGAAGTAATAAGGTTTAATGGTAATCGATCCAATCATGATTTCGCGATTCGGGGTTTCTTACATTAAAGATTCGTCAGAGTCCCGATACACCAATACACGAAAAGTAAAGACTAACCCCTAATCATGATTAATTAAAGGGTTAAAACAAGTGGTTAGTGCCTAAATAAATCCCATTGTGGTTTCGTGATTCAGGATTTACTTGTGTCATACCTTGTGAGG
Organism: Picea engelmannii; assembly: GCA_009831015.1. Lineage (NCBI taxonomy): Eukaryota > Viridiplantae > Streptophyta > Pinopsida > Pinales > Pinaceae > Picea > Picea engelmannii. Next base: position 640,669 of record ML786156.1, on the reverse strand, counting down.
ACACGATGCTCGAAACTCTGAAACACGAAATCCCAAGAGTTAAGCGCTTAAATGTAATTAACTTAATTTTAAAAACTAGCATTAAGGGTATTAAATAACTTTTCATGTTTCGTTATTTGGGAGTTTTCGATGACATTCCTTTCGGAATCCCAGTTTTGAATCTCTTATATGTGGCAATACCTATAATGGATTAATGAGATATTTTTAACAATAAGTGCGTATCTCCAGGCGTACCATCCCCATTAAAAGCATTTAATTTTTTATCACCTGTATCGGTACGCTAAATTTAAGACAGGTTAAAGGTTAATAAAGGTTTGTTATGTTGAATTTCATTCTTACTTTCATACTAGGAGCGAGTTATACTCAGAATAACTCACGCATTTTTCTCTGCAACAGGTTTTCATTTTAGCACAAACATCATGGCACCCAGAAAAGCGCCCAAGAAGAGTGAGGAGGCAGGTGAAAACACGAATCCGAATGGAGATGCTATGTCCGACACTATGTCGCATGTTGTGGATTTAGTCAAATCCTGAAGGAAAATTTTTGAAACTTTAGACTATGAGATTAGAAATTGCCCCGATGATTTTGGAAATGAAAGGACTAAAAATAAACTTAGAGACATAGCAGAGTCTGAGATTCACAAAATAGCCACATGGTCGAGACTCATGTCATACAACAACATGATAAGCTGGGATTTAGAGAAAAACAACATTCATATGAGGAGAATTCTAAACAGCCAAGGGGTCGTCGTCAACTCATTCAGACCCAAGCATATCCAAGTAATGTAAAAAATTCCCCCTACTTCTAAATACATTTATAATGTTGAATTCATAGAGGAATTTCAAAAAAAGGAGTGTACAAAATTCGACCAAACATATCCGGCTATAATCAAAGAATGGTGGGGAATTCCAATGCGATTTAGAGCTGATACCCATGGTAGTTATGCCACAGCTCCATTAAATGAATTCATGGTTTATATAGCTTTGATGCTATGTAGAATGTTCGGGAAGAAAAACCCTACTCATTTCCCTGCAGAATGGGTGCCACTTATACACGAAGTAGCCAAGGGTTATAGTTTCGACTGGGGTAAAATTTTATCATATAATCTAACTAAGGAGATTGCAGAGTACCAAACAAAAAAATTGAAAGGCCGACCTGCATCTTTTTACATGTCTACATATATTATAGATGTTATTTGTTACATGACTCCTTTCCCCTTGATGAATTGGAGCTGGAACCCATCCTGCACGGAGCCCATTCATGTTTATCATTCTAAACTATGGGAGGAGAATGTTAAAGATTTATTTTACGAAATCAGCCACTACGTGGTGATACCTTTGCACCAAATTTTGTATGGTTATGCACCCCCTCGTATTTCAGAGTCAATCGTGGGAAACCTCAAGGTGATTGCAGATTGGTTCATAGAAGAGGGTTTCTCCTATGTCAAGGTTTTTGGGTGCTCGATTCCTCCTCACGCACTTCTGAAATTCCTTCCCAATAGAATGGTGTGTAGGGAGGTGGCCTACCAAATAATAACAGGTGGCATCGACACTGAATTGAAAGCATCTCAGAAGAAGTTCTAGCCACCTTTTCCTGTATAGATTGGGAAGTTTTTACTACTCAACTTTGGTCATTCCAAGGTTGAAGTTGCAGCACTAGAAGACATCAAATTGGTAGATCTTGAACTCAGAAAACATGACCCTCATCAAATTGTAGGAAATCATCTTACTCACTGCAATATGAAGATGTATGAACATGAAGCTTCTCCCTGCGATGACATGTTCAAGGGAGACAGAACCTATGAGAAAATATTAGACAGAGTTCAGGCACTATCACCCGAACTACAGACCAACTTTTTGACTTTCCAAAAGCATAGGCGAAGTGGTTTTCCGAAGATACTGCAGGGGGAATCAACGACTCCTCCTCCAGCTCAAGGAAGTACTCCCCCAGGTTTCGGATTAGAGGCTCAAGATAAAGGGACTACAAAAGAAAATCCATAGAATATTGTAGCGTCTTCACAAAAGGCAGAAGCTTCACAATCAAAGAATCCAATGTCTGAAATGAGTTCCAAATCCGAGACCCCTTCAAAGTCAATTCAAATGATTCCTCCTTTATCATCAACTATTCCTACTTATATCCCTAAAACATTAGGAGAAAATCAATCTACAGAGTTGGGTAGCCCCATTACATCATTGACTCCCTTACAGTCAACTTTTGGGACTCCTCATCTGGAAGTCATATATGCAAGTGACCTTACTCTCATCTCTAGAGAAGAGATACCTTCCTCTGATTATTTTTTCAGTAAGAAGGGGAAATTTGTATTAAAACAATAAATGCATCTGAGAGAAGGCACAATGGTGAAGAAACACAGAGTGCTCGTAGATGGGCAGAACCTAGAAGAGGAAGACTTTGCCACAGAAGTAGCGGACTCTATGGGAGCTTTGGCAACGACCAATTTATTCTCAATTGACTCCCTCAGAATAAGGCTGAAACAGAAAAATCAAATGATAGCTCAATTGCAGGACCAAGCAAAGAATACCGAGAATAATTTTCGAGAGGAGGTAAATCAAAGGGTTGAACACGCTCGAACTATGGACAAAGAGGAAATGCAATTGTTGAAGTCTAGTTTGGATGAAGTGAACAAGCAGATGCAAGTGAGTTAGGTACAAGTTATTCGACATGAAGAATTAGTGAGACAACTACAGGCTGAGTTGAAGTCCATTAAAGGAAAAGTTGTGAATATAACAACATTTCGAGCCTAAGTACTAGAGGTGCATGAGAAACTACAAGCAGAACAACAGAACATGCTTTCTAAAATAGAAATCGTTCAAGACTACTTCTTGAAAATAAGCCACTCATTGGATAATATTACTTTCAGAGAAAAATAGGCTATAGCAGCTCGCGCTGCATTTCAAAAGGCAGTAGCGTTTTTTGCTAGAGAGGAAGTGCCATCCACCCCAAAGCTGACTGTAGAAGAACAAATCAGGGGAGACATCATATTAAAAACATGGGAGGCCAATATTGTTGAAAGCAGGAAAATGGAAAGAGAAGTTAAGAGAGAATGTGAAGAAGTGTTTGATTAGCTAGATACAAAAACATTGGGCATTGGTAAAGGTGATTGTCCTGGGTTATTAGGACATATCAATGTTGTAAAGCATCAATTGCATATCAAGGAGAGTTGAAATGAATCCCAGCTCGAGATTTCACAATTGAAACAGCTTGACATCACCCAAATAGACAAGTGGCTCATAAATCTGAATTTACAATTGCAGACATGTTGACGAGGTGAAATTGAATGCTTGCCAACTGGAAGAGTGGATCTGGTTCGGGGTTGTCTAAATAACCCAATCCGTTTGGGATGATCCACCCCGACGGGTTTAGCGGCTCCTTTGGCCGATCTAAGTCCTAGGAAAACGAAAGAAAAGCTAAAACTAAGAAAAACTAATCTAAGTGAAAACAACAATTAAACAAACTAATAAACAAATCTGAAATACATATATACAATCTATTGTCTAACATTATACAGCAATAATTCTATGAAATTAAATGTTCAATTATCGACAAAATTAAATCTTAATCATAAATGTACAATATTTATAGATTACAGATTTTAAATGAAAACCCGCTAAAATCATTTGTAAACTGTCCTATGACAGCGAAACTATTGTTTTTTTATTTTTATAATTTTATGAGAAAGAAATAAAAATGAAAACTATCTAATATGAACAATTAAAATAATAATCCTAACTATAAATCTGAACTATATATATCTATGTAAACTACTTAAATAACATTAATAAACTAACATGTGATAACGCTTCCCAATTTGTCCCGTGCAAAGTATCCAATTCAGTTGTTCGATGGGAGGAAAACCGCACCATATTTTCCACCCACTTCTTGTAAACAGGAAGCAACCGTTCTCTTTGAATATAAATGAAAGGACAAACAAGACAGAAAATGACAACAATCTTAAAATTTACAAATCATCACATTTAGATAAACCTGTATGCGAAATTTGTACAAAACAGTTCAATTAACGAAGAAAATAAACCTTTATTCATTAAATTGAAACAAAGTAATTGTTGTACTAAAAGAAATAAGAGACATCAGATATGGACAACACATAAACCAAATCACATCAACATGCAATGAATCATGATAGCTAAAGTAGTCGATAATTGATTGCAAACTGATATGAAGAAAACTTGAAATAAAAGTTTGATATATTGAAAGCTAAAGCTGTTACAAGACATCAACTTTCATCCCAGTCTGTATCATTATAAATCCATAGTCTGGTTCTCCCAACAATCGATGATGGGTCCATTACAAAAAATAACAAGTATTTAAATACCACAAGGTAAAACATCCCTGTGGGAATTATCAAACACAGTTTACAAAAAAATTGGGAATAATCTCCCAAGTCTCTATTCCTGACTAAAGATAACAACCTATACCAAAACTATATCACAAAAGTATCTCCTAAACTTCCACAGCGTGCCCAATTTGTCATTGAAATTCGTATGCACCTGAAAGTGGACAAGAATAGACAAGTTTAGATGACATTTTATTTGTAAAACTAACAAAAAACTAAATTTTAAGACTAGCTACAGAATCTCACGATCAATCCAAAACTAACAGAAATATATTCGAACTATTAAACAAACATTTGATTACTAATTGAAAACAAAATAAATTGTTCATACCAAAAACAACCAAATCTTCTATGCTAATTAAGAGCAAATGAAATCTTGTTTGAATCTATTTCAATTGAAACAGACCCTAAACGAATATCAAGCAAATATCTGGTAAGAATTCAATATAGACATAATATGTCAATCCAACACTCAACAGAATCATTTAAATCCAAACTAACAGAGCCATATCAAATCTAACTTTGAATCCATCGCATTATACAAACGACTGTGCTAATTCAGACGTACAAAATTATTTCAGAATCAAACCAAAAGAAATGAATCGAAGTAATTCAGGGCTGACACAATGCAAAATCATATCAATCAAAACATCGTTGTGTCCGATTTTAGCAAATGAATCTTCTGTACAGGTCGAATGCAATCATAATCCAAAACGAAAATATTCATTCAAAATTAAATAGAATCGTTTCTTGAATCTATTCGAACAGAACTAAACGAAAACAAACCCAATTGACTACCCTAATTCAAATGTACAGACTTGTTTCAAAAGCAAACCAAACAGAATCGAAAACAAATCAATCATTTATACTAATCTAAGAACAATAAAATCGCATTAACCAAATCATAGTTGTATTTGATTTTAGGAAAACGAATCGATGCAAACAAAAATAGTTTATGCTAATTACAAACGAAATCTTTCATGCTAATTCAGATAGAAAAACAGAATCATTTCTAGTAATTGGAAGTAAACAGAATTTTTTTTAATCTATTCAAGCAAACAAAACTAATCGGTTATGCTAGTTGAAACCAAATCATAAAAAATTGATGTGGAAAAAACCATACCTGGGCTGTAAGAAAAACAACTCGGTCATGATAATTTTTAATTGACAAAGGCCATTGTTGCTTCAACATTTCTGAAGACAATTGAACCGGTGGCTTTTTGTTTCTTCTCGTTGGCTTGTAGCCTGTCGTTCTCCTTTGACATCACTGTCACCCATTCCTCTAACATTTTAATCTTAGATTGCAACAGGGGGACGTCCGTGTAATAACGTTCAAGCCAGGAATTGCTTTGGGTACATGGTGATTGATCGGGCTTTGGCATCATAGGCGAGGGTTCTTTCAAGTTACCAGGGGTTTGATTGTGAAGCTTAATTCCCGGGAATTTAGGATCGTTTTTGAGGCACGGAGGTAAGTTGGAAACATAGTCATAGGGTTCCATAGAGCATAGGCCATGAGAATAGGGGTATTCCTCAGTCAAGAAACATTCAATTTCGGAGTCCGAGTCTTCGCTCAGCACTATTGGCTTCTGGTCAACGTTTTGCTTGGGTTTGTTCCTAGCACATCTGGATATCCATCGTGTGTTCTTCTTTCCCTTACTATTGACACCAGTATCACCTTTTCCTTTCTTCCTCACATGCCTTTTGACGGCCTTAGTATTGTCTTTAGTACACGGGTCAGCCATGGTATCGGGTAGGTCAAGGTTGGGGTAATCCGAGGGTTTGATAGGGGGTAAAAGGATATGAAGTGGCACAGCTGGTCCAACCAGAGTTTTAGTAACCACAACCTTGTCCACTTGGACAGACTCGGGAGTGGCAAATGTTAGAATAATAGGACTGCGGAGCAATAAAATAAAACAAATGCAGAAACAAAACACATAAGACACACAATACAAGAGAGACACAGATTTACATGGTTCACCCAGTGTGGGCTACGTCCACCAGAGAAATTACTAGGTCATTCCTTTCTTATTATCCAGCAAATGAAGGGATACAACCTACAGCAAAACCTGTTGTAACTTCCTCTTCTTTCTCTCACAGTCTCCTCTCTCAGAATACAATATTCACCATCCTCTATAGCCGCAATACATTTCTCTCATAAAAGAGGGTTTCCTTCTAGGGAAAAAAACCCTAACATAATCTCTACCGTTATATTTGCGACCTTATAATGAACGGTCCATATTTACAATTAAATTACAATATACTTTTACAAGGAAATTTTTTCTACGAGGGCTTCGCCCCCGAACCTCTGCTGGGGGCTCGCTTTCCCCCAGACCCCCTAGCCGGGGGGATATCCCCCCCAGACTTCGTAGAGGGGGTACCCCCCCTCTGCACTCCCCCACATGGAAGAGTGTACATACTTCTAGGGTGTAAATACTTCATGGGGTATAAAAACAGCTGAAAGTAAGGACCTCTAAATCAGGGAGATAATCAGGCTCCATAACCAACAATCTCCTACTTGGAGACTAATCTCAACAACTCCACCACTGTTGTATATGCTGGACTTTGAACCTTCTTGGACCTAGAAAATTTCTCATTTTCATCTTCATTCTTGAAGACCAACAGAAACTGAGTAGGAACTCAGTTTCTCCCTAGTTACTCCCTTTGTTAACATGTCTGTAGGATTCTGGCTAGTGTGTATCTTTTCCAGCTTCAATTGTCCATCTTCCAAGGCAGATCGTATGAAATGGTACCTCAACTATATATGATTAGTCTTCGAATGGAAGGTTGAGTTATTTGCAAGGTGAATGGCACTCTGACTGTCACAGTACAACTAGTTGTTCTCCTGCTTTTTTCCCAATTCCTCCATAAAACTTTGTAACCAAATCATCTCTTTACTAGCCTCTGTAGCAGCAACATACTCTGCCTCTGTTGTTGAAAGTGAAACAACCTTTTGCAATTTTGAAATCCAACTTACTGTTGTTCCACCTATAGTAAAAACATACCCTGTGGTGCTCCTCTTGTTGTCTTTATCACCTGCCATATCTGAATCAACATATCCCTGTAGAAAAGTGTCTGAACCTCCAAAACATAATGCATGTGTAGTAGTACCTCTCAAATACCTGAGAATCCACTTTATTGCTTCCCAGTGTTCTTTACCTGGATTGTTCATATACCTGCTCACAACTCCCACTGCATGTGCAATACCTGGTCTTGTGCAAACCATTGCATACATCAAGCTGCCAATTGTTGATGAATAAGGGACCCTGGACATGTATTCTATTTCCTCCTGTGTCTTGGGACACATTTCCTTAGTTAATTTGAAATGGCTGGACAAAGGTGTACTAACTGGTTTTGCATTCTACATTCTAAACCTCTCCAACACCTTCTCTGTGTACTCACCCTGAGACAATGTCAGTTTGCGATTTTTCCTGTCTCTTGTTATTCTCATACCAAGGATTTTCTTTGCAGCACCC
>ML786156.1:607534-618667 GCA_009831015.1 Picea engelmannii | reverse complement strand
GTGTTAGATCTGCCTGACACCTGTCATCCTCTGATTGTGCCACGTGTCCCTGGGTGACGTGGTCTACCGACATGAGTTGGATCAATGGTCTAGATCTCATGTTGATCTGACGGTGCAGATTCAGTCGGGATTTCGCATATCGCAAAATCGAGATTTTCGAGGCATTATATTCTTTGCATATTAAAACCCCGATCCCCGAAACTCCGATGAAGCCTCCTGTCTACATGTGGATGGTCCCGATCTCTGCTTGATTTAACGGCTGCGATCAAATCGGGAAATCGCATATCGCAATTTTGGGGTTTTCGTTGTCGAGGAACTTTGACATATCCAACTCACGATCCTCGAAACTCCGATGACTACGATCCTGGTCCATATGACCATTATCCTCATGACCATAGCCAAACCTTCACTCCCTTTAAATACCTTGCAGGTTCTCATTGATCCAACGGTGGTCGGGTCCCTGCGTTCGGATCTGACGACTGAGACCTGTCCTCCTATCGAGCTTCTCCCGGTGGCGCCCGATCGCTGCCACGCGTCCTTCCAAATAGACAGTCCTGATTATGTCGATATTTCACCTTGGCTTTTCCCGATGGTAAACCTCGTACAGCTTCTGTCTGATCTGACGACCCTCGTTCTTTCGGGAAATTTGAATGAGATCCTGTGGTTGCGGATCTCTGTCTTCCTTCTCTTCTGCAAATTCTTGTACTTTGAGCTTTGCCTTTGCTGCGCGCGTTTTCTTCAACGTTGTTCCTCCTGAGCTTTCACGTCTGAATCCCCAAGGGATTTTTATCCTTCTTATCCTACCATCTCCACTACTGTACTTGCCATCAATGACAAGTCTATGCTGCCTGTAAAACATGCCAACAATCCTTTGTACATTCTTCCTGCACCCATGCCATCTTCATTGTTGTACTTGCCATCAATGACAAGCATATGCTACTTGTTAAACATTTTCCAACAATCTAGCGTCATCGTCATAACCGATGTAGTAGGATGGTGGAGGAAGCATCTGTCAATAGCACAAAGGAGAGTTTAGACGAGAGGGGAGGAGAAAAAAAGATTAAAAACACTAGAAAAAGAAATAACCTAAAGTAGTATGACTACGTTTAAGCATAAAATTTCTTGAGATACAACCTGTTGACGGGTTCTTTGAGAGAGAGGCCTTCGGGAGAGGCTAGGATATATGCGCCTTTGGTGAGGCAATGTTGGATGATGTAAGGGCCATTCTAAAGTGATTCGAACTTGCCGTGGCCAAAGGTATCATGAGCGATATCATAAGCCAGGACGAGGTCGCCTTCGCGAAATGATCGAAGGTTGACATGGCGATCGAAGGTAGCTTTGGATTGTTTTTTAGCTGCCTCGTTGTTCTGTAAGGAAGATCGATGATTTTCATCCAACGACTCCAAGTTCAGCAAGCACTGCTCCATTGGAGCAGTGTCAGGTAATAGCTCAATTGCAGTGCGTAAGGTGGGAATTTCACACTCAATGGGAAGAGTTTCCTCGACCCCATGGACTAAATGGAATGGCGTGAAACTAGTAGTGGTCTTTAATGCCGTTTGATAAGACCATAACACAGAAAATAACATATGATGCCAATTGGTTTTATGTTTATTAACTATGCGTTGTAACATGGTCTTGAGGACTTTGTTCACTGCCTCGACCTGTTCGTTTGACTGAGGGTAATATGGTGAGGAAAACTCATGCGAGAAGCCTAACCGAGATGAGAGTTCGACAAAGATCGCATTCTCGAAGTGTTTCCCATGATCAGAAACGAGTTGGAGTGGTACGCCAAAACGGGATATAACGTGATTAAAGAAAAAGCGCGCTGCAGTGTCAGCGGTATTGTTGAAAGTGGGCATAGCTTCAGTCCATTTTGTGAAGTAATCAACGGCGACAACAATGTATTTGTGACCATTGTTGGAGGGGGGATTACAAGTCATAAATTCGATGCCCCATTTACAAAAGGGGTCGGCCGTAATGACAGGGTGGAGAAGAGGGGGGGGGAGCCTGGGCTTTGTTGGCATAGAGCTGACATTGCTCACATCATTTCACGGCATGAATGCAATCATGAAACAAGGTAGGCCAAAAGTAACCGACTTGGATAATCTTTTGAGCCGTGGATATACCCAAAATATGGCCCCCAAATGCATCGTTGTGGCAGTCGTTTAAGACTATGTCGGCCTCATCAATAGTCAGGCACCGACAAAGAATGGTGTCTACACCTCGTCGGTATAGGATGTCTCGGATGAGGAGATAGCGGGGGGCCTGATGGCGAATACGTCGACAATCATCTCATGAAAGGTGGTTACCAAACTTTTGAGTTCATAGGTAGACGAGGAGATCACCATACCAAGGATCATCCGAAGTGATGTAAAAGAGATGTTCGTCTAGAAAGTCGGTGTTGACAGGGGCACTGGTGGTGTCAGAGGGAAGGGTCGTGACAAGTTCAGCGAGAACGAGGGCCTTCTTACTCTTAGGTGTTGAGAACTCGAGGTCGTACTCCTGAAGGATAACAATCCATCGAGCGAATTTTTTGTTAATTTGTCGACGACTGAGCAAGTACTGCATAGGGTTGGAATCTGCGACGACCTTTGTCGTGCGAAGCAGAATGTAATGGCGCAGTTTCTGGACTGTAAGGACAACTGCAAGAGCAAGCTTCTCTTCGTGTTTATACTTCAAGGGTGGTCCTGAGAGGTTCTTACTAACATAGTAAATGACATGTTCACGATTGTCATCTTCGAGCTGAACAAGGACACAGACTACTGATACAGCTGATGCTGATACATAGAGGATGTAGTCGCGATTATAGTCAGGCGCACTAATTAAAGGTGCATTTGAAAGCGTTGCTTTAAGATCGTCAAATGACTGTTGGGAATAGTCATCCCAGTGAAAGGGGATGTCGTGACGTAGTAAGCGAAGGAAACCATGTGCGCGTATGGCGTAATCTGGGACAAAGCGTCGAAGAAAGTTAGCTTTGCCCTGAAGACTCTGAAGCTGTCGTAAATTCTGAGGAGGTGGAATTTCGGTGATGGATTTGACTTTGAGGGGGTCCACGGTAATACCACTTTGGGAAATGATAAAACCAAGGAGGCGTCCCGCGGTGACGCAAAACACGCACTTGAGAGGGTTCAATCGGATCTTGTACTGGCGACACCGTTGAAAAATGATTCGTAAATCATCAAGATGTTGGGTGCATTTATTGGATCGAGCTGTGAGGTCGTCCAAGTAGGCGAGGATGATTTCAGCCAGATCATGAAAGATGTATGTCATCGCCCGCTGGAAAGTTGTGCCAGCATTTTTTAAGCCAAAAGGCATGACACGATATGCAAAAGTACCCCATGGGGTAATGAATGTGATTTTATATTGATCGGCTGGGTGGATTTGAATTTGGTTATAGCCTGAGAATCCATCCATAAAGGAGAGAGCCTCATGGACGGCACAGTAGTCGATAATTTGATCGATGAAAGGCATTGGAAAGTTGTCTTTGGGACATGCGTTATTGAGATCGCGAAAGTCTATGCAAACGCAGATAGTGCCCTATTTTTTGTCAATGAGTACAGGGTTGGAAACCCATGAAGTGTAAGCAATGGGGTAAATAAACCCGGCCGTACGTAATTTGTCAATTTCGGCTTTGATAGTCGCGGCTTTGGATGGGTGTAGCGGTCGTTGTTTCTGGTGAACTAGTGTGATGTCAGACCAGGTGTCGATGCGATGCTCGACAATAGAAGGATCGAGGCCAGGCATTTCCGTGTATGACCAGGCGAAAATATCCCTATATTCCTGGAAGAGGGCTTTATATGCGGTGATTTCCTGAGGAGTGTAAGCAGCTCCAATGATGATTTCTTCGACGATGCCATTTTTAATGGAAATATCAATTTTGATGGTGGGGGAAATGTTGGCCATATTACCTTCTTCAAAAGCGTCGGGTGCAGGAATGGGATTATTGAACCAATCTATAGGTCCTGACGGGATAAAATCTTTAGTTTTGACTGCATAAATGGGATTTTGGCTAGGAGGCATGAAGGCTTCCTGTGGAAATAAGAGTGCACGATGATGTAGTGCGTCCCAGGGGGAGTCCGGGCGGTGTATCTCTTCCAGTATTTCCTCGGTGCATTGGAAACACCAGGAATATAAGGGGTCGTGAGGAGTGCTCTTGGTGATAGTGTGATTTCCCCCTGATGGAGAAGCAAAGGGCGCAAGGCCAAGAGATGATGAGGGTTCACTCGACATAAACCATATGTTGAAGTACTGAGGGGTACCCATGGTGTTTGGGTGGAGAGTGTCCGTAGGGGAATAAGCAGGAGAGTTAGGGGGGTTGTCGGGTAAATCCTCAGAAACGTCATTTAAGAACCATGGAGGCATTGGGAGTGCCTCGGGCTCTGGAGAAATGACATGAAGATCCTCGAGTGACAAAGTAATGTCAATTATCGCCTCGGCGGGTCAGTGATGCAGGGCCAATTAACGTTGCCTGTATGCAAGGATCATAGGACACTGGTATGTAAAATGAGTGAATGAATCACAGAGAGAGCAAGGGCATCTCATACATTCATTGACTGAAGTGGTGACGTAGCGAATGTCAGTGATATTCAAAGAGGACGTAGCAGGGTGTGGGTTGTTCTGGAAGTTCTGGCGTACGACTGCTAATGTCTGCCGAAAGCGCGGCAGTACTGGGCAATGGTGGGTGCAATGACCATACTCTGAACATATAGCACAAGAATATTTGGTCCTCAACCCTTTACTACTGGAAGGGCTGGTGGTAGTAGTGGGACTAGCAGTAGTGGCGAGTGTTGTGGGAGTTTGATTGAGGGGGATCAAATTCTGTAATTCAGGTAGGGATGGGAAATTGTTGGTTTTGTGTCCCTCTTTCTCACAGAGCGCGCAAGGTGGTGGGATGCGTGGAGGAAGTGGAGCAGTGGGCTCCTTCTTCTTCCTTCTTCCCCCAACTGTAGCAGGGGGGGTAGTGAGTATGGGGGTAGTGGGGGTAAGGACAGGAATCGTCATGGGAAGTCCTTCTTGTGGGGGAAGGGATGGTCGAGGGACCATCTCTGGTGGGTGTAAATGCCAAACTGGGATTGCTAACACCATATTAGGTAGTGTGAGTGTTGTGGCTACCTGAAAAGCTTCAATACCTGGGGGAGGGTAAAAGAAGGGAATTTGGGTGAGGGGTTGGGGGAGTGTTTCCCAAACGGGATTATTCCTTTGAGGGGATGTGGATTTGTGGACTGTTGAGGTCGACGAGTGAGCAGGAGGCTCCGACGGGAGTGGTTCTGCGACTATTGAGACGTCAGGAATGATTGAAGCCTCCTGAGGAGGAAGAGCATCCTCCGTGTGAGTTCCATTAGATGAGACGACGCATACTTGATTAGGGGGAAGGAGTGGTGGTGCTCCATGGTACGTCCCTAACAAGGATGGATCTTTAAAAATCCCAGGACCCATCTCGACGAGTGGATATGCGTCTGGGTTGGTGTGGATGAGAGGAAGAATGTTATCGAGGTTGGCAGATGGGTTAGGCTCATAATGTGAGAATTGGTCGATGGTCACGATCTTCCCATTGTGGGGGAACATCATTGTCTGAAAGACGGAAGAGGCCACTGTGTTCATAGCGTACATGTAGCTACACCTGAACATGATATTATAATCGAGCGGGGCGTCAATAACTTCGATATCAATGGGAATAGTCTTTCCCTCGAGTTCAACGGGGACATTTTGGAAGAGCCCTTCAGGAGAGGATGGTTGTCCGTCATAAGCTCGTAATGTGATGGCAGAGGGAATGAGTTCTGGGGAACCAAGTTTCTGCCATACTGTTTTGGACATGATGCACGTAGAGGCACCTTCATCGATGATACACCGATGAACTGTGATGTTCTGTATTTTCACTGGTATTTGAAAAGCGATCAAGGCGGGAAGACGAGGTTCTCCGCTATCAAGATCAAAGGTGATGAGTCGAGTATCTGCAGGGTCGACTACCCCCAAGGTGGAAAGTAAAGATTTCTGCTGTGTAGGACAAGTCTAAAGGACTTCCAAGACTGACATGGCAGTCGGGGATTGTGCTAAGTCGTCTACCAAGCTATAGTTATGAGCTGCCCTAGCCTATGGATTGTGGACATTCATGCGCAAGGGGATGCGAGGGATGAGAAGTGGTGGTTCGGTGGATGGGAGAGGGATCACCAACGGGGGTCCCGTCAGTGTAGGTTTTTTCTCTGGGGAGATGGGAGGAGACTCAGCGGGTGTATGATACTGACGATTACACGTTTGCAGAAGAATTTCTTCCTCACTAGTGAGGAGAATTGTACGCTCTGCTGGTTTGTTTGGGTTGTGGTATTGGCCCACCTGAGGTGGGGGGTGTTGTGTATCCTGTTGGGTGTTTATCACACCTTGATGAGGGATAGGATTTTGTAGCACAATGGGAGGGGGTTGTTGCACGTATTGTTGTGGTGCCTGTTGAGGGGTAGTTTGTGTAGGAGAATGGGGTAGACTACCCGAGTCTTTCAACCGTTTGAAATCAGCGATCTGGGGGAATTGGTGAGTATAATGACCGAACTCACCACAAAGAGCACAAGGGAATATGGTTTTAACATTGTTTTTCCCTTGGCGTTTGTTGTTATTGCCCCCTTGGGGGTTTTGGTTTCCTTGGTTCTGGTTTCCCCCAGTGGGTTGGTGTTGTGGGGGTTGATTCTCGCCTTGACCAGGGTTGTTGTTATTCCTATTCCTTCCTTTCTTCTTGGAATTATTCGATGGTTGAGTTGGGTTGGTTGTATTCAATTGTTCGAAACTTTGGTATTGTTGAGCAGCAGAGGGTTGAACAAAATTTACCCCTGCATGTGGATGTGGGGGAGCCATGGGTTGGGGAGGACTAGGAAATGGGAAGTATGAATTTTGTGGTGGTACCGATCCATAAGGTACATAGGAAGGCGTAGTGCTTTCACTAGTACTATAAGATGATGTTGAGGGAGTACCACTGTTTGTGGGAATAGGTGGATGTATGGGAGGTGTCGGTGGTGGTCCACTGATGGGTGGAGGTATAGCAACAGGGTATGGTTGTTGATAAGGGGGTGGGGGGTAATAAGGAGTGCCCCCATATGCTGGCGGATATTGAGGTGTTCCATACATCAGTGGTGGTTGGGGTTGTGGACCATGGTGTGTGGTGGCACCGATTAGTCCGTCTGCTGAGTGAGACATCCCAGGTTTTTCTTGGCCAAACGACACAGGTTTTGGGAGATCAAGAAGTATTATGTATAAGTACCCTGACTGTGCATAGATGAGGTCATACTGTTGGGCCTTACTGATGGCTTCCTCTTCGGATTGAGGGAAGGTGGAAGCTACATCCTTACCAAGTAGAGAGACAAGTGATCTAAGAAACCAGTCGAGACATTGCTGCTTGGTGGTTTCTGCTTTACACAAACTACGTCGCCTACGCCACTCATGAATGTGGTCAGCGATGTGGGTGGCTGAGGTCTGTTTGAATTTAGACATTATTTCTAGACCATTGTCATGGCGTATGGGTAATTGAAACAAGGTCAAGAATGCTTTGGCCAATGACTCAAAGGTCACATGGGACCCTGATTTTTCTTCGACATACCATTTGGCTGATGGGCCAGTAAGTGTGCGTTGAAATAATCGCAGTCTGATGGAATCATCCATAATGTTGTTGGAAGAACACCATAGATGAAAAGTCATGACATGGTTAGTGGGGTCATCCCCCGCCTTTCCTTCAAACTTTGGTATGTCTGAAGGAAGTTTTGTTGGCATTGTTGGCCATGTGGCATCATGCAATATAGGATCATTGGTGAGTTTGGTGAGATCTGGTATGTTGAGAGAGGATAAATATGGCATCTGTAATGGGGTGGGAGGATTAGCTCCATCCATAGTGTGTTGTGAACCTGAACCTTGATGGGGACTAGGTGGGTTGGTGCTCCCTCCTTGAGAGGAAGTGCGTCCCCCACTTCCTTGCAAAGGAGAGAGAGTGAACGGATGACCTTGGGAAGATGACCCAAGTAATGTAGAACTAATCAAAGCTGATCCTAATATAGTAGCACTCACAGGAGTGTGTGAAGGAGGTATCGATGAGCGGGTATGACCAGATACTCCCCCTAAGATAGGAGGGAGGTTGAGCAAGCATCATGAATGACGGGGGTTCTGTGGTTCCCCTATGATGTCAGACTACTTGTGTGAATGTGTGCAACAAGTGGTGAGAGAACTATAGAAACCAACAAAGCCTTTGCATTGAATTTTTACACAATATATATATATCCAAATCAAACTATAATCAGATGTGCATCATACATAAAGTGAGAAAGAAGCATATATATGGGTAAGTGGGTTTTGTCCGCGTGGGGAAATCAAAAGAAAGCAAATGCTCATGTCCTAGAAGACGTAACGTCCTTCCTCTCAAATAGCACTGGAACTTCTAATAGTACTCAACAGTGGGGTCTGAATTCACCAGAAGAGACACTAGTGAAGGATGAAACAATTGGTTATAATGAGGGGTAGAGGGGGCATATCCCGAAAGAGCTGGCAATATTTCCCAATAGCCACAAAAAATCCAATCAAGGTGCAATTTCAACCCACAATTGCCACCTGGGTAGATGTCCTAAAGTTGGTCACTAAGTACCTCGGTCAAAGTGCGGCATTTAGATTTTCAGCCTAAGAAATGGGTCACGGGTTGGATCCCGTCCAAGAGGTGGGTGCCTCAAGGGGGGATGCACAGAACAACTGGACCTCGGCCTTCAACCCTTGGAACACTTGACATGGAGGATTTGAAGTTCCCTATTTGACAACCTCTATGTTTTATCAATGTGAGAACCAGATAACGGGGAGTTATTTGGATGCCTATCCCCGAAATCCTACCTAGACTAAAATTTCTTTTGGCACCTCCTGTGGAGGAAAACTTAGTGAGTTTTTAGAAAGTTTTTAGATGAAGTTGTTTTGTGAGGTTGGGGGTGAAAACCAACCTCGTTTGATTAAAACTGGGAGTGGATAGTCTTGTCAAGAAAAGATGGGGTATTTTCGGAATCCATTTGGAGGAAACTTACTTGGACCTCCACGTTTCGAGAAGAATCTATGTGAGTGAGAAGTGACTTTTGTGTGTGAGTGAAAAGTGTGCCAGTTTTTAGTTAATTAGATGTCACCTTGCTGCATGTGGACTTCGCTTGGTCCTTACAAAAGTGTGATTACCTAATTAGCTAGATGTCTTTGATACAACCTTGCGGAATTCAAAAAGCCCTAGGAAACTAGCATGTGGACATGTGTGTCCATTACTATCCTTTAACTCCCTATTGTGAGGCAATCTAGAAAAGCATGAAACTATCCTAGATTGAACATGTGGGCATGTATGGGCCCGTTACAAACCTTTAAACTCTCCTAGTTTTTTTATCTAAGAAAGCAAAATTTCAACCACTATTCTATCTTTGTAGCATGTGGGCATGTATGGGCCCGTTACAAGTTTAAAATGTGTTTTGAAAAATGAAACTAAGAGGGGTCCCGAAAAGGGCTGTTGTCCTCCCCTAAAGGTTTAAAACTTTTGTTAAGGGAGATGAGATTGTTTTCACAATCTTTTTTTGTTTCTCAAGATCACTTGGAGACGCGAGAGAAGGGCATACTCAACGATTGTTACTTCAACTTTGAGTCCCCAAATGTGAGTTAGATGTGATTAAAATTGATGTCCAACTTAGATTATTAGTCAAAACAAGCCATCCATGTGGCAACAAGCAAAGAAGGGAAATTGATTTTTATCCTCCTAAGTGCCTATGTTAGACTAACCCATTTATATGATGAGGGGACTAAGTGTGGTGCAGTATTTAGAGCATGCTTAACATCATTTTAAGAGGGCCAAAGACCTTCCCGACATCCCAACAACTTACAATGAGAAATTTTACTCAAATGTGCGACCCCTAGTGCAGACAGAGGTGCACAAAGCGCAGGCACGCGAATAGAGTTGAGACAGAAAGCGCATGCGCGCAAAGAAGAGATGTTGATTAAGTGCATGTGCGCACGATGCGCGTCTGTGGGGTGGAATACCTGTGCACCTGTGGAAAATGACCGAGAAAGAAAAACCCGGATGGATTTCTCCCAATTCTCCTGTGAATTGGATGTTTGGCAGGTCAGCCTAGGTCGGTTTGTGTACCTTCAAGTTAATCAAACTAAAAGAAGAGCAAAATAAATCCAAATGAGGTAGGAATTGATACCTTATCCCCAGTATGGTCACCAATCTGTTTGCACCCTTTTCGTCACCTTGGTGAACAAATAAGAGGTGCTTACATGCCCAGTTGGGTCTTGCTGAGCATGACAGCTGTAGAGGAAAGAGTTAGAGAAAGAAAACAAAACTATAAACAAGAATTAAACTAATACAAACTAAAATCATAAGCATGAGGACATAGAGATAATAAAACACAAAAATACCAATATCACCAATGTTTTTAGGCTGATCTATTGATTAAATCAAAGCACAATGAAGAAAGGGGACTATGAGTCCCTTCTTCCTCCAAAGGAAGGCTCTTGGACCCTCACAAACTTTCTCTCCTTACAACAAGAAAAATGAAAATGATGATGAAAGAACTCCTTTGCAAACCCACTCAATGAAGAGGCGAGTTTCTCAATGAAATGGTGCCAAAGTGATCTTGTCAAGGATTGAGTCCTTAAAACAATCTAGGCAGCATAACATTACGTGAAATTCCTTGAGAAAATGAGGTTTCTTCATGGCTTTTTATAGCATTGCATTGGGTGATTATGTAACTCCTTTGTAGTGTGAAAAGAGGCTCTTTAGGGATTTATTAGGTCTTTGACCATCCTACCATGCGGATTCAGCTCCGATTTGAGGGTCAAATCAGCTTGGGAGTTGATCTGTAAGTGGTTGGGAGGCCGACCAATTCAATAAATGCATCGTTTAGCAGGTGCGCGGGTTTTTTCGCCAACAACCGTGCATCGTGCGCGTATGCGCGCATGGTACGTTCCAGTTCCGTGCATGTGCGCGCGCACCCAACTTCTGTAAAGAGCTCTTCAATTTTTGGTTACTTTGTATAGTTTTTGACCTTTTTGGAATGCTGTGAAATTAATTCAGTGCCATGAATGACTTCATTACTGTTTGACGATGCTGAGTTCTTGTCGCCATGTGTGGATGAAATTTCAGTGATAACA
>ML786156.1:567073-582726 GCA_009831015.1 Picea engelmannii | reverse complement strand
CCATAGGGGTTTTACCACGTGAAAACATCGGTGTGTTGATCTTTGATCTGGTTATGTGAGTGGTTACTGAAGGTGTTCGTCCTCTGTTGGAATACCTGTGTTGTCGAACAAGTTCAACATGGTATCAGAGTGAGAGCTTTAAGCCTCTTCATAGAGTGGATATCATACCAATTCAAGAGAAGAGTTTGTTATGCATTGATTCAAAAATATGGACAACCACAGTATTTGAGAGCAGCAGATGTATGATCTGTACGAAAGAAAATGAGTTGAACTCATGACCAAGAGGAATGAGATCGAGAAGGAGTGTTGAGATTATTGAAATAGGTAATAGATATTATTGAATCGTAAGGTTTGGAGTGATTTCAAAAGAAGGATATCACGATTGTTGATCAATGAAGGGATCAATGGATGAAAAAAAAGGAACTGGACCATCCCTATAACCCCCAAAAGAACTACTGAAGCAGTGTCTCGGTGTATTATTATCCCAGTGACCGAACTTCCGTAAAACTTAAAGGTTCTTTGTTAAAGGATCTGGTGGATTGATTAACTAATCATCAGTTAATAGACTTGAAAAGTCTATCAACCATACCAAACTTGCAATTGAATGAGGATATTTGAATGAGGATACCCTGGTTGTTTAAACTCACTAGTGTAAATATATAAAGGCATGTTGTTAAGTGAGCACAATGGATCGATCGTCCGGTGATTCGATGGTCCTGGTGACTGGTTATCAAAGCAACAAAATGGAGACTTATTCCCTAGTGGCCTAGTCACCCGGTGGACAGGTGATCCTGGTGGTCTAGTTGTCTGGTTGTCCCAATGACTAGTTAAGCGAGACAGATGCATGAGTGTGGGTATTAACCCAGGTGGTCTGATGGTTCCATTGACCAATTCAAATAACTTTCAATAGATGGATTTTGGGACTATTTAAAACATAGTTAAACTATGGGAATTCCAACCAGATTAGTTTGCATAGTGTTCATGATATAGAAGGAGAAGGCTCATAAGAAGCCCAAAAGGATATTTTTGAAGACTCCCCTAGCTTCATAGTAGTTAAAGGCATCATCTCATGCTACCAAATTTTGATAGCGCATCCAAATAATGTTTTTTTTAATATACATTTTTGTGAATTTTTCTTTAAATGGGTTTCTCCAGTAATTTAGGGCCGAACCAAGGATCAACTATTGTTGGCAAGAACTAATAGTTCTGGTATTTAAGGATGAAATCCTTCATCCAAGCCCAAGAATGATAGGAATTAGTGGAAAATGTCTTCATAGAGCCACCCCTCATAGAGTTGAATTCCATGAAAAATGCATAGATAAATTTTCTTCCAGAATAGAGGAAGAAAGAAAACAAAGCCAAGTGTTGGATTCAAAATTTAGTAGGTGACTCTATTTTTTCAAAGATAAGGGGTGCTTCCACTGCAAAAAAATCTTGGGATTTTCTCAAATCAACATATCAGAGTAATGATAAGGTGAATATAGTAAATATTCAAACATTAAGAACTCAATTTGAAACCCAAAAGATGATTGAGATAGAGGATGTTGACCAATTCATGACCATAGTGATGGGAATTATAGATCATATCATGATTAATGGTAAATAGATTGAAGATCGTAGGATTGTTGAAAAATTCCTTAGAATCTTTCCCAAGAAATTTTAAATGGTTGTAACTATCATTTTAGAATCCAAAGGTCTATCTAGTTTATGAGTAGAAGAACTAATGGGATCACTTATGTCACATGAAACTAGACTCAAGTTGGAAGAAGGGTCTTTGGAACATGCTTTCAAGACTCAAACATATTTCAATAGAGGTAGAGGAAATAAAGGTAGAAGTAAAAGAGGAAGGGATAATAATCATGCAAAATATAGACCCACACAAGAATCCTCAAGATAATATTGTAAAAAGTATGGTCACTATGAGAATGAATGTAGAAATAAGAAGTCATATCAACACAAAGGAAGAGAAAATGTCTCCAACAATGAAGGAGAAACTTCGGAAGCAATGTTCTTTTCCTTCCATACCTTTGAAGAAGGTCACAACAAGGACCTTTGGTTGTTGGAAAACAGCTACAAAAATCATATGTTAGGTAAAAAGAATTGGTTTCTAGCATTGATATTTATATCAAATATGAAATTAATCTTGGTGATGATTCTCAAGTCAAAGCTCTAGGAAAAGGTATTGTGTATGTTCTAACTAAACAACATAAGAAGAAAGACATACATGATTATATTATGTTCCAAACCTTAAACACAATCTCAAAAGTGTAGGAGAATTGATGGAGTATGAATATGATGTCATATTAAAAGGCTCAACAAGATTAATTCTGGATAAACTTCCCAATAGGAAACTCATTGAAAAAATTCAAATGAATAAGAATAGGATGTTTCCATTAAATTTAATAAGTGTCAACATGTCCCTACCATATTCCCAAAATGTCTCAAACACATATGAGACTCTATTATGGCATTCTAGTTTTGGTCATCTCACTTTTAGGATTCTTAGTCTTCTCCAATACACTCAATGGTCAAAGGAATCCCTATTTTGAATGAACAATATAGTCCTTTTGAAAGTTGTATACTTGGAAAGCATAAAAGAGAAAACTTTCCAACATCCTCCCATAGAGCGAAAGAGAATTTAGAATTGGTTCACACAAATCTTTTTGGACTGATGCAAACCCAATCCATTGATGGAATTTTTTATTTTCTAACCTTTATTGACGATTTCAACAGGAAAACTTGGATATACTTTCTTAAAAATAAGTCTGAAACATTTTCAAGGTTCAAACAATTCAAAGTTGAAGCAGAAAAACAAAGTGAATTTTTTTTGAAAGTGCTTAGGTCAGATGGAGGAGGAGAATATAATTCAAAGGATTTTGCATAATTTTGTAGATGGCATGGAATTATAATACAAACTACAACCAGATATACTCCATAGCAAAATGGAGTGTCTAAAAGGAAAATTCAAACCGTCATGAACATGGCCAAGAGTATGCTCAGAGAAACTAATGTGTTCATTGACTACTAGGATGAAGTCGTTGCTCATTCAATTTACATCATGAACATATATCCAACAACAAGTGTCAAATATAAAGTACCTCAAGAGGAATGAAGTGGCACAAAGTCAAATGTCTCTCACTTCATATTTTTTTGTTGTATTTCTTTCACACATATCCCTAAAGAGTTGACAAAGAAAATTGTCGACAAGAGTGAAAAATGAATCTTTATAGAATACAATGAACAATCAAAATCCTACAAATTATATAATCCAGTCATCAATAAATTTATGGTGAGCGGGGATGTCAAATTCTTATAGAATAAATCATGGAGTGAGCAAGAAAATGAAACAATGGATAGTCAAAATCCATTGCATCAAATAGATGAACAAATTAAAAATTTAGAACAACAAGCACATCCACCAAAGCTACCAATATTACATGTACAAAGGCAATAGGAAGAATCTGGAAATGGTTAATCTTCCAGCATTGAATCATTTGCTTCTGTAGAAAATAAGAGAACAAGAAACATAAAGGGAATTTATGAGCAAAACAATGACATTGAGAAACAAACTCATTTTTCTTTATTATCTTGTCAACCAACTTACTTTGAAGAAGCAATAAAAGAGGAACATTGGGTAAAAGCCACGAATCAAGAAATTGAAGCCACAGAAAGGAACCAAACTCAGGATCTTATTGATATTCCAGCAAACAAAACCAACATAGGTGTCAAGTGGGTGTACAAAACAAAACTAAATGAAAAAGGAAAGATAGAGAAGCATAAAGCAAGGCTAGTTGCCAAATTTTACTCTCAATAACCTGGCATAAACTATGTTGAAACCTTTTCTCTAGTAGCAGGTTTAGATACAATAATAACAATTTTAGCCACTACAACTCAAAACAAATGGAAAGTCTTATGTTTGGATGTAAATCCATCCCTTTTAAATGGCATATTGCAAGAAGAAGTATATGTATACTAGCCACTTGGATTTGAAGTCAAAGGACAAGATGATAAAGTGTAGAATTTGAAGAAATCCTTGTATGGATTGAAGCAAGCTCCAAGATCTTGGTACAATCAAATTGACTCTTACCCGATCAATAGTGGATTCAGCAGGAGAAGTAATGAGTCCACTCCTCATACAAAATTAAATCAAGAAGATAAAATTCTCATTGTTCGTCTCTATTTTGATGATATGATATACTCACAGAATCTTATGTTAGAAGAATTTAAAGCTTCCATGAAAACATAATTTGAGATGATTGATCTTGGTCTCATGAAATACATTTTCGGAACTGAAGTTGATCAATCTACCCATGGCATTTTTTCTTGTCAACAAAAGTATGCTACAGACATTTTGAAAAGGTTTAAAATCAATAAATGCAAACCAACATAAACTCATATTACACTAGGAACAAAATGGAGCAAACAAGATGAAGGCTCAACACTTGATTCAACATTGTATAAAAGGACAATAAGTTATATCATGTACCTTACTGCAATGAGACCCGATATTATGTATGCAACAAGTTTTTTTTCCAGGTTTATGGATTCCCCCAAGGATTCTCATTGGAAAGTTGGAAAAAGAATCCTAAGGTATGTTACATGGAAAATCAACTATGGTTTTTGGTACACAAATTTTGAACATCATTCATGATCTAGGTGTATATTGGTGGACACACACCTACTCCATTGGCTCAAATCCCAATTTCCATTTTTGTAGTTTTTTTCTAACTTTTTGAGTCCTAAACTTTTGGGGCCGTTTTGAGGCCCTAAACAATGTTTTTTGGTCCCTCCATAGTCACACTATAGATAGAGTCAAAATGTGATGAAAATATGTGTGTTCCTTGGATAGAACTTTCCAATGGGTTATCATGGGACTAAAATAGAGATCTTATGAAAATTTTATGACCTCGGGAAGTTGATGTACCAACTTACCCCATTAGGGCCCACATGACTTTTGGTGCTTTGTCTCCTAGGTTTAGGTTTTTGGATGTTTAGGGTTTTCTTATTTATGATTTCTTTGAAGCCTCATTGTAAACAAGTTCTTGTGAATGAATGTAGTTGACACATCTCTTCTCAGAGATAAGCTACCACCATTCTAGCTAGCTCGTGTGCTTTTGCAATTTACAGTCTTTTGTATTTCAGACAGTTATTAGTAGAATATGAGATTTACTATATTACTGTGTTCCTTTACATATCTCTGTATAATTATTTGTTATATCTCTATTATATCTCTTCCTTCATGTCATTCCTAAAATAATATGGATCAATTCACTTACAAGGTACACAGACAGTTACTTTGCAGGAAGCATAGATGATAGGAAAAGCACATCTAGATATGCTTTTCATTTGGAAACAAATCTAATTTCATGGAAATCCAAGAAATATCCTATAGTTGCAATATCTTCTGTAGAGGTCGAATATGTAGTTGTAACCTTAGCATCTTGCCATGCAATATGATTGAGAAGGTTACTGAATGATCTAGCACATATGGAAAAGGATCCAACTTTTATTTTTTGTGACAACAACTCAGCCACCGTATTGTCAGAGAATCATGTGTTTCATAGAAAAATCAAGCATACTGAAACTCACTTCCACTTCATTCGAGAGATTTTCAATAATGGTGATATTTCTGTTCAATTATGTGGTTCAAGATATTAGCTCATTGACATATTTACTAAACCATTAGGAAAAAATATTTTTGAATTTCAAAGATATCACTTGGGAATTCTAAGTTATGATGAATGTAACAACTAAGATTAAGGGGGAGTGTTAGAATTAATCTCATGTTTCCTTGTCTTCCAACACATCTAGTTAGTTCAGTTAGACTCCAGTTAGTCTTTCACTTGAGTTACTATTTTTTGTATATTAGTTAGAGATTCGTTGACATATATTTTCTATTTTGAATCTCTTTGTAATCTATATTATATATATGAATAGTGATAAGGGTGACAATACCCCACAATTTTCCCCGCATCTTATTTTTCTTGTCATCTTTGCCTCTCTACCTCTAAGTTCAACATGAATCCCACCAGTCTCGCCAAAAGAAAATTCCCTAAGTAAACATGATACTGCATTTTTTTGGGTGGAATCTATTGTAGACATAGATTCCCTTCAATCTCAATAAAGGGCAATAAAACATTTCTTCTCTCACAACCTTTGAATCAATATTAACATATTTTATTTGTAATTTGTTTCCTTCCTATTTTTCTTATGTAAATGTTCTTATATCATCTGAAATTTTAGTAATTGTTGTTATAAAAGAAAACAATGACTTATTATAAATTTAAAATCTTTAATTGTACTTAGGGAAGAAGTTAAGTGAATTGTACAATTCAATATAGAGGAGATGTGTAATGACCATTCTTATATCTATATATAGACATAAGGGTAAATCCATTTTAACTCAAGATCTAGATGGATATATGGAGCAATGTTAAATGCTTAAAAGATCTATGTTTAAGATGATTTTATGATGATTTTAAACACATCTCAGTGGCTACATCAAATAAGACCAATCTCATTGTGAGAGTGATTTACATTTGTCAATGCCAATGCATTCTCCAACTTTAATCCAATTTTTTTTAATCTTAATGATTTCACTTTTCCCTCTTTTTTTGTTTTCCTACTTCAATCCAATTATTTTAATATTGATAATTTTTATTATTACATTTGTTTGATCCAATCTTCATTTTTCCAATAAATTAAAACAAAATATCTTTTATCAAGTAATTATTTGAATAAAATATAATTAATTAATATTTTACATTAAAATTAATCAATAATAAATAAATGAGATTAACATTTTATTAAATTTCTTTATAATAATTTAACATTATTATCATATGATAATGCCTTTTATATAATCACAACCCCTCATATATCCATATTCCTCTTCAAAAATATTAAACCATTAAAAAATATTTTTTAATTTTCTAAATGTAAATATATAAAACCTCCCCTTATCAATAAATAATATTTCCATATATTTTTCAAATATCATTAGCGCAGTTGGTTTTTGAGGGTTTCATTTTATAAGGCAGCCAAGGTTCGAAACTCGCGATAATCGGGATGAGACATCTAAAAAAACCCAACCATGTTAAAGGTTGTTCTGGTCCAGGCCAGATTCAATCCCTAAGTGATTTGACAATTAAGATGCATAACACACTAATTACTTGGAAACAAAGGACTATTAGTTTTCATCAATAAATGAACTAAAACATGAATGTCCTATAACTTAAACAATGGTAATATTACTTAGAACCAAAGAGAAATTAGTCTCATCAATCAATAAATTAAAACATGAATGTCCTACTATCCAACCTGTAATTGAAAAAAAATATATTCTACCCAAGTTTTATAAGAATGTGCATAATTGATGTTGAAGAAGTTGACCTCTCATACAAGAGTCAAGGTGGAGGTTAAGAAAAGGATGTCAATAAAGCTACAAGTGTCAATCTCCAACTATTTGAATCCAACAATCCAAATCCATTACAAAGGCATGCATTTGTGGCAAACCCTAAAATAATCCAAGTCATCGACATTATTTCCATCATGACATTTGTGTTTGAGACCAAATTACATTAGGGAATTTGTTGATATGGATATCAACCATTGATCATTCATCCATTCGATTGCTGGGAAAATTTTAGGGGTCGGTTATCAATGAAAATTGTAGGGGTCAAGCATTGAAGGTGTTAAATCCAAGATTAATCACCCATGTGATAACTAATGAAGATTAAAGGAGAGTATGTATTGTTTTTAATTGTTTTTTTATTTAATTTAATGTATTTAGTAAAACTTAGGTTGATTTTTAAATTTTATCAAAGGTGTTAATATTACCATTTTTTTTAATGTTGGAGCTATGAAAATGATGTAGAAAGTGTTGGGGTTGGGCCTGCAACTACCGATATCAAAGAACATAGAAATGAATAAAGGTATGCACACCATACATCAAATAGAGAAATGGGGTGCAATGATATTCCATTAATGCTCAGCCAAAGGAGAAATGGTTACACAAGTCTCAAGAATCTCCTCATGGGATTCTATATTTAACTAGGAGAGATCTCAAGTGTTTCCAAGAATACGGAAAGGAAAACACTTGAGGAACCTATGGATTATAATTGCAAGGGTATGTGTTTTCACAACCCAACAATATCCACATTGATAAAAATTTCTTGATACCTTTCCCAATGAATCAATCATCACCTTTACTGCAAGACAAGATATTCCAAACACCCCTGCAACTTCTCTAACAAAACTAGTTGCATGAACATGTCTGCATAGTTTTCTCCAGGATGGACCACTCCACCTCCATCAATAACTTGAACCTGAGGTACATATCCTCTTTTCAAAACATCTTGACTCAACATAACCACAGACTAAATTGTTACAACCATTGTAGGTGATACCAGTGCTTCTAAGATACCGAAGCACCCATTTCCATTCTCTTTACCTAGTTTTTCCATGTGTCCACTAACAACATCAACTGCATGTGAAATACTTGAACATTCCATCACAAACATAAACCTTCCTCCTATATTGGTAAAAGGTACAAGAGACATGTAATCCTTTCTTCTAAGTTACTACTAAGAAATAAACTTGAATAAATCTTACAATGGAAAGCTAAAGGGATATTTACAGGTTTCACAAAGTTCATACTAAACCTCATCAGTGAAAACCAAAAATTACCATTTTTCCCATATCTATGTACTTCTATGACCAATATTTTTTTGTTGTTGTTGTTGGATCCTTCATTTGAAACATCCTAACCAACTGATCCTTTAACCTGTTGATCTCAACCATTCCTTGCTTGGAACAAGCATATCATCAACATAACACCAATATAATGAATATGCTATAAAGCAATGATCATACTCACTTCTTAAGAAACTTTGGCTCACCATGAAGGAATCAACCATCTTGTATCATTGTCTGGCTACCTTAGGTGATACAAGGATTCCCTGAGTTTGAAAACAAAGATCCCTTTGTGATCCTAAACAAATCATTTTTTCATTGTTCCATGTACACATCTCTTCTAGTGAAAATTTTGTAACAGTAGGATCCCACAATATACATCCCTTAACTCCATTTCCATAACCAACAGAGATATAAAACTTTGTTTTCTTAGCCAAATCTAGCTAGGCCAACCAAGTGATCCTTCACCCCTCACCTTTGGGTCAATTTCAATGGACTATTTTAATCCATTTAAAGGCTTCATTACATGAAATCCATGGGCTCTAAAACAACAGGATACCAAAAAACATGTCCTGAAACCATGACTCTCGACCTAAATTCCCCCCACTTTTTCCCATGACTAAAATTGACCAAACTTCCCTCAAATTCAGGGTATCTAGGAACAACAAAATCTCCCCCCTATCACTTAGGTATACATCTAGAATTTACCGGTGAAATTTCAAACCCGATGTACACATTCCTAACCAGGTTTTACATTCGTATGCCCATTTATATTAAAATAAATCCACCTAGAACTTTTCATTCAACACTTTCACCATTTCCTCGAATCCAAGTGAGCTCATCAACACCCCATTTCCATGATTGAATTGCCACAATAATTTCCAGATCTAACTCATCCTCCTCCGACAAATCATCATAATGGTCCACGATCACCTCGTTAATAAATTCCATTAAACACTTTGTGTGCATCCTCCAAACTGCAAAACTTGGTATACATAAGTGATATACCCAAGAGGAAACCTTTATCTAACCTCTCACTTCTAGAAGTTGTTGCCCAAATCTCTTTCCTTCTTAGATTCCTGTCTTCTTACAAATATGCAAATGTTACCCTCAACCCTCGGCTCACATCCTTCACTCGACCTCAAATATGATACCACTTGTTGGGGTTGGGCTTGCAACCAACAATATCATAGAATGGAGAAATGAATGAAGATAAACACATCATAAAAAAAGAAATGAAATGGGGGGAAATGATAATCCATTAATGCTTATCCAAAGGAGAAATGGTTACACGAGTATCAAGAAGATCCTCACAGGATTCTACATTTAACCAGGAGAGATATCAAGCATATTCAAGCATACAGAAAGCCAAATGCTTGAGGAATCTCCAAATTGTAATTGCAAGGGTATGTATTGTCACAACCCAACAGAAAGTGAAGGGGAGCACATAATGAAGGATCTCAGGTAAGAGTGCTTTAGGAATAAGATAAGGAAGAGGAACAAAAGAGTGGAGGAGAATATGAATAACAAAGAGAATAATATGAAGGAGAGATGAGAAGATACAATAGA
Organism: Picea engelmannii; assembly: GCA_009831015.1. Lineage (NCBI taxonomy): Eukaryota > Viridiplantae > Streptophyta > Pinopsida > Pinales > Pinaceae > Picea > Picea engelmannii. The sequence goes on along the minus strand of ML786156.1, from coordinate 572,463 downwards.
TGAAAATAGGAAAAATGGAAGCATCTTAGTAGAAACCAATAGATTTTAAACCTCTTACTATCATGTGAATTATTTGAGAGATTATAAATGCCCATCTACGACTGAGACTAAAGAGATTTGAAGTTTTTATAACAACAAATGTCCTTTGAGGCACTCATGATTTATTTTATAAATTTTTGAGGGTCAATATAAATCTACTTGCGAAGATTTGAATGATTTTTATGTGTGTATGTTTAGCTCTTTGTATTTATGAGTGCATGCTTTAGAATTAGTGTTGTGTTCTCTGTTTTAATCCTAATTTGCATCCTTGTTAACAGATTTTTTCTTTTTACATATAGGTATGTATCAAGTTTGGTATCATATCTAAAAAGTATCCTATTGAAGGGAACAATTCTAGTTGAGGATTGTTGTTGGGTAGAATTGTTCCAAGAAGAAATTGCAGTTCTAGTAAGAAATTTTTTCTGAGAAGAACCGTAAGAAGAGGGATTTTTGAAGAATCATTGAAATGGATAATAGAAGAGGAGAGGGAATGCAATGCAGAGGAATAAGGCATCATGTAGGTTCTACATATGAGGTGAATTATGCATTGTGAGCCATTTAATCTAGATTGGAAGCCATAAATACAACTCATAGAAGAGGAGCTGTAACAAAGCTCACGATGTGAGTGATGAAGAGAAATAAATTTTATAGTGAAAGATGATGCAATTGAAGCCTTATAAGAGATAATTATTAAGGCATTGATAGATTGGATGAGAAAGTAAAAAATGGAAACCCCTACCTATTCAGGGTGCTTGAACCTAGAATACTTAATTGATTGGGTAAGGGACATGTAGATTCTTTGATGTAGAACAAATTGAAGACCATAAGAGAGTGAATATGTCCTACATGAAGTTGAAATTAATTGAATCAATATGGTGGAATAATTCCCAATTGGAGAGGCAAAGGAAAGGAAATGAAAGAATCAATATTTGGGATATAATGGTGGCTAAACTCAAAGGTAAGTTTTTGCTTATTGATTATACTAAACTCAAAGGTAAGCTACAAAACCTTAAGAACAAGGAGATGTTTGTAAAAGAATATGTAGAGGAATTTAATAAAATATCCATTAGATTTATATATAGTGGTTAAGGAGAAGAGGTTGTGGTTAGGTATATCAATGTACTGAGGTATGTCATTCAAGACAAGTTGGATATAATGTGAATTAGGGTAGTTGGGGAATCTTATCAATTTTCCCAAGGTTGTGGAGAAATTGTCAAGGAATAAACCAAGTACTCATGGAAAACAAATAAGAGGTAGAGGTAGAAATGTCCTCAAAAGAGGACAAAGTAGTGGGACTAAAGAAGAATTAGGTAGTAGTGTAAATACTACAAACCAAGAGTATGGGAGAGATAATGAATCTTTTAGAAGCATAGGATTATTTGGTGGAAGAGAAAGCCTTAGAGGTAGAGGGGATCAGAAAACGTTTTAAGGAACCATACTTACCTTAAACTGTGTAAACCTTGGCAAGTTTAACTAATTTTTAAAATGACAACTATAAATGTTTAATGGTATTTTTGTAAATATATTCAAATTTATAAGGATTTTGTATAGTTTCTGGAAACTTTTGGTGTTTTTTAGACTAAAATAAGTTTATCCTATGGAATTTGGGTGAATCATTTTTAGAAAAAATAGAAATTGACGAATATTTTCTTGGATAGAAACATGGAAAATTAGCCCAAGGGTGAAATTTGACCCCTAAAATTTTCCCTAGAGGGCATGGAACATCCCCAATGATTTGTTACAAATGTAAAAACCAATGAATAAATCCTTTGAATGTATGGAAAAATTACACACTAATAGGAGGAAAGAGAGTAAAAATCAGGTTGTGCAAGGACTTGAGAGCATAGCTAAATATATAATTGGATATATGGTTAATGATGTACATCAAGAGTACGGGGGATATTTAATGTTTAGAAGGAAACTACGAAAGCCAGAGAGACAGATATGGGTGAAAGATATAGACCAATGGAAGTCTATCTTCAAAATTATTTGCAAATTTGGAGATAAGTGTTGTTCTTTAATTGTATATGGAGGTAGCATAGAAACTTTAGTGTCCACAAAGGTCATAGAGAAAATAAATCGGAAGTGTAGACCACATTCCAATGCTTACAAGGTCTCATGGTTACAAAATGGCATCATGTGAATGTTTCTAAACAATGTTTGAAAAGTTTTCCCATTGAAACCTATCATGATAAAGTACTATGTGGTGTTATGTCAAAGGATGCTTACCATATGTTACTTGGTAAGCATTGGTAATATGATAGAAAAATTGTTCATAATAGGGTGAAGAACACCATTTAGATAGAGAAGGAAGAAAGGTATACTATAATGCTACTTATGAAGAAGGAAAATGGGGACAACTATAGTAATAATAGTTATAGCAGCAGTAGGAGAGTCATGTTCTGTTCACCCAAAGAATTCTTAAAAGAGGAAAGAAAAGCAACCTATTGTTTTTCTATTCTTCCAAAGAGTATAAGTTCGGAAGAGAAGAGTGTTGAGATTCCACCAAAAGTGGAAGAAGTATTTTTTGAGTTTAAAGGAGTTATTTTGAAATAAATACCAAAGGGATTTCCACATATTAGGAGCATTTCCCATGAAACAAACTTCATTCCAGGATCAAGTTTACCTAATAAAATCCCCACACATAATGTCACCTACTGAAAATGAGGAACATAATAATGTCACCTACTAAAAATGAGGAACATAATAGACAAGTTCATGAGTTATTAGAATGAGTTTTGGTTAGATAAATCTGAATTCCATGTGGGTATCATCATATTATAATTCATGAAGGAGAACAATGGAAAAAAATATTTTAAAACAAAGGAAGGACTTTATGAATGGATAGTCATGCCATTTGGATTAACAAATGCTCCAAGTGCCTTTTTGAGATTGATGAATGAAGTGTTGAAGCCTTATCTAGGAAAGTTTGTTGTTATTTTCTTAGATGATATTTTGATTTTTAGAAAGACAAAAGAATAACATCTAAAGCATTTAGGACAAGTGATAGAGATGTTGAAGTAAGATAAGTTACTCATAAATATGAAGAAGTCTACATTTATCAAGGAGTTAGTTTATCTTGGGTTTGTAATTTCTCAAGAAGGCCTGGAGATGGATCATAAAAAGGTAAAAAAAATTAGTAGAGTGGTCTATTCCTAAGAGTACATTTTAGGTACATAGTTTTCACGGATTGGCTAGTTTTTATAAGAAGTTCATAAAAAAATTCATTAGAATATGTGCACCTTTGACTGCTTGTATGAGGAAAGGCGAATTTGAATGGAATGTTACTTCATAAAAAGGATTTGAGTTGCTAAAAAAGAAAGTTATTGAAAATCTAGTGTTGGATTTACTAAAATTTGACAACGTTTTTCATGTTCATTGTGATGTTAGTGGCCTAACCATTGGAGAAATGATGTGTCAAGAAGGAAGACCATTTTCTTTATTTAGTGAAAAATTGAATAAAACAAATTAGAAATATTTCATTTATGATCAAGAATTTTATATAATTGTCTAGCATTGAAGAAGTGGAGGCATCACTAGTTTCCTAAATAATTTGTACTTTACATTAATCAACATGAATTGAGATATTTGTACATTCAATCTAAGTTTAATAAAAAACATATGAAGTGTGTTGAATTTGTGTAGAGATATGAACTCATATTGAAGAATAGATGAGGGAAATGAAATAGAGTTGTTGATGCCTTCAACATAAGATCAACATTGTTGGATATTATGGAATTGGAGGTAGTATGATTAGAAGAGATGAAAAAGTTGTATGAGGAATACCTAGACTTTGTTGAAGCATGAAAGGAAAGTAGGGAACCATGGGGCCATAATAGAAATCCATACCTAGATTATCTCATTCAAGAATGGTTTTGATTTATAAATCATAAGCTATGTATGCCAAGACGATCCATGAGGGAAACTATTATTGGAGAGATGCATAATGGAGGTTTAAGTAGATATTTCAATATTGATAAGACTGGGAAATTGCTTGAAGAGTGTTATTATTGGCCAGAGTTGGGTAAAGATGTCAAGAAATTAGTTGAAAGCTGCAGAATTTGTCAACATGTAGAGGGTATAACTCAAAAAACTGGGTTTTACACACCATTGTCGATACAAAAAGCACCATGGAAGAACATTAACATGGATATTTTGTTGGGACTTCCAAAAAAACCAACAAGGTAATGATTCAATTTTTGTTTCTTTTGATATATTTTATTAAATGACACATTTTATTCCTTTTAAAAAGGTTAATGATTCCATTAGAATACGTTTTTTGATCTTTAAAGTGTTTGACAAAGAAGGGTATTCTGACATAGGGAAAACACTTTCAATAACCACTTACACAACTAGATGAAAGGTCACAACACTAGTGATTTTATTTGGTTAAAACCATCGAAGAGGGAAACAACCCACAACCCTAGCCAACATTGCCACTCAAGGTGTTAGCACTAGAAGTCACTTCTGGATTGCAGCAGATGTAAGCCCAGTGCCCATCAGTTTGTATGTCACAATGAATAAATTGAAGGGTGGTCTAATGGACACAGTCTCAAGATTATATCGCTTTAACTCAGAAAACTGGGTTGGAATGCATAGACAAGTGAGGTCTTGATCTATCTTCAGTTAGTGATTTGCTGCATAGTGGTGAGTAGGGGGGAGAACTTAAAGAAGATGAAGTGGTCTATTGTGGACGTCTGGTCTTTCGACAACCAAAGGAGAAGAAAACTTGAAAGTCAATATCTTCTTGGCTCAGAGCTACATGGAACTAAATGAAATTATCATGAACTGAAATCAATCATACATCACAATTCAATAATAATCGTCCGACTAGATCTTCCATGCCCGGTTCATTCAGTGTTGGAAGGAAAGAAACACAGGGAAATGATTAAAATCGATAATGGTGTTAATGTGATCAAACATACATCACACAAACACAACTATCCTGTAATGTCCCCACTTTGGGACATTATCCCAGTGTAGAGATTTATGATGACCAGAGTGGCCAGATGGATGTTATAGCGAGTACAGGGGTATTTGAGGGGAATTTTGGGATCCATCTTGCATTGATGATCATATTACATCATTATGAGCCATTCTGCATAGGTTGGCTTTGGTTTCGTTGCATTCCGACGATTTCCATGATTTTGACTATTTTGAGCTATAAGTCAATGGAATTCACTGAAGAGGTCATTTTCGGCACATTACTTGGAGGAACCTCTCAGTGTAATAGCTCATTGGAATCGGGAGGATAAACACTATAGGATGGGATGGCTAGAAGTGACTTTTAGTGGCCAGGGAAGCCACAAGGAGAGATAAGGAGCTTTTCAAAGGTAAAAAGGTTAATTAAT
>ML786156.1:513792-549057 GCA_009831015.1 Picea engelmannii | reverse complement strand
CAAAGGTAAATGGGTAATTTCCTTTGAACTGAAAAACAGGGTATGCTGCCACCTCAGCCAACTCGACTTGGCTTCAGTAGAAGAAGAGTATTTTTAGCCTTGGAAGGCTGTCTACACATCATCAACAGTCAACAGGAGAAAATAAGAGATCTACCCCTTTTTGAGGAAATATTCCTTGTATCTTGCAAACAGTTTTTTCTTTCTATTTTTAGTAGATCTGATCCATGTTTTTAGGATCAGAAGTTTGTTTTGTAATCTTATAAATATCAGAACAAAACATGAACCTAGGGTTCGATTCTGGATACAGTAATGCTCTTTGTACTTAGACTTTTGATTTGCTAATATAGATCACAGGTTTCTTTCCATTTTGGTGGAAGTTTTCCATACTTCTTCTTCACTGATATATTGTTGTCCAACCTTGAATAGTTGTTATCCTATTGTTTGGTTCATGACATTATTATCAGCCTCTTTAGTTGTTTATTAAGCCCTGATTTTCACTGGTTTATGAGCAATCTTTTCTTCATCCACTTAAAGCTATCTTACTGTTTAACCAATCTTGGAGAGCACTGTTTATTTGTTTATCACTTTGATGTCTGAATGCCATAAGTTGAATTGAGTTATCCCATTGATCCATCTTTACAAAATACAAAAACATTTATTTCTTAAGTTACCAAGCACCTTTGGTCTGCAACCACAAAGGGTTTCTTGGAGTGATAACAGTAGGTTTCTCTACTTTATGAATAAAGAAGAATTGAGATGTTTTGGCTTGTCTATATTATTTCATATGGTTGAGGTATGTTCCATGGTTATCGCTCTCTGTTATTTGCTGCATACACACATATAAACGCATCTAAAAGGTAGATCAACAAAGTGTTTGACGAAATACCTCACTTAGAAAAAGTTTTAAAAAGACACCAAAACAATGATGATCCTTGCATATTGGCTTGGGATCATTACATATCCTCGTCTGGATCTTCCATGTTCGAGTGTTCTAATATAGCCATTACAAAGAGATGAAAGGGAAACTGACTTTCATTAGACAAGAAGTCTTAAATACATAACATAACCAGAGAACTAGAGTCCTTACTAAAGATTTACAATCGGGAGCTCAACTCTACCATCGACACTAACTAAAATTGAGAACGACTCTTAAATACTCAAAACAGAACCACATCAGCAAGTTCAAATTATTACATTAAAGATGTTACATATGCATGCCTCCTGGCAGACTGTGCATGTAGCCTCTGGCTAGTCGTGAAGTTTAGTCAGATGCAATCACGTTCCATAATGGGCCTGCAAGTGAGTTGACTAGCTGACAGTCCCTTTCCGGACTTTCCATTAATGGTGGAAACAATGTCCAACCACCACCAACTTCTTTAGTAACTGCTTCCTCAGGATCAGGGAGGCCAATTCAGCTTTGCATTTGTAGGACGTGTTGGCCTTCCCTTGGTTGTCTACTGCTTCATTGAACTACTACAAGGGGACCGAGATGACGGAGTTAGACGAGGATATGGAGGGGATGATGGCACCATTGACGTGGAGGTGAGATGAGAGGCACCCATGTGGAAAAACGTGGCAGATGGAAGGTGATTGGGAAAATATGCATGGCGGAAAATGTTGGTGTTGTGCTGGGACAGAACAACGATGAAGTGGCATGAGGTGAGGATGTGGGGGTAGAGGAAAGGCCATGGAAGTAGATGGGATGGGGACCATCTACCTAGGAGGAGGTGAGTGGTAGAACACCTAGCAAGAGATGGTAGGAGAGATTGATAAGGATACATGGTCTGACGGTGAGTGGGGGACAGGTGTACCATAATGAGATGAGGAGGGAGAGCGGGCGATGTGATGGGAAGAGGTGAGAGACGGAGTGGGAGACAAGTGTTAGTGGGAGGCAGGAGAGGTAAGAGATGGTGGTAAGAAGACTACTCGGAGGGGGTAGGCGGGAGCGGTAAGAGATGGTGGTACGGAGGGGGTAGGCGGTAGTAAGAGGTTTTAGGCGAGGGTGTCCAAGTTAAGGAGAGGGTGACACGTTAGTGGGGGCCCCGCATTTTAAAACCACCAACACGGACTCCCCCCCCCTCTCGTTAAAGGAAAAACGTTGGGGGGGGGGTGCGATATGAATCTTGCACCGTAGATCTTGGAATGCGAATCTCAGCCATCCATATCTATGCATCACTTAGTTTGATGCGCCTATGTGCACAAGACTTAGGATAAGTGGGCTTTTAACCCATTTCTTTCCATTTTTTCGTTAGAGGGGTCCATTTCTTAGGAAAACACCCCCCTAAATTAATGTGATAACATTAGGCTCCATGGGGGATGGATTGCTACCTGTGAGATGCCAAGAGCTCTTATGCAGTTTCAGTTCCTTGCTGTTGGGTTATGGAGTCACTTATAAAACTAAAAACAAAATAAAAACAATATTTACAAATACATGGGAGCCACCTATGGATTAAATAAATAACTTCTTCAGGAAATGCTCATTTACAGGGCCACAAAAAAATTCATCACCCTCTAAATTCTGCAACCTGTAGGTATTATTCGAAATTATCTCAGAAACTTTGAAGGGCCCAATCCAGAGGGCTTCAAATTTACCATTATTTTCCTTGTCTTGTTTGGGTGCATCCCATTTAAGTACTAGATCTCCCAGCTGTAAATCTTCTTTTCTCTGCTCTCCATCAAAGGCTTGCTTGGTCCACTGTTGATGGTCATGAGCTCTATCCATCACCTGCTCTCTAGTCTGTTGAGCATCTACCAGTTGATGAATTCTTCTGATCATATTGTCAGGCTCTCCTTGATAATCCTGAAAGAATTTCGCTACAGGTAGAGCCAGCTGAGAAGGAAAAACTGCTTATGTTCCATATACAAGTTGGAAAGGGGAGATGCCTAGGGACCTCTTGGTTGTCACTCGATCAACCCACAGAACAAATTTCATATTTGAATCCTAGGCCTTCTTATTGTCCTCTAGCAGTCTTTTAATAATTTTAATGAGGCTTTTGTTAGAAGACTCTGCTAGTCCATTTACTTGGGGATAATAGGGGGTGGAGTGGATTAATGAAATCCCAAACTGCTCACAGAATTTGATCAATGGCTTAGAATTGAAGGATGTATCATTATCAGTGATGATTCTGTTCAAACAACCAAACCTTATGATAATATCCTCCAGGAAACCAATGATCACTTTATGAGAAGAACTCCTTATGGGGATAGCTTCTATCTATTTGGTGAAATAATATATGGCAGTTAAGATCCACCTATGTTGACCGCTTGAAGCAGGATGAATTTCTCCAATAAAGTTTACGACCCACTGCTAAAAGGGTCTTGAGGTTACTATAGGCTTCAATGGCTAGGAGTTGAGCTGTTTCTTTCCAGAGAATTTATGACATTTAATACAAGCCCTATTTTTCGCACAGACATCAGTGAATAAAGTAGGCCAGTAATACCCAGCCCTGATAATTTTATAGGCCATGGTCATCCAAAAGTGATGTCCTCCACATAGGCTGCCATGGAATTCAAACATAAGTTTTTGGGCCTCATGTGGGTCTAAACATCTCATAAGAACTCCTAGAGGGTCTTTGCAAAACAAGACCTGGTCAATAAGGAAATACGTAATGGATTTGATCTTTAAATCTCTTTCTTTTATCTTCTCCATTCAATTTGGAGGTCGTAGCTCTTGCAGAAAGTATACAATGTCTTTGTACCAGGTACATCCTGCTTGTGGAAGGGGATCCTGTGGATTTTTGTCAGAAAAATCATCTTGTTGATTTTCTAAGAAAGTGTTGATGAAGTTAATCCCCAAAGCTTTACAATTAGATTCATCCAACAACTTGTCTAAACCTTGTCCTTAATTAATTTGGTGGGTTTTATTTTCAGGTCGAATTCAATGATTTTGGAAATCCATTTTCTCCTTCTCCCGTCTATGTCAGGCTAAATAAGAATTTCCTTCACAGAAGTTGAAGGAACATAAACAATAATATTTGAATGCAAAATATAGAATCTGAAAGATTTAAGAGATTTCACCAAGGCATAGGCCTTCTTCTCCATGATGTCATATCTGATTTCTGCACCTCTTGATGCCCTGCTGGAAAAGGAAATAGGTTGTTCCAGCCTTTCAATATTCTTTTGCAATAAAACAACTGCCATTGTATCAAAAGAAGCAAAGGAAAAAATCAGAAAATCCTTAGAATAATCGGGACTGATTAGCACAGGTGCTTCAATTAATGCCTTTTTAATTTGGTTGAATTATTCCCTGGGCTCAACAGTCCATTTTATTTCATTCCCCTTCCTGAGCATGGCTGTGATATGCTTCACCAATTCAACAAAGTTTGAAACAAACCTTCTCAAAAAATTAATTTTTCCCAGGAAAGACTGAACTTTCTTCTTGGATCTGGGAAGTGAGAAAGTTTGAATTGCTCCTACCCTATTGGGATCAATCTTGACTCCCTCAGCTGATACTATGTGCCCCAGTAAGGAGAGACCAAACCTTCTACATTTTAAGAAGACCTTTCTCAAATGGCAACAATGTTCTTTATCAGATCTGAAGAAGACTGTGATGTCATCCAGGTAGATGACTAAAAATTTATCTTTTTCTCCAATGAAGGCAATGTCCATGGATCGCTGAAAGGTTTCTCCTGTTTTCATCAATACAAAGGGAATTTTGGCATACATGAATGTACCCCAAGGAGTGGTGAAGGATGTCTTTTCTCTGTCTTCATGCAGGAAGGAGATTTGATTGTAGCCAGAAAAACCGTCAATCATGGAAAACCTGGATGCACCTGTTACCCTCTACAAGATGTGTTCCATATTTGGCATGGGGTAGTTGTCCTTATTTGAGCTCCTATTCAAGTTCCTGAAATTGACACAAAGTTTGATTTCTCCATTCTTTTTCTTCACCGAAACTAGATTGGCCACCCATTTTAAATATCTCAAAGGGACAATGATCTGGGTGTCTAACAACTTCTTTACCTCTCTCTCCATGATAGGAAGAAACATAATATTTATTTGTCTTAATTTCTTCCTAAATTGCTTGGACTCCTCTTTCAATGGAATCTTATGCTCAATAATGCTGGTGTCATATGTTTTGAGTTCTTCATAGTTCTAGGAAAACACATCAGCATACTCCTTTAATAGCTCAACATACTTGTCCCTCTTCTTTCTTGTCAAGCTTCTTGACAAACTTAGGATTGTCCTCAGTGCCAATATTGTACTCAGCCACATCAACATCATCATTTGAAACTTTACTCTTTACCGCCACATCATTTTGGTCAAATAATCTTTCCAAAGGAACTAGTCCCTTAAGAATGTGATTGTTCGGTAACTGCACAATATGATGATTAGCAATTTTCTTTAAAAAGACATCAACATGTGGGTGACTTTGAGAATCAGGATCCTGGTCTATGTTTAATGCATAAAATTCATCAACAGTTTCCAGGAACCTCTTGATCTCAATATCATCCTCAAATACCTTCCAATGCTTGGCATTGTCAGGTATAGAGGGTTTGTATTTCACTTCAATATCATACCTGAACTTAGGTGGCCGGGCGAATTTGAAATTTCTTGTCGATACAACCATAGAATCGGTTATGATATTCCTTTCCCTTGGAATAAATGAAATGCTGAAATCTGAGAAAAAATTGTCAATGAGCTCCCATACTTCGATTCTGTAACTTCTGAGCCAGGGGTCTTTGGCCTGATAAGTGTTTCTGATCTGCTGGAAAACTAAATCAACATCTCCAAACACTGATATCTTTTCAATCCCCATGTCCTTTGTATCCCTCAATCCCAAAACGAGAGCTTTGTATTCTGCCACATTATTTGTAGTTTCAAACTCTAGTTTGTATGATAGAGATATGTTTTCCTTAGCAGGGGAAATGAGAACTAATCTAGTGCCAACATTTTATCTAGAAGAGGCTCCATCAAAGAACATTTTCCAAACATAGGTAATTAGAGGAGAATATTCACAGAGAGTAATGGGCTTTCAGATCTCAAGAGAAGGCTCGGGGGCATCAGTAAGCTGTAATAAGATGAATCATAAATCAACATCAAGGGAAAAGATAGGATGATTGGTGGGGTCTGCCTCGTCACTAACGATGTAGGCCATTTGAGCTTCTCTGTAAAGTCTTCTATGTTCCCCCCCAAATACTGGGATGGTAACATATGTGAGGTCCATCTGTAAGGTTCCCCCAAGCCGTCTGATCCAAGATCTTGACAATAGCATGTTGAATTTGGGGGGACATCAGCCACCATGATGTCCATGACCATACTTTTCATGGGCAATTGGAATAAGGTCACAACCAGATGTTTGATGACCCCAAGACATTGTAATCTCCTTGAATCAAAACAATACAAGTCATGGTACTCTTTTGTGATTTTTAGTCATATTTCTTCCATGACATTTTTGGGCATGAGATTACGAGAGGCCCCTGAATCCATTAAACAATTATGCAACACCTTATCATGNGTGAATCATCTCTATATTCTCCCATAGGACCTAGGACGACTACTGGCTTCTCATCTTGAAAATTTATGGAGTCTGGGGGTGGGGGAGCAGAGGTTCAGGCAACAAAAGCTTAGTCAGAGATTTCTTAAAATCTTTATGTTTAACCATCTCTGAAAGGGGGACTGGAATCCTAATCTTCTGAATTTCATGCTCAAAGTTAAAATAGGAGGGGGGCTTCATAATTTATGTTACCTCTGGGATGGGACCTTTGGATACTGGTGAGGAATTATGAGCTTTTCTCTCTTTATTGTTTCTTGCTACATCATTGGCAAGTTTTTTTGTCCTGGTTGGGTGTTGAAGAACATCAGGATTTACTCCTTTATTCTTGGACCCGAGGTTGTATCTATTTGGGCTTTCGATGGTCTTATCCCCCTTACTTAATTCATTTAATTGAATGTCCATGAGAGACTCCTCGTATGCTGACTGAGTTAAGTGAGGAGAAGGGGATGAATCTTCAAGACAGTGAATTTCTGGGTCTATGTCCTCTTCCTCTCCACCATTATCTATGACAAGGTTATTCTAAAGAGGGGTCTGGATTTTCTGATCATCCTTGTCTCTGTTCTGAGGCTCCCTCTGCATAATCTGAGGAGTATTGTTATTGGGCCTCTTGAAGTTGCCTTTGTTATCAATATTTTGGGGATTTATGTATGTCTGCTTTCCCTCCAATTCCAACCTTTCCATTCTAGCTGAGAGTGATTTTAGTAACTTGGTTACTTCATCCATTTGAGGGGGAAGGGAAAAAGAACTGGAGGTTGAGGCTTCAGATCTTGCTCTTCCTCTGTCTCTATCAGCCTTATTATTGAGTTGGTCCACTACCAATATGTTAGACTCTACTTCTAGGACTGCATCTTGCATATGATCCAAGGAAGTAGCTCTTCTCTCTCTTAACAAGAAGCAAAATTAAGGGTCAAAAGAACTAGCATAGGTAATTTTGGTAGAGGCTTCTGTAGGCTTTATCTCAACAGGGATCTTATTGTACATTTTGTTGAATCTTTTGGAGAAGTCAAAGACAAAATCTCCCTCTTTTATTTTTAGGGACCCAAACTTGGTGATATAGTACATGAAGTCCTTTTTATCCCCGCACTGTCTCAAGAAGATATCATCTAAATCCTCAATCCCATCAATGGATCCAGGAGTGAGGGATCTAAACCATTTTCTAGCCTCTCTATCAAGACTATGGAAAAAAAACCCTCATCCATACATATTCATCTACTATGATATAGTTATCAACATAACTATAGAAGGATGAAAGGTGCTCCTCTGCAGTAAAATGTCCCTCCCCAGTGAACTTAGGTAGATGCTTAAGGTAGCCACCAGCTGGTAGGGAATTAAGAGGTTGAGGTAAGACGAGAGGGGTGTATCTGGAAGCTACTATAGCATCCATTCTATTTCTAGGAGGATTAACACCTACTATAGGGATGATAGGTAGAGGAGGATGAGGAGGAGATGGAGTTTGAACAGGGGAGAATGGAACTGAGCTTTCGGGAGGAAAAGGAAACAACAGAGGATTTGGAGAAAAGGCCACAGGGTTTGAGGGAACAGAGGTTTCCCTTTCTATAGTGGCAGCCATAACAGGAGGAGGGGTAGTAAAGCCCGGGGTTGGGACATTTTCTGAGTTCCTGGGTCTAGACCATGGTACAACTTCAGGGGAGAAAGGAGTGACAAGGATTTCTCCCTCTAATCCCAGACCATGAGGGTAAAACTTGATAGAAACACTCCCAAAATTTAAAGTTATATAGACTCCAATAGAAGGTATAATAGAGGAACGAGGAGAAGAAATAGGATCTTCTAAAGAAGGATCATGAAAATCATCAGAAATACCTGGTTCAACTGTAGAATCTCCTTCTAGAAGGGCCTTTCCATTTCTGATAATTTTCTCTGGGTCAACTTCAGATTTTGCTAGGGGCAACTACGGAGTAGACCTCGTGTGTTTTCCTTTGGAAGCCACAACTGAAAAAATGGAGTCACCAATAGATCCACATCAATGGAGTTACCACAGTGAAGTCGCTAGGTGCACAGTTGCAATCTTGATATACTAGTTTCTACTGCACCTCCAGAACCAATAAGCTTTGTCGTTCCATCCCAGAGAAAATCTTCAACTTCGTCCTCGGCAACGGTGCCAGAAATGTTAGCACCAGAAGTCACCTTTGGATTACGGCAGAGGTAAGGCCAGTACCCATCAGTTTGTTTGTCACAATGAATAAATTTAAGGGTGGTCTAATGGACACAGTCTCAATATTATATCGCTTTAACTCAGAAAACTGGGTTGGCATGCATAGACAAGTGAGGTCTTGATCTAACTTTAGTCCATGATTTGCTGCATAGTGGTGAGTAGGGGGAATAAATTAAAGAAGACGAAGTGGTATGCTATGAACATATGGTCTTTCAGTAGCCAAAGGAGAAGAAAAATTGAAAGACGAGATATTCTTGGCTCAGAGCTACAGGGAACTAAATGAAATTATCATGAATTGAAATCACTCATACATCAAAATTCAATAATAATCACTCGACTGGATTGTCCATGCCTGGGTCATTCAGTGTTGGAAGGAAAGCAACACAGGGAACCGATTAAAACTAATAGTGGTGTCATTGTGATCAAACATACATCACACAAAAAAAACTATCCTTGAATGGATTTTCCATGCTCGAGTGTTCTAATACAACCGTTACAAAGAGATGAAAAGGAAACTGAGTTTCATTAGACAAGAAGTTTGAAATACATAACATAGCCAGAGAACTAGAGGCTTTACTAAAGATTTACAATCGGGAGCTTAGCGCTACCATCGACACTAACTGAAATTGAGAACGACTCTTAAATACTCAAAATGGAACCACAACAACAAGTTCAAACTATTACATTATATACGTTACATCTGCATGCCTCTTGGCAGACTGTGCATGTAGTCTCTGGATAGTCGTTTAGTTAGACGCAATCGCGTTCCAGAAAAAGCCTGCAAGTGAGTTGACCAGCTGACAGTCCCTTTCCGAACTTTCCATTAATGGTGGAAACAATCTCCAACCACCACCAACTGCTTTAATAATTGCTTCCTCAGGATCGGGGAGGCCCAAGTCATCTCTGCATTTGTAGGACATGCCGGCCTTCCCTTGGCTTTCCGCTGCTTCATTGAACTGCTATAAGGGGACCCAGATGACAAACGTGGATGACGATATGGTGGGGGTGATGGTGCCATTGATGTGGAGGTGAGATGATAGGAGCCCATGTGGACAAATGTGGCAGATGGAAGGTGATCGGGAAAATACAGGTGGTAGAAAATGTGGGTGCTGCTCTGGGATAGGACAATAATGAAGTGGCATGAGGTTAGGATGTGGGGGTAGAGGAAAGGTCATGGTAGTAGATGGGATGGGGACCATCTACCTAGGAGGAGGTGAGTGGTAGAACACCTGGTAGGAGATGGTAGGTGAGAGTGATAAGGAGACATGGTTTAACGGTGAGTGGAGGAAAGGTGTACCATAATGAGACGAGGAGGGAGAGCAGGTGATGTGATGGGTTGAGGTGAGAGACAGAGTGGGAGACAGGTGTTAGCGGGAGGTGGGAGCGGTAAGAGATGGTGGTAAGCGGTCTACTTAGAGGGGATAGGCGGCGATAAGATGTTTAAGGCGGGGGGGCTACGAGTTAAGGAGAGGGAGACATGTTAGTGGGGGTGATGCATTTTAAAACCACCAAATCAGACCCATCCCCTCTCGTTAAAGGAAGAACATTGGGGGGGGGGGTAAGATATGGTTCTTGCACCGTAGATTTGGGCGCGTGAATCTCAACTGCCCAGATCTATGTGCCGCTTAGCATGATGCGCCTGTGCGCACAATACTTAGGATAAGTGGGGTTTTAACCCATTTCTTGCCATTTTTTCGCCAAAGGAGTCCATTTCTTAGGAAAACACCCTCCCAAATTAATGTGATAACACAAGGCAACATATTAAAGCAAAACAATTTTTTTTACAAGAGAGTTTATCAAAATGAATCATCAACAAATGACCCTCCATGCTCTTTAAATAGAGATCATGGACCAATTAGGTGTGAATCCATAGATGATCTATATTATTTTGAGAATGAAATGAAGGTAGAAATATAATAAGGAAATACAAATATATATTGCAAGAAACATAGAGATATAGTAACACACAATTTCTATTAATAAGATAAATGTACAGAAACTGTAAAAATACAGAGTGAATGAACTTGCTAGAATGGCGGTAGCTTATCTCTGAGAATATATGTGACAACTACACTCATTAAAAAGAATATGTGTTTACAATGAGGCTCCAAAGGATTTTTAACATAAAGCATAAATGAGAAAACCATTAACATCCAAAAACCTAACCAATGAAGATGAAATGACAAAAGGTTTGTGGGCTCCAATGGGGTTAGTATAAATAAATGTTGTTTAGGGCCTCATTACGGCCCCGGACATTTGGGACCCGAAAACTATAGAAAAACTAACAAGGTGGAAAATTGTATTTCGAGCCAATGGAATAACTGGGTGGCCACTGATATCCACCTGGATCATTCCTCCCCCCTTAGGAAGCAATGGTCTCCATTGCGTCAAGTTCCCAAGGAATATTTTGTTGAATCTAAAGATTGGTGAGTTGCTTTCCTTGTTGAAGAAGTTGTTCTTCTTAGCTTGTTGAAGGTTGTCATGAACCTATTGCTGGAGGGGTTAGATCTATTCACCCAATATAGTTGCATGATCTGCATGAGTGTGGGAGCACTCTAACTATGAAGATGAAATATGAAGAGCTATATCAGTGGGGGATAATGTTTGGAACCCCAAGCACGCCTAAAAAGAGTTGTGGCCAATATAGCTATGAAGGGATTTCTGATAGCTTGGATTGACTGGGAAGTGCAGAGGAACCCTTGTACGTGAAGTAAGGATGCAGTCTTTGTGCTCTTCTACAATATTTTCCATCTTCTTCTGCTAGATAGAAAGGTATTGGGACAAGGATGTAGTGGTTGCAGTGTCCTTTTGTTCACCTTTTGACCAGATTGTGAAGAGGCTAAACTTTTTGATATGAGAGATTACTTTGCGACATTGTTTTGTCAGGACAATAGTTGGAACTACCTATGGTTCCTATAGACATGACCCCGCAGAGTAACAATGACACTATGGGGTCGCGAATCATAAACAACATAACACTTCCACATATACGGTTGGTCTAACAAAACATCACAGACTTCCAGTGGGGAAACATCACACAATAACTCATCCTTGAAGGGCTTGATGTTCTAGGATAGGTGACACTATTGGATGACACGAAGATATCGACCTTGGAATAGCCAGCCGATGTTGTATGGCTGCATGTGTGGTGTTTTCCAAAAATCCAAATACTTGATGACCTCTATTGAGATTAGGTTCTTTTGGATTTTGCTATCAACAGTAAAATGTAGCGAGGTACCCTTCACCCACATTTGTCAATAGAAGAGGCTCTCCCCCTCCTCAGGATCCTCTGGTTCTTCTAGTTGGATTGTTTTGGTCGTGACAGTAGCAATGGGTTTTGCATCAATGATCTGTCTCCTTTTATTGTTTTTTTAATCAGAGTCTGAGTCGAGGCTTGTATCTATTTCTTTGATCTTGGCTACCAATAACTGTTTCGAGTGACATTCATCAATGTTGTGCCAAGGGATTTTGTGGAAGTCACACCACTTCCTACTATCCTTCTTTGTCTTCCCATTGCCCTTTTTTTCTTTTAGCTTGGATTGGTTATCTTGAGGTTGGTTTTTCTGTGAGTTAGGGCCACCTTTACCGTACTTTGGTTTTTGCGGATTCATAGAACCAAACTCCTGCTTATTCCGCTGCTTCAATTTCTACTCAATTTTGAAAACATATAGATAAGTGACTCCCAGTGATGAGATGTACAAAAACTCCATTTCGGTTTATATGTACTTGTGTAGAGCTCCAAAGTATTTTAGAACATGACGTCGCTCATAGTCTTTGATACCCATCTTGGTGCACAAGGTATGGAAGGTATTTGTGAACTCCAACACTTTTTGGTCCCTCTCTTGATGTAGTGTGTTCCATATCATGTGTTGTTCATCATAGTTTCCAAAAGGGTAATATTGTTACTTAACTACATCCATAAAAAAATAACAAGTGGGTTCGGCCTCAAACATTCCAAACTCCTCTATGAAATTTTTCTCACAGTAAGTTTCCCACCAATTTTTGACATGGGGGACAACCTTAAGGAGCACAAAGGTGATATTTTCCCTATCGAAAAATTGTGGATAAAGAAATAACCTTCTATCATATTTAACCACTTTTGCAAAGCATCCACATCTATCTGACCTTCAAACACAGGAATATCAAAATTAACTTGTACCTTGAAAGGGGTGACACTTCCAAAGTGTCTTCTTGATGAATATGTGTCTACTATTATTGACATTCGTCGAAGGATTTGGGAAAAAAATTCTATCATTTCATCCCTTTGCTGCGTCTCTTTAAAATTAAAAAACTCTAAAATTCCTCGAGCAACAGATTAATAGAATCTCCTACTCCCTCGTATCTCTTTTCTTCCTCCATGGGAGGTTGCTTGGACTAGTGAGAGTGGTTGTCCTCAAGAGAAACTAGCTCGAGACCCAACTCTCTCTACCCTAACCTTGTCGGGGACATGCACTAAGAAACGCCAAGGATAAATTTTCTCTGATACCACTGATTCAAATTATTTTGAGAATGAAATGAAGGCGGAAATATAATAAGGAAATACATAGATATATTGCAAGAAACATAGATATAAAATCATACACAATTTCTATTAATGAGAGAAATGTACAGAAACTATAAAAATAAAGAGTGAATGAACTCGCTAGAATTGTGGTAGCTTATCTATGAGAAGAGATGTGAAGGCTATGTTCATTCACAAGAAGATGTGCTTACAATGAGGCTCCAAATGCATTTTTAACATAAATAAAAAATGAGAAAACCCTAAACATCCAAAACCCTAACCTTGGAAGATGAAACAACAAAAGGTTTGTGGGCCCCGATGGGGGTAGTTGATATGCCAACTTCACAAGGGAAAAACGTTTTCATATGATCTCCATTTGGGGTGCTCGATACCCCATCAGAAAGTTCTAGCCGAGGAGTACATATTCCAAATGACCCAATGCATCCCAACTAGGGATAGGGATTTATTGGGCGTTGCTAAGTCAAAAAAATGTCGTTTAGGGCCTCAAAATGGCCTCGAAGTTTGGGACCCTAAAACTGTAGAAAAATTGCCAAGGTGGAAAACGAATTTTCATTTTCAATTATAAATGAAAGTTTTATTTCCTTTCTACAAAAATGTGCATAAATCTACATGACCAATCAAACCACTCATGAAATTCATTCAACTTCCCATGCTAAAATAAAATGCATATGCCAAAGTATACTTTTCTCAAAAGTGTACAAAAACTGAATCAAACTCAATACTAAGGGTGAGACCAAGTTAACTTAGAGCCTTTAAGTATTCAGTACCAAGAGATAGAAATGATAACTAAAACTCTTCAAGTACCCTGCACCAATATGTACCAAGGGTGCCATGTTCATGCAGGCCCTTTAGGTATCATTTTTCATTAGTGGGGGATAGTGTCATGGTTGGGAATTAACTAACTCAATTCATTCACCACCGGAGAGACTAATGGCTACTGAGAAATAAGGATTGACACCTTATTGCGTGCTCCTCAATAGAACTTTGTAAGTGACTAAATCTGCGGCCTGTCTTTTCAACACGTAACCTCTAAGAAAAAACATAGAACACATGTTTCTCAACCTAGTACATGGCAAGGATGCTAGTGATCATATTTGGGAAAAACATTTTAGTAGTGCACAAGTAAAATCACCAGTGGTTTTTATTGATGAAAAAATTGATTAAGCACATGTCGATGAAGTAATAGATCGAGAAGATTTGATTTTGATTCTGCAAGTGATTGTGAAGAAAATATTTGAGAATCCAAATGAAGACCCATAAAGACTTACCGACCTACCACCAATAGCAAATCCAAATCCGATATCAAATTTGGCACCATACCCAACAGATCTAGTTGTAGGCATACCGTAGAGCCTCCTATAACCTCAGTTCTAGTTCCAAGGCCGACAACACAAGATAAAGGTCCACCAACCACATATACAAAGACATAACTAGTAATATTTGATGTCAGGTGAATGGGTGATTGATCCACTGGCAATAAGAGAGGTACAACTCCAAAAGACTTTTGGGATTCAAACCATCAAATCTTAATTCATAGTAGATCACATATTCATGGTATATACCACTTGTTATGTTGCAATATGGTGTGGTTACATTGCATAGAGTTACATGCACCATTTGTTTGTAGAAGGTATCATGTCATGTGTTTCTAGGTAGAATAAGCTAGCTTTTGAAACAATGTATTTACCTTTATTTTGGTTTGGCTTTACCCTACTCTCATTGTGTCAAAAGACACTTTCTACAAACCATTACGAGGGAGATGTGTAATTCCTTCTGTACTCAACATGAAGTTGAGACGTGACATATATATACAAACTCAGATGGCTTGTCCCCCGAGCAAGTCCGAAGTTCAGAAGCACTATCGTGGAAATTCAATGGTGAGAATATCAACAACCACTGCTACTCTTCTAATGTCATAGTCTAAACATTCTATGTTTTGGCTCTTTTTTTTGGGATATTTTCCATTTATTTTTTCTCGAAATCTGACGATAGATTGTTAGATCTACATATTTGAATGGTTAAGTCTGTATAATCCGAGTGCTGATGGGTTTTTAAACATGCTAAATTCATTTGTGCATTCAGAAATACAATTTAAACAATAGAAAATTGCAATTCAAAATAAATTTATATCACCCGATTTCGACAAAAATAACAAAACGTAGAACCTTTAGACAATGACCTCTTCTGATTTTAGTTGGGGGAAGGCATGCTTATTCTTGTCAAAAGATCTTATGCGGGTGGCAGGACCACCATTTTATTCTCCGAGTCGTAGTTTTTGCCTTTCAGTAGATTTTAAGGAGAGCAGGATTAAGCGTTATTTGTTAGATTATTTTATTATTATGCTATTATTTCCATGATTCTATTTTCTTTCCTATATCGAAATATATCTCTTCAAAAAAAATGTTTTCTCCCATCGGTATGAATAAAATGGGTAATAGTTTTAATTCAACCTAAGATATCAAATTTATAATTGAAAATGGTCGGTCATCGTTTTAATTCAACCTCGTGGGATTTTAGGACATTAAAGTCATAATTGAAAATGGCCGAACGGGAAAAAGTTTGATTGTGCTTTATTATACACACATTTTAATGAAGTAATATAATATTATATTGCAATACAACTATTTTCCTAAAATTTGTATAAGTGGATTGTGACCATAAAGTTGGTGTTATGTGGATTGTGCTTTATCATTCATACGTTTTAATGAAGGAATATAATATAATATTACCATGCAACTATTTTCCTAAAATTTATACAACTGGGTTATGATTATGGTCATATGGGTGGAATAGTTGGTCTCACATTAATTATTGATGATATAATTATAAATGATTATATTTTATATATGATAACTTCATTTTGCTAACCATAGCTACACGTAATTTGATCATCCAGTTCTATTTCCTTTCATATCCCACTCTTAGAACTAGAAAGTTTAGCACATAAAGTCTATTTATTGGATACATTTGAAAAGTGATGATTATGGTTAGATATGGGAGGAGTGATTGGAAGTTGTTCTCACATTCATATATATATATTGGATAATTTTATTTGGATAGCCATGGCATGTGGCCAAGTCTTGTCTTGTAATTTATGTTTTGAGGGTTACGTCAAAGCCATAGCATGTGACCAACTTCTTTAATTACATAATCGTTTTCCAATAGAGTTGTTACATATGGTGTAGGTTAATTGTTCTCTTGGAAGCATGGTGCAACTGCTCTCTTTGAATGCGATGAGAGGGATGTCTACATATTGATGGTGTTGGCGTATAAAAAATCAGACATGTAAGACACCCGACTCCCTAACTCTCATAAGTTGGTGGGATGTTCGATCTTCTTCTCCTTTCTCTTAATGCCAGTACTCACATTTACTTTCTTTGCTTTCCGATTTATCAATTATTCAAGTGAAGACTTCTCTTATCACAAATTTTACTATGCTTCAATCTTACCTATTCAATCCCCAAGGATGCCATTGAATTCCCTCTACAGACTCACTGCAATGACAAAGTATTTGCACACGTCACTTGAAGTTACTTCTCACCACCAGATCAACGATCTATAGCAATTCAGACTCCTTCCTGTCGAAATCACTCGATCACCAAGATCGACATCCTCTCCGATGACTCCATTCCGATAGATATCCCTCATGGGTCCAACGGTCCTCAGACTCTGAGACCAACAACCTTGACCCCTTCGATTCTTCCACTTATGCGACAAATATCAATTGTCTCTCCATTTACTCGTCAGGTGATCAAGTGGGACCCACAATGATCTTACAACCAAGTTCTATGTGTTCCCCTTCACCGATCAATGTGTTAGGATATCTAGTCACTTAGGAGTTAGTTAAGATCTACTTGGTCTAATGTGTCATTAGGTAAAAGTGTGTTTCTTAGTGTGTTTCTTTAGTATGCATTAGTATGCATTTGTAGTTAGTAAATCCAATGGTCACGATATGTTCCCAACATAGAGTGATCTGATGGTTCATATTCTTCTCAATCTTAATGGCCATTGATCTGTGGCTTAACATCCGATTGGTACATGATCTCTATTTAAAGAGAATGCAGGGTCATTTGCTGATAATCGATTGTGAGAAACTCTCTTGTAAAATCTCTTTGTAATATTTTTCTTTTGCATTACTAAAATGCTCCAACTGATCGCGTTGGCTAGGGCCATTAATGTTTCCCCATAGAGGTTTTACCATGTCAAAAAATCAGTGTGTTGATATTTGATTTGGTTGTGTGAGTGGTTATTGAAGGTGTTCATCATCTGTTGGAATACATGTGTTGTCAAACATGGTATCAGAGCCTGCCTGAAGACCTGCTCCTGTTGTAGATCGAGATCGTGAAGCCAAGTTTCCTCATCTCCATTTTCTGTCATTTCAATACATTTCTAGGCTGAGAGGATTGTTCCATTGTGTCTTAAGCACTGGTTTTATTTAGGAACGTTTTTTGTTTCACTCGAAAAGGTTTATGTTTTCCTAAGATATGGCCATTTCAGATAGATCCAGAGGTATAAAGCCTGAATATGCTCTTTTTAATTTTTTTTGCAAAGTATTATTTCGGTTTTATATTGTTTGTTTCTGGGTTGTTACTCTTTTAGATCTGCATATGCTCTTTTCCCCATGCCCTGTGTGATTTCAACAAATCAGAAACATATAGGAAAATGTGCATTTTGTGGGTAAGCTAATCGAGATTTCACCCTTCTTGTCATCGTGAAGCAAATTTTTTTTCTTGTGTGAAAATAGTTTTTCCTTAGCACGTTGTCTAAGGCCATATGAAACAAAAACAACAACAACAACACCCCCAATCCTCTTGCTAAACAATACAATATGTTTTTCTATCCCATTTGGTTAAAAAAATCCTTATTGAGTAAGAGGTCTTCAGTTCAAGTCTCTCTTTTTGTTACTTTTTTTTGAAAAAATTCATTCTCGATTGTAAAGCGTATTTCACTTCAAGTATAAAAGTGAATCACTATAAGTATCTTTAATATTTTAGAGTTATGTATTTTGCATGCAACTTTTCTTTTATAAAGTAACTTCATTGTAAAAGTGAACCCCGCTTCTTTTTATAAAAGTGGGTGACTTCATAAAACAACTTACACCATCACGCGATCCTTTGGTTACCGTTTATGCCTTTTTTTTTAAAAGGGCTTAACTTTCACCTCCGAAGTCCGTTTTCAATGCCGTTTTTTTTTAAACCGCCTAATTTTCCAAGATATTTCCATCCAGATCATCGATTTTAGTTTTTAAATACATATTATCTACATATTTTATATGGATTCTTCAAGTAATATTTTTCTTACCAGCACCAACTACTTCCAATGGAAATCCCATATGGAGGATTTATTAAGAAGTAAAGGCTTGTACCGATTGCCTTGGGAAAGGAAAAATAATCTACTAATGCTGATAAGAAAGTCAAATGGGATAATAGGAATGATGAAGCACATGAACTAATCAGAATGTCCATCTCTCCTGATTTAAGGTTCCACCTTCAACAAATTGATAAGCCCGATGAATCTTGGAAAAAGATTAAATTTATGTTTGGTAAACAAAATATTATTTGGGCACAACAGTTAGAAAATCAAGTACTGACTTTAAGTACAAGTGATTTTTCTTGCATTGAAGACTATATATCTAAGTTTAAAACACTCAGAATTTTATGTGAAGAATGTAAGATAAAGATGGATGAAGAGTGTTGCATCTATCTTATACTTTATACTTTCTAAGCTAGGTAGTGCATATTTTGTGTTTGTATCTATCTTTTATGCAATGAAAGAGGATCTAGGGACAATTGATCAAAAACCCACTCTTGAGTCCTTTTGTGATGCTTTGATTAGAGAGAAAGATCAGCTTGTACAACTTGGAGTAATCAACAGTATAGGTACCTCCAACAAGGCCTTAGTCATCCATGAGAACCCAAGAATCCCAAGAAGCAACATCCTCGCCAAAACAACAAGAAACATAAGGGTCCCAAACTCACTCATGTTGGATTACTGAGAGGGGGGGGGGTGAATCAATAATAGATAAATCTAATCATTTTTAACCATATAATGCAAGTGTTATATCAATGTAGCATTATCATCCAATATTTGCAGAGTAAATAAACAATGAAAAAATGAACAATCATACGCATACACAGTACACCGGTGTTTTTACGTGGAAACCCAAAGTGGGAGAAAACCATAGAATTATTTTTCTTATATGTCTTGAAGAATTACATTCATTGGAAGCACCAACTTCCTTTGTTTTCCAGCTGCAACTGGAAGGAGACTCCAACCCCCTAGTTTCTCAGGCTACAACCTGAAGGAAGCTCCAACTCCCCAATTCTTTAGCTACAACTAGAAGGAGGCTACAACCCCCTATATTCTCCGGCTACAACCAAAAGGTAGCTACAACCACCTGTCCTTTCCCCATCCAATTGCTTTGAGGTATAAGTATAAACATGGAACCACTGTCATACTATCATTGTGAGATATACTGCTGTAAACCTATACCAATCAACCTACACCAAAAAACCCATACCAATAACCTTAACCATGCATCAACCATGCATCAACCTATACCTCAACCTGCAATCAACCTGTACCATAAACAAGTGCATCAACCATGCACCAACCTGTACCAAACAACTTGTAATCAACTTGTACCATAAACAAGTGCATCAACCATGCACCAACCTATACCTCAACCTGAAAACCTTCCTTAACTTTAACAACAAGAGACTACCATTTTCATCAAACTTTACTTTAGTCTCACATGACTAGTTTTGGATTAGTCAACAACCCTAACTTGAAATAATCATAACTATGTACCTGTAATGAATAAAGATATGAAAATAATACGCAATGTTCTTCAGTGTGTTTTATGAAATTCCTCCAGGTGTCACCACTTGGAACCTCTCAGAAAATGAGTTATAGGAAAAATGGCATACCTTGTTGAATTCTGGCTTATTCTAGAGAGAGAACTTGTAGAGCATGCCTTGCATGGAATATTTGTTGTATGGATATGAAAATTTTATGAAGAATACTAAAGACTGTACTCTAACTAACACATTTGGTATTACTGAATTTGTATTTGTAATGAAGAAGTTATGATGTTTTTACCCAAAAAACCTGTTTTAGACTAGTTTAAGGACTAACCACAAACCCTATTTTCCATGGAGTGTAACTCCAAAAATAAAATGACACACAAGATAAATTTCGTACCACATCTACTTGGATATGTTTCCTCAATGGATCCCAATTTCATGGTCTGAATCATTCTAGAAAAGTTTTTATTGCGAAAATGGTGAGATGACCTGTAAATAACATACCTTAGAAAGCATCATCAAAATAATTTATCTTCCCTTGAATTTCAGCCTTATTACTTCACCTTCCCTCTGAAATTCGACTTAGATATCCTTTTTTTACCTCAGTCACCTGCATATATTCAATATGCTCAAGTGTGATCAAAATGAGAGTCTTGCCTCTTATTTATACTCTCCAAGTAGCTTCCTTAGAAGCATCTTCTGTGCCACTTTGTCCACATAGCCACTTTGTCCACATAGTCACCTATGTCCAACTTTGCCCAATTTTCCACTTGTCCATGTATCCAATAGCCACTTTACTAGTTAACCCATTTTCTTCATTTTAGGGTTAACCTTATTATAACCACTTTCCATAATTAGAAAGTTCTCCATTTACTTTATTATTTAAATAATCCTCCTTGACTTTGTCACTTCACTTTATTATTTAAATAATCATCTTTGATTTTGTCACTTCACTTTATTATTTAAATAATCTTTTTTGACTTTGTCACTTCACTTTATTATTTAAAAAATCCTCCTTGACTTTGTCAGTTCACTTTAAATAATCCTCTTTGACTTTGTCACTTCACTTTATTATTTAAATAATCCTCTTTGATTTTGTCACTTCACTTTATTATTTAAATAATCCTTTTTGACTTTGTCACTTCACTTTATTATTTAAATAACTTCTTCTTTGCAAGAACTTTGACTTCTTTGACCTTTTGGGGCTTCAAGCCAACATATGAGGGTCCTTTAACTTCGTAAGGCCATAACTCTCAAACTGTGAGGAGTTATGTGACGTTCCACATACCACCTGAAATGGCATGACATTTACTATCCATATAGAATAGTCCTACTTGCGAATATATCAAAACTCAAACCATTATACATCAAACAAACTTGCGTCAATTACCCAAACCTTTGTGCTACCGAAATTTGCTACCAGAATTTTTGTTCAAGGGTTGACATCAATGACAACCAACCCAATTAATAAACAATCTCCCCCTTTAGCATTGATGGCAACACTCTGATGAAATACTGAAATCATATCACTCATGATACCCCTGGAACCATGCCTGCATCTCTGTGACCAACGCTCCCCTTGGAACCATGCCTTTGTCCTTTTCATTTGATAAATCTCTCCCCCCCCCTTTGTCATCAATGAGAAATGTATATTTCCATTTGGGACTGCTCCCCCTAACTGACTCGTGTGATATCGCAACATGGATTGTCCTCTTTATGGTGCTTCCTCGTGTACATCTAAGACATAAAAGATAAGAATTCAAAAGCATTCATTTTGGAGTAGAAACAACTCTGGGTCTCTGGAAAAGATACTCAAATGCTTCTCATGGAAGTGGTTTTGTAAAGATTTCTGCCACTTGTTCTTTTGTGCCAACATATTCAACTCTAATGTTCTTTTCTGCAACCTGTTCCCATAGAAAGTGATACTTGATTGGAATGTGCTTCATCTTGGAGTGCATCACCGAGTTCTTTGAGATATTGATGGCTCCTGTATTATCACAATAGATTGGAATAGGCTCATCATACTCAACCTATATATCTGTCAGAGTTTTTTTCATCCACAGACCCGATGTACAACATGCTGCTGCTGCAATATACTATGCCTCGACTATAGATAAAGATATTGATGATTGTTTCTTTCTTAGCCATGATACTAAACACTCACCCAATTAGAACATTGCTCCACTAGTGCTTCATCGGTCATCAATGAAACCTTACCAATCTGCATTTGTGTAGGCAATAAGTGATAGATCCTTTCCTTTTTGATACCATAATCCAAACTCTTCTGTTCCTTTGAGATATCTAAAAATCCACTTCACTACTAATACATGTGATTCCTTTGGTGTTGCTTGAAATCGTGCCACCTGTCCAACTGTCTGCATTACATCTAGTCTAGATGTTATCACATATAGTAGGCTACCAATCATTGACCTATATTGCCACTAATTTGTAGACTTTGAATCATCATCTTTTCTCAACTTGCAATTGGTTTGCATGGGAGTGATAATTGGTTTTCAATATTCCATTCCAAACCTCTTTAGCATTTCTATGATATACTTTGTTTGAGAAATAAAAATTCATTGATTTCTTTGACATATCTGAAGACCCAAAAAGAAGGATAGTTCTTCAAGTAATGACATTTCAAATTCATTCTTCATGTCCTTTGCAAATTTCTGGCTTAACCTGTCATCAATACTTCCAAAATTAATATCATCAACATAAACTTCAATTAATAAAATACTATCTTGAGTTACCTTGATGTAGAGGTTGTTGTTTTCACTTCCTTTTCTGAACCTTACCTGCTATATATATTTATCCAGTCTAGAGTACCATGCTCTAGGAGTCTGTTTTAGACCATACAAGGCCTTCTTTAATTTACACACATAATATGCGTTCTATGAAAACTGAATTCCTTCTGGTTGTTCAATGTAGACTTCTTCTTCAAGTTCTCCATTCAAAAAAGATGATTTTACGTCCATCTGATAAACTTCAATATTTTTGGAGCATGCATAAGATAAAATCAATTAGATTTCTTCCATTCTGGCAACCGAGGAAAATGTCTCTTGAAAGTTGATTTCTTCAACTTGTTCATATCCTTTACATACCAATCTAGCTTTGTTCCTTGTAACCCATCCATATTCATTCAATTTATTCCTGTATACCCACTTTGTGCTGATCACATTAGTATCCTTTGGTCTTGGAACCAATTCCCAAGTGTCATTTTTCTCTATTTGATCCAATTCTACATCCATGGCCTTATTCCAAAATTCATCCTTGTTGGCCTCTTCAAAACAGGTTGGTTCAAACATAGATGAGAGTGCTAGGTGTGTTTGTTCTGGTGAATGGATTCTTCTTCTAGTCTCAAATACTGAATCTTTGTTTCCAATAATATGATCTCAAGGATGATTCTTCTATACTTGTCTTTTAAGTGTCTTTGGAGGCACTTGCGGAACTTGCTCTTATGCTTCTATTGGATCCTCTTCATCTTCCCCTTCTACTTCTTTTTCATCTTGTGCTTCTTTTTCGTAAAGCTGTTCCATTGGTTCATTTTCTTCTTCTTTTAATTATTGTTTACCTATTTCATCAATTGTTACGTTGATGGTTTCCTCAACTTTGTTCAATCTCAGGTTGTAACACTTGTATGTTTTCCTTGTACTTGAGTAACCAACAAGTACTCATTTTTCCACACGAGAGTCAAACTTTCCCGTTCTTCCATCTTCTTTTTTGATGTAGCATTTACTTCCAAAAACTTTGAAGTGCTTCACATTTGTTGGTCTTCCTTTCCATAGCTCATAGGGAGTTTTGTCAGTGTTGTTTCTGAGCATTACTCTATTTTGAATGTGAATTGTTGTATGCACTGCCTGTGTCGAAAATATATCTGTCAATTTGGAATCCATTAGCATTGTTTGAGCCATTTCATGTACTATCATGTTCTTTCTTTCAACAAATCCATTCTGTTGAGGTGTCCTAGCAACAAAGAATTGCCTTTTTATTCCATGCCTACTGGAGTAGTCCATAAATTCCTTTGAAGTGAACTAATGCAGGAGCATCTCTCCACATCAGCACACGCCAGTCTATTTACATGCATGGTGCGCATTCAAGGAAGGGAGAGGCATCACCCTCTCATTTTTCTTCGAGAATCAAAAGCATGATCTAGGAATTTAATGATGACAAGCTTAAAGAGCCAAGTTGTTCCTTCACACAAGCTAGAGATAAGGTTTTGCATTGAGTGTTTGGCGGTAGGAGGGATTTACATCCTATTTGGAGCATATTTCCATCATTGTAATTTTCCCATTAGACATGCGTTTTGAATGGTGAGTTGAAACCACTAGTTTAGCTTGGAGGGAAGCCTGTCGAGCCCCTCTTGTATAAATATTTGTATTGTATGATTGAGAGAGGCTACTGAAGTTTGATGAAAAACCATTGTAAGCCAAGTTAGGGAGGTTGATGATATTCGAGACTCAGTCGCAATCCAGACTCAAATATTTGTAATTTGATATTCTTCCATTAATAGAAAATGACAGTTTTTCCTGTTATCAACTTATTTGTATGGATGTTGTGTTGTGAATGTGATTTGTATGCATTTGAGTTGTAAATGAATGTTGGAAATCATCTGCAGGGATAGAGATATATTTTTATATCTATGAGTGTGTTGGATTAGGTCTGGTTCTCTAGGCTAAGTGCAAGGAGTGCGCGACAGAGTGAGGAAACTTTGTGAGTCGATGCAAGGGGTGTGTGTATGAAATCAGTGGAGTCATAAGAGAAATTTCCAAGAGGGCATACCAGGGTAATTCACAGGCTCGAGAGGAAATTTCAAGGTGGTTAAGTACCTTGGAAAGAAAGAATGTGGAGGAGGATACATAGTCCATAGTTACTAAACACTTTGAAATGCTCTTCCAAGAGGGAATAGAGCAAGTATGAGAGTGTATGAGAGAAACAAGATTGGAAGTGTTGGAATCCTTAAGAGAACGCCAGGGTTGTTGGACACTCTGAGGAAGGAAGGCTTTGCAAGAGCGCATCAACAAAGGAAAGGAGATGCCTTAAGATTCTCAGGTAGGCTAAGGGAGAAGGCATCGAAAATGTCAACCGACCGCAAAGAGTGCGACAAGGAGACTATAAGTCCATATCACAAGCTTAGGGAGGAAGAGCGTAAGTTTCCATGAGGGAAAGAGGATAATGTTCACTAAAGGATGTAGAGGAATGGAGAACCTTGAAGGTTTTCAAGCCGAGAAAAGTCTCAGGAGAGTTTGCACAGAACTCTGAAGGGAGTGCAAAAGAATTTCTAAGATAGGATAAGTCTCGAAAGGGAAATTGTGCTAAGTGTGCAAAGGGGTCGAGGACTTTCCAAAGTCCCAAAGACCATGAAATCATCCATCTTTGAAGAAAACAGGTGGCAGAAGATGGAGAGGTTTTGGAGTAGGAACTTCAGAAGGTTTTCCAAGAGAAAACGAAGATCTTCACGAAGTCGCGAAGTGTAGAGTGATTCTGGACTATTGGATCCAAGAGGACGCGTGGCAGAGATCTATGCATTTCGGAGGAAGAAACCCTCTGAAGAAAAGTGTTGGCACAAGGGCAGACCCAAGGTTCAATGCTTCAACAAATCACTAACAAAACCCTAACAACCGACCCTTTCGACAACACCTGTGAAGCAGGTGAAGTCTCACCTGAGGTAGAAGAAGGGGGGGTTACAGGACTCAGGTGTCTGTAACCAAGCTGGGACACAAATCTGTGATAATAACACTTTGCAGAGCACTCTAGGAACACTTAGAATATGATATGCATTAGTTCATTATCTTTATTAACATCGCAAAATAAAACTTACAAGACATTGACACAGTAGTAACCAAGATTAAGCATTTATACCACTTAGCACATAGCATTAAGTTAGATCTAACATTCCTTCACAAGTAAATAAATAAACAACAACAGATCTATCTATCATACATAACATTCAAGGCACTGAGAAAATTCATAACATAAGAAAGACAACACAAAGCACACCAAAGAGACAAGATATACGTGGTTCACCCTAGTGTGGGGCTATGTCCACCAACTTCTCCGTCTTCTTTATTATTATTCAATATCTTACATTCATCTTATCCTATGCACTAAGCCACAAAGATGAGCTTCGCATCAGACAGGAGATCTACGCACTGCACACCAGATCCTCCTTCCCAAATCCTAGGTCAAGGAACTAATCCAACTTCGTTATCAAGCACAGAGCCTTACATACGCATTTTGTTGCACAAAGAAACTCATAACTACTTGCACTTAGCTACCAAGACTTCAATTCTTGTATCTATCTCTTACATCACTTTTCCTACATCCCT
Organism: Picea engelmannii; assembly: GCA_009831015.1. Classification (NCBI taxonomy): domain Eukaryota; kingdom Viridiplantae; phylum Streptophyta; class Pinopsida; order Pinales; family Pinaceae; genus Picea; species Picea engelmannii. The sequence goes on along the minus strand of ML786156.1, from coordinate 522,731 downwards.
TGTTCTCTTCTAATTTACAATCTTACTTATTTATACTTTTACAATTCCTTACAAAAAGGCCTAAACATGGGTAAAACCATGGGCTGACATCCCATAACCCATTACAAAACCCTAAAGAACCCCTTCTTGGGTCCACATAGCCTGCAAAACAGGTGAGATCCGTGATATCAACTCTACCATGGCAATCCATCTCTGACCTTGACGTCGAAGTCCAAAAGATGGTCCAAACTTGATCAAGGTTTCCTCAAAACTTGGTCAAGGGCCAATAGCCCCCCAACACTCACCTGTGACTCATCCCAAGTCACTCAGGTCTGGGAAATGCTGCTTCGAAGGCCTCAAGCTTCACTCGAGCTGCATCTACTTGCTGCTTCGCCTAAGCCTCCTGCTTAGTGAGCTCTTGGATTGTCTGCGTTGTAGCAGGCCCTTCCAGGCACTGTTCCACTGTCACAACCACCTAGTCCATTTGCCATCCTTGTCCTTCAATTTTTTCAAACAAATTGCAAGCTTCATCCTGCATAGGTTGTAGTTTATGCATGACTTCCATTACTCTGCCTTGGATGGCAGTGATATTTTTCTACACCACGTGCTACTCCTGTGATATTTTCATTCTCTCGACTGCAGTGAGAAGCTTCATCTATGCATGCATGGAGGATGCCTTCTGCTACACCTCCTGTAACTACGCTTCCAACTTCCTTAGCTCTAGATTTCTGCGAGGCATTCATAATTCTGCGCACTTCTATCACTCAACTATTTTCACTCGAAGGTGAGGGCTCTGATGCTTATTATTGTGTTCTTAGCGGCTTCTCCCTCTAGTCACGCACCTCTTGCGGGGTTCTTGGTACTGCTTGGACCTCCAACTATATTATCATTGCTTGAAGTTGTTGGATAGTCTCAACGAGCTTCTCCATTTGAGCCTCGACCGACTCCTTTTCCTCCTGTGCCAAACCTGATACAGAGTGACATGCTTTTCTAACAGCTTCCTTAACCGTGGCCCATTCTGTGAGCAACTTCTCCTTTTCTCTCTATATCTAGAAGTTTTCCTCCTGGAACATCGCCTGAAATTATTCTTTCTCATTTTCATAGGTAGTTACATAGTACCGCGCTACGCGTAATTGTTCTAAGACTTCCTCTTTCTCTTGTTTCAAGGCTTCTGTAGCCTTATCCTTTTCTTCCTGGATTCTCTAAATTCGAACCTCTGTCGCATATACTATTCTTCTCAATTGGGCTCGTTCATCCCCCAATTCTATAATCTGTGGCAAGGAGGGCGCACTAGGTAGTGCGCGGACATAAAAAATATCTTGCTATACTTCATTTAATTCCTTTTCGATCTTTCCATATAGATTTTCCTGATTCGCACCATATATCTGCAAGATGTCCTCTGAATCATCCTCCATGGCTCTGTGGACTAGACTGATATCATCCTCCGTGAGCGTGGCTTCTAATTGGGGATTTCTATCTCACGTCTTCTTTGTTGCTGAAGGTTTCTGTGGACAAACCTTTCTCTTATGTGGTGTTTCAATAGGGGGATCTTTTGGTGATATAGATTATCCATCTCCTTTATTTTATCCTTTATCCCCTCATCCTTGTCCATATGCTTGGTATTCTCCTCCTCCTCCTCGTATGGGTGAGCCAGATCCATTTTCTTCAGAGGTGCTGTCCTCCTCATTATTCTCTATATTCTAGATGTCTTCTTACTTCTTCTTCTTATTCATCCTACTAGAATATCTGAAATGATCGACCCGTGTGACCAAGAGGCTTCCTATAATGTCAGTGTCAGAGAGTTCTACATCATCGACCAGTATAAGGAACTCCTCCGACCATTCCTTGGTGATATGCAACATGTCCTCATCTGTCAATTTGTAATATGAATGTAACTCTTCCTTTCTCTTATCTCTACGTGCAATGATATAGATAAAATGTCGATCTATGCAGAACTTAGCTAGTGGTCTGTACTGGTGTAAGGTGCGCAGTGTCATACATGAAAATGCTTCAATGGAAACGTTCAGTTGCTGATAATATGCATGGAACATAGTGTTTGACTGCCATTGCTTTGACATGTCATTGGTGTACCACAGGGTAAAAAACCTAGCGGCCAATGACTCTGATGGTTCAATATCCAGAAAGGTGGCTCCCTCAGGCATTTTCCAGGAGAAAAATGTGATCAATACGATCAACCAACTGAAGTGGAACTCGTATCCCTGGTCCTGAGCTTCACGCCAGTCCTTCTCGAGTTCCCAGTCCAAAAAATAGAACCATTTGTTGGCATAGGGGCAAACCCATGGTTCAACGCTTCAAAAACACACCAACAAAACCCTAACTACCAGCCCTTTCTGCAACACCTGTGAAGTAGGCGAAGTCTCACTCAAGGTAGAAGCAGGGGGGGTTACATGAATCAGGTGTCTGTAACCAAGTCATGACATAGATCTGTGATAATAACACTTCGCAGAGAACTCTAGCAACACTTAGAAGATGATATGCATTATTCATTATCTTTATTAACATCGCAAAATAAACCCTAAGAGAGATTTCCACAGTAACCACCAAGATTTAGTGTTTCTACCACTTAACATATATCATTAAGTTCGATCTAGCATTCATTCATAAGTAAATCACTAAGAAACACCATATATATCTATCATACATAACATTCAAGGCACTGAGCATATTCATAACATAAGAAACACAACACAAAGCACACCAAAGACACAAGATATACGTGGTTCACCCCAGTGTGGGGCTACGATCACCAACTTCTTCATCTTATTTATTATTCTTCAATCTCTTACATTCAACTGCTCCTGTGCACTAAGCCACAGAGCTGAGCTTCACATCAGATCGGAGATATGTGCATTGCACACCAGATCTTCCTTCCCAAAACCTAGGTCAAGGCACTAAGCCAACTTTTCTATCGATCAGCAAGCCTTACATACGCATTTTTTTGCACAAAGCAACTTAGAACTATTTTCACTTAGCTACCACGACTTCACTTCTTGTCTCTATCTCTTACATCGCTTTTCCTACATCACTTATTCTCTTCTATGTTAAAATCTTACTTATTTATACTTTTACAATTCCTTACAAAAATGCCTAAACATAGGTAAACCCATGGGCCAACATCCTATAACCCATTACAAAACCCTAAAGAACCCCTTGTTGGGTTCACATAGCCCACAAAACAAGTGAGATCCATGATCTCAACTCTGCCATGGTGCTCCATCTTCGACCCTCACGTCAAAGTCCAAAAGGTGGTCCAAACTTGACCAAGGTTGCCTCAAAACTTGGTCGAGGGCCAACAAAAAGTGAAGGAGAGAATACCCAAAGAGCTGGGAGCCGAATCAATCCTAGCCATTCATTGAGAAAAGACATGTGGTGAGAGATAAGTGCTTCATTGATTCATAAATCAAGAGAATTAGAGTTGAGAGAAGAGAGGACTCGTGAAGCCTGAACTTGTGATTCGATCTCAACCGTCGATCTCAAGGAGAACATGGATCATAGATTTGGTCTTAGATAATTCATCGATTCAAGAATCGGGGAAAATAGTGCAAGCAATTGGAGAAAGTCCTGAAGCACGAGGTCATGAAGGGACCTAGCCCATGGTTGTCATCTGTGGTCATATCAGGGAGGGAGCCTAGCATGGAGAGCTAACATCCGTTGGCATTGAGATTTGAAAATCTCTAAGGAGAGGGTCCATGGGTTCCACACAAAATGCATTGAGAAGGTGAAGGGAATGTGTCAATTTAATTTGGTTCCCATTAGGATCCCGATGAACCATTCATTTCGGTGACTTGAACGATCCTAGACCGGGAGGTCGTGTAACCCTGAAGGAGAGGAGAACGGGGTGGGTTTTGCGCCAAGTGGTATCGAAGCTAATGAAAAATTGATTTCTTTAAGCAAGGAAGATAGAGTGCAGTAATCTATTGGATATTTTGTAAGGTGTGCATCATATGATAAACAAATAGGTGGGTTGTAGGTGAAGCAATATGGCTATTGAAGGTCATAAACACAATCGAGGATAAGTCTATTCATAGAGAACCAAAGGATAATGATCTTAGTGAAATCTGGGAAGAGATGGAGTCACTATCATTGAAGATGCAATAGAAGGCAAAGGTGCACTAGAGGTATGAATGGCCTTTGAAGAGAACAATTAAGTGGCCTGTTCGGAAGTTGTTGGCTAGACGGAAACAACAGGTATTAAAAATATGGTTGAGGTATGCTGAAAATCTTAGTGACGAGGGAAAGAGATCTAGTAGAGGTCGCTTATGTTTCCAAGTGGGCAATGTGAAGAGGACAATTGATCTCATAAAATTCTAGGTGGGAATAATAGACATCCCAAATTTCAAAGTGAGCAAGGGATGAGAGATGATATCAGCTAAGAGTTCTCGATAGAGGGTGTTGACAGATGAGGAGGAGGCAGAAGGAAGACCTCACTCAAATGGAGATTCGCGCGCAACTATGGACTGTGTGAATGAAGATGATGAGAAGTTAACAACTTCCACTATCGAGGAGAAGGACCGGAGGACCGTTCTGATCATTGGAGGAGTCGAGATATTCTTTCCAAGTGGTCGAGGAGAGGTTAGCATATATGTTGCAGATGTGAAAGAAGGACAACAAATTGAGACTGTCATGGAGGAGGAGAAGATACTAAAGTCTATCCAAACAGAAGGAGAATGCCCAGTTGGATTATTCACCCAGTGGGAAATGGAGCTAAAGGCACTGGAGAATTGGTTAGACAGTCCAAAACTAGAAGGTGGCTTCCATAAGATATCCATTCCAGGGGAGATACACCAGCGTGAGTTGCATCTAGAGGAAGATGGAATGGAACCAGCCGAAGAACTGACATGAGTCAATATTTCAGAAGGAGAAGCTGAGAAGAAGCACAGTGATGATAATTCTGTAGGAGTGGAGGCTGCAACAATATGGAAAACTAAGGCCATAAGAGGTGAGAAGTATAACTTAGGAGATCGATGTGATTTACCCATTGATCAGGAATAAGTGCAACAATCTAGTCTGTAAAAGAAGAACCAACCAATGGAGGATTTGGATGAGGTGATTGAGGAGATAAGGAAGTTGATGTTGGGATCGACAGAGGCAATGGTCAGAAAGGAGAAGCTGGACATAAAGGAACCTACACAAGCTGCAAAAGATATGTAGGAGAAACAACAACGGAGAAGAGGAGTCGAAAGACAACTCCAAGAGAAATATAGGGATCTAGGAGGATTTCAGCCAAGCTAGAGAGCTCATGAGCAGGAGCTCATGATTTTTGTAGTTGTGGAGTATGATGCAGGATCATCACTCCAACTCAAGATATTCCAGTCAATTTACATGCATGGTACGCATTCAAGTAAGGGACAAGTGACACCTTGTCATTTTTCCTCGAGAATCAAAAGTGTGATCCAGACATTTAATGATGACAAGCTAGAAGCAACAAGTTGTGCCTTCGCACAAGCTGGAGATAAGGTCACCATTAAGTGGTTGGAGATAGGAGGGATATGCATCCGATTTGGAGTAGATTTCCATCATTGTAATTTTCCCATTAGACAAGAATTTTGAATGGTGATTTGACACCACTAGTTTAGCTTGGAGGGAAGCCTGTCGAGCCCCTCTTGTATAAATCTTTGTATTGTATGTCTGAGAGAGGATGCTGAAGTTTGATAAAAAACCATTGTAAGCCAAGTTAGGAAGGTTGATGAGAGTCAAGACTTAGTTGCAGTCCAAACTCAAATATTTTTAATTTGATATTCTGCCATTAATAAAAAATGACAGTTTTTCCTGTTATCAATTTTCGTGTAATGGATGTTGTGTTGTGAATGTCATTTGTATGCATTTGAGTTCTAGATGAATGTTATAAATCAACTGCAGGGATAGATATATATTTTTCTATCTGTGAGTGTGTTGGATTAGGTCTAGTTCTCTAGGCTAAGTGCAAGGAGTGCACGACAGAGTGAGGAAACTTTGTGAGCTGACGCAAGGGGTGCATGTCTAAACTCAGTCGATTCAGAAGAGAAAATGCCAGGAGGGCATACTAGGGTAATTCATAGACTTGGGAGGAAATTTCAAGGTGGTTAAGTAACTTGGAAAGAAAGACTTTGGAGGAGGAGACACCATCCAGAGTTACTGAACACTTTGAAACACTCTTCCAGGAGGGCATAGAGTAAGTACGAGAGTGTACAAGAGAAAAGCGATTGGAAGTTTTGGAATCGTTAAGAGAACCCTAGGGTTGCTGGAAACTCTAAGGAAGGAATTCTTTGCAAGAGTGCATCGAAAAAGGAAAGGAGATTCCTTAAGATGATCAGGTAGGCTAAGGGAGAAGCCGTAAAAAATCTCAATCGAGTGCAAGGAGTGCATCAAGGAGACTGTAAGTCCATCTCACAAGCTTAGGGAGGAAGAGCGTAAGTTTCCAATAGGGCAAGAGGAGAACGTTCAATGAAGGACGTAGAGGAATGAATAACCTTGAAGGTTTTCAAGCCGAGCAAATTCATAGGAAAGTCTGCGTAGAACTCTGTAAGGAGTGTAGAATAATTTCAAGGATAGCCTAAGTCTCGAAAGGGAAATTGCGCTAAGTGTGCAAAGGGGTTGAGGACTTGTCAAAGTCTTGAAGACTGTGAAATCGTCCATCATTGGAGGAAACATGTGGTAGAATATGGAGAGGTTCGGGAGAAGGAAATTCAGAAGGTTTTTCAAGAGAAAACAAAGATCTTCATGAAGTCATGAAGTGTAGAGTGATTCTGGACCATTGGATCTAGGAGGACTCATGGTGGAGATCTATGCATTTCAGAGAAAGAACCCTTCATAATAAAAGTCAAGGAGAAAATACCCAAAGAGCTAGGATCCGAAGCAATCCTATCCATCCACTGAGAAAGGACGCGTGTTGAGAGATCAACGCTTCACTGATTCGTAAATCGAGATAAGTAGAGTTGAGAGAAGAGAGGACTCGCAAAGTCCGAACTTGCAATTCGATATCAACCATCGATCTCAAGGAGAACATGGACCATAGATTTGGTCCTGGAGAATTCGTTGATTCGGGAATCGGGGAAAATAGTGCAAGAAATTCATGAAAGTCCCGAAGCACAGGGTCACGAAGGGAGCTAGCCCACGGTTGCCATCCATGGTCATATCAAAGAGAGAGCCTAGCATGGAGATCTAGCACCTGTTGGTGTTGAGATTTTAAAAGTTCTAAGGAGAGGGTCCGCGGGTGCCGCAAAACCTGTGTCGAGAAGGTGAAGGGCCCGTGTGAAGTTAATTTGGTTCCCATTAGGAGCCCAAAGAACCATTCGGTTCAGTGAATTGAATGATCCTAGACCGGGAGGTCGTGTAGCCTTGAAGGAGAGGAGAATGGGGTGGGGTCTCCACCATGAACTCTCCTCCATTATTAGATCTCAAGCATTTGATTTTTGAATCCATTTCATTTTCAACCATTTCCTTGTAGACCTTGAATTTTTAAAAATCTGTAATGGCAGAATTAATTTAAACAACCATTGAATTACAACACAACAGTAAAATTTAAAAATTACTTCATTAGCACATTTGCAATTCAAATTCATCATAATAATAATATTTATTAACACATTTTTATACAAAACAATGCATATCTTGGTAAATACCTGAAATTGATGCTATCAACCTATGTTTGTCGGCTGCTTGCTCCCTTCTCGCTTCTGGAAGCACTACCCAAAACCGACCTCCCTGCCGACTAGTTAGCTCCTAGCCCTAGGATATCAACGGATATCCTATCCCTCCATGCCGAAAACCCCCAGCAACCTCGATGCACTGCTATAATCCAAACTCTCAAAGTCTCACTCTCCCTGCAATACTCAGAGCTCCCAAAATCCTTCTCCACTCCCCCCGTCGAATGATCCTCCCCCCAACTCCTTTCCTTCCTTATCCCTCCTTCACCGACACTCCTCCTCCATTAACTCCCTACCTAACTCCTTTATTACTCCTTATCCTCCCGTCGTTAATACCCTTATCCCTCCTTTATTACTTATCCTCATGTATTTAATATGATATCCCTTGTGGGATACGTAACCTAATTTAATATTATATATTATTATCCACCGTTTATTTAATACTTTTATTAATTAATGAATTAATTAATAATTAAATTAATTATTAACCATCATGAACAATTATTTAATAATAATCAATTAGAAATGTTATTGTAAGACATAAATATAGTTTAGCTAATCTTTTAGGATTATATTATTAAATTAATTATACTTAATAATCAAGGGTCGTTAAAAAATCTTCTGACTTATTCCTAAGAAAGAAAACTGCAGTCATTCTTGTATAATCATCAAATAATAACATAAAATATTTCTCACCTTTTAAACCCTTTGTTGTAGTTGGTCCAACTAGATCAGTATGCAGTATGCAGTATGCACAATTTCTAGTGGCCTTGTCGTTGAATATTCTTTTGATTTAAACCTGGTCTTTGTTTTCTTTCCTTATTGACAATTCTTGCATAAAGTGTTGGTTGGTTTCGTGATCTGGGGAATTTCTCCAACTTCTTAGCTTTTGTTGACTTTAACAAGGTTATCAAAATGTATGTGACCCATTTTTCTATGCCATATCCAACTTTCATATTCCTTTCCTAGGAAACGCTTTTCATTTCCAATTTCACTTAATACATATATGTTTTCTGAAGTTCTTGCAACTGTTGCAATCAATTTTCCTGAACCTTCTTTTCTTATCTCTCACTTTTGTGAATCAAAAGTAAGTTTATGACCTTGGTCACACATTTGAATCACACTTAGAAAACTATGTTTCATATCTTCTACTAGTAGAACATTTTCTTCCTTGGTATTCTTATTCCCAATTCTGATTATGCCTTTTCTAATGATTTTAGCTGAATCATCATTTCCAAAGGAGACTGATCCATCTCTTTCCTTTCTTAATGCAAGAAACCTGTCTCTATCACCTATCATGTGTTTTGAACATCC
>ML786156.1:484499-500084 GCA_009831015.1 Picea engelmannii | reverse complement strand
TTGGTATTCTTATTCCCAATTCTGATTATGCCTTTTCTAATGATTTTAGCTGAATCATCATTTCCAAAGGAGACTGATCCATCTCTTTCCTTTCTTAATGCAAGAAACCTGTCTCTATCACCTATCATGTGTTTTGAACATCCACTATCAACATACCAACCACGTTTCTTCCTCTTAGCTTGTAGAGAGAGTGTGCATTCTTCATTTCTATATTGATTCTTCTTTCTTATCCATGTCCTTTTCTGAGTTTCCTATCTGTGACTGTTGTTGTTTTGTTGTGGTTCTCTAGGAGGGACTATCATTCTACAATTTTTGGCCATGTGTCCTAAGTTGTTAAATTTGTATCATTCCACTTCAATGCTCAAATATTCAAACTTGTTGTAACTTCTTCTGTATGTTTCACTAGGACTTCTTGGATAACCCTTTTGTGTATGACTTTCAAAGTTGTTTATGTTCCTGTTGTTAGCTCTGAAATTCACAACGTTATGTCAAAAATTATTACATGCATAACATAAACCAAAAAATATAGTTTGATACCTCGGAGTTGAATATCTTTTGAAAGAAGGTACTCTTATGAATCCTTATTCTTCCTGAGTCTTATCCGTTTCTTTCGATCGTTGATTCTAAAATCAAAATCTTCTAGGTGGAGGAGTGTCCCTGTAATTTTATTTGTAGACCTTCCTATCCCCTTTAATTGTTTCTGCATAGATTTTTGGAAATGTTTCTTGTTCTGTTGTTTTGGAGATTGATCCCTTTTCTGTTTGATTGTATCCAAGTTCGAACTTGTCATGATGAGGTTTTTGACTACTGATAATGCCATTCAAAACTTTTGAGTTGTTCTGCATATTTTTCTTTTGAAGATCCTTTCTTAATGTGACAATTGTTGCTTCCAAATTTCCAATGACCCCGTATCTTCCTTCTAGCTGTTCTTTGATTGCCTCTTCAATTATTTTATCTTCTTCAATTTGAACCTTCAAATTTTTGATCATTTGTTCTAGTTCCTAAGTGTCTTCTTTCTTGTCTAGTTTCGCTTGTAGTTTCTTGTTTTTCTTCTTTTCTCTTCTGATAACTTATATGGCACAGAACAATTATTTTCAATAGTCAACTTATTCCTCTTCATATTCTTCTTTGGCCCCTTCATATTCTTCTTTATTAGAGTCTTCTATTTCCATGAATAGAACTCTTTCTGTCTCACTGTCACTAACTTCATCTTCATCTGATGATGATAATTCTTTTTTGGTGCATACTCTTTTCTTGAAAAAAAATTTTGTGGTTCTTTTTCCTTTATATGTTTGTTTTCTATTTGAGTAACCTTCATCATTTCTCTTTTTCTTATGAGGACATTTGTTAGCAAAATGACCAATACCATCAAAATTAAAACAAATCGAAGGAATCTTACCTCTATACTTGCCGTTGGTTTCCTTGTTCAATATTCTTACAAAGTTGGATGCTTCTTCATCATCTTCCAAGACGTCACTGCTGCTTCTATGTTCTATTTCTTTTTTCTTTCCCTTTTTCTTTGACCTTTTATATCTAGATTTTCCTATTCAGTTCTTATTTCATATGCTGTGAGGATTCTATGTAGTTCGTCCATGTTTATTGAGTTTATATATTCTCTTTCTTCTAGTGTTGATACCTTAGGGTAAAATATCATAGGAAAAGATCTTAGTACCTTTTGAACAATTACAAATTCTTTGATTTGTTCTCCCAATCCCAATATTGCATTTACCGTTTCATCAAATCATAAAAAGTAAGATGCAATATTCTCATCTTCCTTCATATTTAGTTGTTTGAACTGACCTCTATAAGTTTGAATCTTTGCTTCTTTGACTTTTGAATATCCTTCATAAAGTTTTCAAAGTTTGTACCAAATATCTTTAGCGGATTTACAATGTGAAACTTTGGTGAATACCGGTTCTCCAAGACCATTCAAAAGTGCATTTGTGTCTTTGGAATTATTCTAACTGAGTTTCACTGCTTTGTCATTTTTTCGGCAGAACTGATGGAGTTGTGTATCCATCTACAATTGATTGTCAAATTTCAAATCCCTGTGCTTGTATATATGTATTCATCCTTATGCTCCAAAATGCATACTTATGTCCATCAAACTGTGGTATTCGATTTGTATACATGTTGTTTCTCTCCATGATCTACCTTTCAGTGGTTAAATTGATTTCTGAAGGAACCTCCTCTGATACCAATTGTTGGATTACTGAGAGGAGGGATGAATCAGTAATAGAGAAATATAATCATTTATAACCATATAATTCAAGTGTTATATCAATGTAGAATTATCATCCAATATTTGCAGAGTAAATAAATAATGAACAAATGAACAATCATACACATACATAGTACACCGGTGTTTTTACATGGAAACTCAAAGCGAGAGAAAACCATGAAATGATTTTTCTTATATGTCTTGAAGAATTACATTCATTGAAAGCATAGACTTCCTTTGTTTTCCAGCTGCAACTGGAAGGAGGCTCCCACCCCCCTAGTTTCTCAGGCTATAGCCTGAGGGAAGATCCAACTCCCCAATTCTCTGGCTACAACCAGAAGGAGGCTACAACCCCATATTCTCTTCGGCTACAACCGAAAGGTGGATAGAACCACCTATCCTTGCCCCGTCCAACCTCCCTGATGTATAAGTAGAAAGATGGAACCACTGTCACACTATCACTGTGAGATATACAGATGTAAACCTATATCAATCAACCTACACCAAACAACCTGTACCAATAACCTAAACCATGCATCAACCATGCATCAACCTGTACCTCAACCTATAATCAACCTGTACCATAAACAAGTGCATCAACCATGGAAAAACCTATACCAAACAAATTGTAATCAACTTGTACCATAAACAAGTGTATAAACCATGAACCAACATGTACCTCAACCTTCAAAACTTCCTTAACTTTAACAACAAGAGACTATCAATTTCATCAAACTTTACTTTAGTCTCACATGACTAGTTTTGGATTAGTCAACAACCTTAACTTGAAATAATCATAACTATGTACCTGTAATGAATAAAGATCTGAAAATAGTACACAATGTTATTCAGTGTGTTTTATGCAATTCCTCCAAGTTTCACTACTTGGAACCTCTTAGAAAAGAAGTTATAGAAAAAATGGCATACCTTGTTGAATTTTGGCTTATTCTAGAGAGCGAACTTGTAGAGCGTGCCCCGCACAGAATATTTGTTGTATGGATCTAAAATTTTTATACAGAATAAAAAAGAATGTACTCTAACCAACACATTTTTTCTTACTAAATTTGGATCTATTATGAATAAGTTATGACGATTTTACCCGAAACACTTGTTTTAGACTAGTTTCAGGACTAGCCACAAGCCCTATTTTCCACGGAGTGTAACTCCAAAGTTAAAATGACCCACATGATGAAATTTGTACCACAACGACTTGGATATGTTTCCTCAATGGACTCCCTATTTCATGGTCTGAATCATTCTAGAAAAAAAATTATTGCGAAAATGGTGAGATGACCTGTAAATAACATACCTTAGAAAGCATCATCAAAAGAATTTATCCTCCCTTAAATTTTGGCCTTATTTACTTCACCTTCCGTATGAAATTTGGCTTAGATATCCTTTTTTTACCTAATTCACCCATAGATATTCAATATGCTTAAGTGTGATCAAAATAAGAGAGCCTTTCCTCTTATTTATACTCTCCAAGTAGCTTCCTTAGAAGCATCGTCTAGGTCACTTTGTCCACATAGTCACCTATGTCCAACTTTTCCCAATTTGTCACTTGTACATGTATCCAATAGCCACTTGACCACTTAACCCATTTTCCTCATTTTAGGGTTAACCTTCTTATAACCACTTTCCATAATTAGAAAGTTTTCCATTTACTTTATTATTTAAATAATCCTCCCTGACTTTGTCACTTCACTTTATTATTTAAATAATCCTCTTTGTTTTTTTCACTTCACTTTATTATTTAAATAATTCTTTTTGACTTTGTCAGTTCACTTTATTATTTAAATAATCCTCCTTGACTTTGTCACTTCACTTTAAATAATCCTCTTTGACTTTGCCACTTCACTTTATTATTTAAATAATCCTCTTTTATTTTGTCACTTCACTTTATTATTTAAATAATCCTTCTTGTCTTTGTCACTTCACTTTATTATTTAAATAATTTCTTCTTTGCAATCACTTTGACTTGTTTGACCTTTTGGGGCTTCAATCCAACATATGAGGGTCCTTCAACTTTGTAAGGCCATAACTCTCAAACCATGAGGAGTTATGTGATGTTCCACATACCACCGGAAATGGCATGACATGTACTATCCATATAGAATAGTCTTACCTGCAAATATATCAAAACACATACCATTATATATCAAACAAACTTGGGTCCATTACCCAAACCTTTGTGCTACCTGAATTCGCTACTGGACTTTCTTCAAGGGTTGACATCAACGACAACCAACCCAATTAATAAACAAATTAGACAAATTCCGCTCCTAATGGTGACAAAGGAGAAAAATATAAAAATAATAAGACATTGCAGCTTTTGTGATAAAGATGGTCATGATGAGTCCAAATGTTTCAAGAAGATGGCATCTTTATAAGCATCGATAAAAAATCACATCATCAGTATTGATTCTACTACTTCTTCTTCTTCTCATGGACATGCACTTTTTGCTTCTAGTTTCTCCTTAAATACAACTTCTACTTATTCTTTTGATGAGTGGCTTATTGATTCTAGAGCATTTTATCATATGGATAAGGATACATATATATTTTCTTCTCTAAATGAATGTAACACTAAGAAAATATTTGTTGGTGATGATATATCTCTTAGTGTTGAAGGATATGAAAGAGTTCAAATAGAAAATGGTCATTTCAATGATGTATTATGTGTTACATGTCTTTCTTGTAACCTTCTATCAGTATATGAAATCACTCATTCATGTGAAGGTAAAACTGTAGAGTTTTCACCTCACCAAGTTGTAATCAAGGATATAAAATATCCTAAGCATTTTCTTGCAACTGGAATTGCGGATGATATTATCAGGTTGTACAAGTTTGACAATTTGGGTCATAATATTTTTCATCAGTTTTTGTTGCTCATAGCAATGACTTGAGCAAACTTTGGCATAAGTGGTTTGGTCATCTAAACTATCACTCATTGCAACAACTATGTAATCAACATATGGTGACTGGTATTCCTCCTGTTTCATGCAGAGATGGTGTTTGTGTTAGTTGTGTTCTTGAAAAACATCATCAGGACAATTTTGACAAACATGCCTCTTGGCATGCCTCGAGCCCTTTATAGCTTGTTCACAGTGATTTGTCTAGTCCACTTTATTCTCCTTCTTTTTTTGGGTGCAAGTATTTCTTAACTTTCATTGATGACTTTTCCAAACGTACTTTGGTTTACTTCTTAAAAATTAAGAGATGATTTTTTGGCAAGTTTTTTTCCTACAAGGCCCTCATAGAAAAACAATATGGACATCAAATTCAAAGGTAAGAACAAATAATGGAGGATAATATGTGAACAATAATTTTACAATTTACTGCACTACACAAAGCATCAAAATGGAACACACTGTTCCATATACACCACAAAAAAATGGTGTTGCTGAGAGAAAGAACCGCACATTAAAAGAAATGACTAACTATATGATCCAATCTAAGGGATTAAGTCTAAAGTATTGGGAGGAAGCCATCAATTGTGAAAATTACATATTAAATCTCACTCCTACAAAGGTTCTTAAAAATATAATACCGAAAAAATCTTGGACTAAAATTAAACCAGATGTAAGTCACTTCTTTGTATTTAGTAGTATAACATGGGCTCACATCTCGATGAGAAAAGGAAAGCATTGCAGCCTAAAAGTGAGAAGTGTATATTTGTTGGTTATTCTAAAGATGTCAAAGGTTATATACTTCTTCAACCACATTGTACTGAAATTATTATTAGAAGAGATGTTAAATTTGATGAAAATCTCTTGTCATGCAAACCTAATTCAACGTTTGTTCCTTCTTTGGATTGCGAGCCTAATTCGAGTATGTTCCTTCTTCGACCTACGAGTCATGTTCGACATTTGTTCCTTATTGTATTCTAGTTTCTTCTTCATATTATGAAAATGAGGATGAAAATCCACCTCCACCTACTCACCTTCCTCCAGATGATTCCTTTGAACTTGAAACAACACTAGCTCCATCTCCATCGTTTCCTAGATGGGTTCGTTCAACACAAGAAGTAGTTGTTGATCTTGTCGATGATCCTTCTGATCAATGTTAGACATGTTCATATTTCCAGTGGGCCTCTTCTCTTTTGGATCAATTTTTAGAGACTCATGATCCAAAGACATTTGCAGAAGCTTCAGGTCATCCAGATTGGGATAAAACAATGAATGAAGAGTATCGTTCTTTAATGGAAAATGATACTTGGGATCTTGTACCTCTTCCAAAAGGAATACAACTTGTGAGATGTAAATGGATCTACAGTTCTAAGTATGCATAAGATGGAAGTGTTGAAAAACACAAGTCTCGGTTAGTTGACAAAGGATTTTACCAAGTTAAAGGAATTGACTATAATGAAATCTTTTCCCCTGTAGCCAAAATGAATTCTATCTGCCTTGTTCCTTCCCTTGCTAACTCACATAAATGGGAGTTCCATCAGATGGATGTTAAATATGACTTCTTGCATGGATATTTACAAGAAGAAATATACATGGAACAACCTCCTATCTATGTCCATAATGACTCTAGCCTTGTTTTCTGCCTTAAGAAATCTCTTTATGGTATTAAGCAAGCTCCCCGAGCTTGATATGCCAAAATGGACAACTTTCTTATTACCAGTGGATTCTCTAGATGCCATTTTGATCCTAATGAAGATACCAATAAGGTAGGAATCCATCTCATAATCCTTGTCCTTTATGTTAAAGACCTTATCCTTAATGGTAGTGACTCAAAAATTTTAAACCATGTGAAAACCATCCTTAAGGAGAGATTTGAAATGATAGACTTAGGATTTTTGCACTATTTCCTTGGCCTCCAAGTTTTACAAACCAATGAAGGAATTTTTATTTCCCACTCTAAGCATGCTTTTGAACTTCTTCATTGCTTTCACATGGATGATTGTAAACCAACCCCTTCTCCCTTCTAGTCTGGAGTCAATCTTGCTTCCACCTGTACTTTTATCGAAGTTGATGCCACTTTGTACCGTTAGTTAGTTCGTAGCCTCTTATACTTGAATCACACCCGTCCTGATATTTCCTTTTCTTTTGGTCTTGTTTCCTGATATATGCAAACACACCATGAAAGGCATTGGAAAGAAGCTAAACAGATACTTTTCTATGTCCGTGGTAAAATTCAATTCAAGATACATTACAGTTTAGGGGGTTCTCGTTTATTGGTTGGTTTCATTGATTCAGATTGGGTCAACAACCTTGATGATTAGAATTATACTACATGTTATGTTTTCATCCTTGGTTTAGGACCTTCCACTTGGTCCCATAAGAAATAATGGGCTATTTCACTTTCTCTAGAAAAATCAAAGTACCAAGCAATGGTAAATGCAATTTAGTAAACCTTATGGCTTCGACAGATTCTTTCAGAGTTTGGATTCCAGAAGCAACATCTGACCAGCCTTTGGTGCAATAATTAGAGTGCCATCAAGCTTGACAAATACCCATTTCAACATTAACGCAACAAACACATCTATCTACACATTCACTTCATCAAAAAGATCATTCATGATCAAGTTATAAAAGTGCTTTTTTTCCGTACAAAATATCAAGTTGCAGACATTTTCACAAAGTCTCTTATAGAATAAAAGTTTTCCAAACTTCGATCTATGTTAGGAGTTCATGAATTTGTCATCAAGGGGGGATAGGATCTAGTGCATCCTTCCTTATCCTATTGTGTCATTATTGTAAATCCTTCAATCCTATTCGAAGTTGTTCTTAAAGGGGGATGTTAGGATATTTAGACACTTAGGAGTTAGTTAATATCTACTTGGTCTAATGTGTCATTAGGTAAAAGTGTGTTACTTAGTGTGTTTCTTTAGTATGCATTAGTATCCATTTGTAGTTAGGAAATTCAACGGTCAAGATATGTTCCCGACATAGAGTGATCTGAAGGTTCATATTCTTCTCTATCTTAACAACCATTAATTTGTGGATTAACACCCGATTGGTCCATGGTCTCTATTTAAAGAGCCTGAAGGGTCATTTGCCAATAATTGATTATGAGAAAATATCTTGTAACATCTCTCTGTAATATTTTTCTTTTGCATTAATAAACTGCTCCAAGTGGCCGCATTGGCTGGGGCCGTGGATGTTTCCCCATAGGGGTTTTACCACGTTAAAACATCGGTGTGTTGATATTTGATCTGGTTGTGTGAGTGTTTACTGAAGGTGTTCTTCCTCTGTTGGAATACATGTGTTTTTGAACAAGTCCTTGTTCATTCTCGGAGTCCCTCACCATCGAAGTGTATCCACCCCGATGCCATGAACTTATCTGAATAGCTCACTCCGAAAACATATTCTCCGATGGATATGATGATCTAGATTCACCTCATTTGATGGTTCAAGCACATTTGCGGGTTACAATTTCTCAACAGTTAGGATATCTAGGTCTTCTACATTGGACCAAGTCCTACGTAAATCAAGAACTACGATCCTATGAGACATATCTGATGGATCGACGATCCTCATACCTCCTCATCCTGAGGCTCCTATCTCATACCCCTTTTCCTAGCCTCCAAAGGTCTTCCTTTGGACAGACCTGCATGTTACATTAATGGTCACAATATAACCATCTATTCCTCAAATAGATGAACCAATATTATTGACTTGGATTTCCCTCCATTGGAGTCCTATCAAAACCTTACACTTGGCCACTCTGATGACCAATTACTTTGAGCAACGATCATGATCTACTCACTGCACTGAATTCAATGAATCTGACTCTCTCTAGCTTAAAACACATGTTGTCATCTGATTAACAGTCCAATTTAGGACTTAGCAATTCCAGGGTTTATAGGTCATATATAAGGTTCTATCATACCTTTCTTAGACACTCACCTTCATTCCAAAACTGGTTAAGAAAATTTCTCTTTGAGACTTGGATGAAGAGTTGCATATACTGCAATATTTCCATTCAATATAGGGAGGTTTCATAGAGCTTAAGGATCCCTAAATTCTCATAAATGCTCCTCAGCTTTAGGGAAATCCTATAGATTTTGGGTGAATATTTTATTCATATCTTGCAATATTTCCACTCAAAGTCTTTCAGTCCCACAAGATTGCACCCATTATTGATATTACACATCTAGTGAAGGTTTATGTCCTAAAAGCCTTCCATTTCAAGGACTTGTAGAATTCATAGGGATACACCCTACCCTTGCATAACTTACTTGGTTATATAGGTCTATTAGGTTAACAATGAAATCAAACATACATACTCTATTTTACTAAGGGATTCAACCATTCTTTCTATACATTCACATTTATCATTTAAACCAGAAAACAACACATTTGCATAATTGAACATACATCAAACATGTCAAGTTAAACACTAATCTATTTAGTGAAATGTGTCAAACCCACGAACTCACTTAGAGAGGAATTATTTCCTCCCAACCTTAGGCTATAATGAAAAGTGCCTTCCTACAACATGCCACCCCCCTACCAATACATGATATCACAAGGGGATTGATTGAGCTAACTTCCAAATTAAATGTTCTAGGAAGGTTACTCTCCTTCACTCTACCTGAAACAACATAATTTTCCCTCTTCCCACAGAGCTCAAGACCTCCACTGGTTTATCAGGCACCTTTCCATATGGATTTCATCTACACAAGGGAGTCCATTCTCTACTATAAAGTAACTCGATGACCTCTCTTTCCTAGTTCCTATTTCTTTCCAGTAAACACCAATCCATGACCCTTTATTTCTCTATTATGGATCTAGGTCTTCTCTGTCCCAGGGCGACCATTAATATATTTTTAAAGCTTCTTATTTTATTCAAGAAAATCTTCCCAAAAACTATATTACTGAGAGAAATGGGTGTGAGTCTCCCCCTCACTACTTCTGATCCATATTTTAGGGGGTATATGGTCTAAATTTGGAGGCAAAAATCATAAATCTATAGAGATAATAGATTGCCCATGTGGATTAAGGAGATTCCCACCTCCTCATTAATTAATTGGGATAAGAGGTTTCCTATATGGGTCAAAGAGATTCCCACCTCTCCATTGGGTTTTCTTTTCCACTACTTAGTTAGTTGGGTAGTTAGATCTATTATTATAATAATAGAGACTCATTGAATGAGCTCTTTCCATTATTTATTGGGTTTTATTTTCCATTACTTAGTTAGTTGGGTAGTTAGATCTATTATACTAATAATAGAGACTCATTTAATGAGCTCGTTTTAACTTTTTCCAATGGACCATTTTGTAATGCTATATAAAGGCCTAGAAATCCTTCTCATAATATCAAGTTACTCATTTTGACTTCTCTCATATTTTCTATTGTTCATTGTGAGATTAATTAGCTCTGAGTGGTTTAATAGTAATTAATTTTAGAGGTAAGGCTACTCTTTGAGCCTCACCTCCCGAATACTTCATTTACATGTTTTTCTCCACGCTTATTTTCATGCAAGATTGGCATGTCTAAGTTCCTCCTCTCTCAACATTCAATCCATCCAGATCTTAGCCCCCGAGATCCAAATCAATGGTATCAGAATGAGTACACTCTCCATCAGAACAAGGGTTTGAATCATGTTGTGGGTTCAAACATTTGCAACAATCATGTTGGGCCCCAACAACTCACCCTAAATGTTTACAAAATTTAAAGGGTCCCCATTAGAATCTTGATAATTATAATGAGCCACATAATCAACCTTTTCAAATAGTTCCATACCTTGGCTTGCTTTGAGAAAAACTTAAGACATTCACTATAGTATGAGACATTCATTACAAGAGTATATGTCAAAATTTAGAAACGAACATAGAAATTTTGAATAATGGGTTCAATACTTCATCAAATAATATCTTGGTTGGTTTCTTATTTTCATAAAATCATTTGGTGATATTAATTAATTAAATTCTTTTTTCATTTTGCATCTCATTTCAAAATAATAATAATAATAATAATAATAATAAAAGAATTATGTATAATTTGTTTGATTTTGTAAAAAACCAAAATTAATATTTTTCTCTTCTCCATTAACTTGAAGCTTCTAGAATTCTAAGATCATATTTGAAAGGAAATTATAAACAATGTTTGTTTAGAACTTATAGTTAATTTAAATTCATTTTTTATTTTATTGTTCGAGATTTTGTTTTATTCACAATTTTTAGGTTATTAATTTAGGTTTACTTTTGTTTCACAGGTTTCTATTATTAGTTATTTGGTATGGATCTGATCATGGTTTGATTCTATTATCCAAACACATTCATAAAATTTGAAAAGGCATCAAGATCAAATAGGCGATTTTGCAGGACTGATTGTAGCCAAACCGTGAGGAATTTGAAGAAACGATTTGAGAGATATTTGTGTCTCTTTACGAGACAAATTTCAAGTGGCGAAAATTAATAGTGATGCCCAGACTGTTCATTCATTCTATAAATATATGAGAAAGATCATAGCCAAGATAGATCCAAGAATTGGAGAGGAGGTTTTTTATCCTTTCTCTTTTGTATATTATTTATTTTGTAAACTTTTTTTCTTTTCAAATGGAGTAACGGATGGTTGGAATCTCTTGGAGAATGAATGAGTATTTTCAAAGAAGAATATGGAATTCCAGGTTGCTTAATGGCTTTTGTCCTGTGAGTAAAATGGTTTTATTTTCATTATAATATCTTCATATTATTTGAATAATTGATTATGCATTGATTTAAATAGATTTAGTCTTTTTTATCAATACATGATTAATTGCTATAATTTTTATATAATTTTTTTTCAATTTTTAATAATCTATTATCCCAAAAGTTCTTCCAGGACTGCAGTATGGGCATGTGATTTTGAGAAAGAATATGGGAAAACAATTCATCTTTGGCTTTAGACCTATGTGATGCTTATTCCATTTCGTTCTTTCATTACTGTTGTATTATGAGAATGTTATTATGGTTGATTTTAGCTTTATCTTGTCATCATATGGTGTTTTCATACTATTAAATGTTATATGTTGTCCATAATTTCTTATTCCATTTTTTATGTGTGATTGATCTATCATTTGATTATTTTTTATTTTATTCTTAATGTTAAATGTTGGATAATATCAATATTCAGATCTGAGTTTTCTCTCATTCTTAAATATTGATCATCCTAAGATCACATGATTTTTAATTAAATATATTTCTGTTATTATTAATTTACTCCAATATCAAATACTTGTTTGAATGTATTCTGGAAGTGCTAGTATTGTTCTGTTATAGGTTTCCCTTAACAACAGTATAGGTAGGATCTCATACAACATAGGAAGATAAACTCAGTTGACTGATCAGTTAGAGGTTAGTAGATGCATTCTTTTCTTTTATTTAGAGTTGTTTATGAATGGAATGATGAATACATTAATTATTTTTGAACGTTTTTGTGTCACGGTTTCAATCGTATTCATTTAGTATTTATTTGTTTAATATATTAGAAAACAACCAAAAATAAGTGTTGTTCATATTTCATTCAAAAACTATATCAAACAATCATTTTCACAATATTTCATGCAAACCTTGTAAACTGTATATAAAATGTTCATAATCATTTGTATATTCACATTCTTAGATAAATATTTGTAATTATTGTGTCGATTGTTAGAATCTTTTCTTTAGTTAGTTTATTTCATTTTTCTATATTTAGGACCCTAGTTGGCTAACAGAGCCATTAAACCTGTCAGGATAGATCATACCAAATGACTTGGGTTAATTAGACAACCCCGGACCAGGTCTATCCTTCCAGTTGACGGTGTGTCACTTACGCCTGTCAACAAATGCCGCTATAAGGAGGGTTGAGTAAATTTAATGATTAAATGTTTCACCCCTTAGCCTTTCATAATTCCAGATTTATAAATCCTTCTTTTGTGTCATCTTGAAATGCAATAGAAGGTAGTCTAGATGGGCAAGTTGGCCTTGCAGGAGTCTCTATTTTGAATGTATTTGATTCCCCATGGCTCCCCAAATCACTGTGTTGGAACATGCTTTCCACTTCTCATTACCTGGTATTCCCAATGAGACAGTCTCTCACTTTTCCAATGTTAAGAACCAAATATCAATATAGCATAGAAAATCCTCATAAAAAGTACTCAACACCTTGAAAAAGAGAGAATTTCAGATAATAATCCTCTTCGAGGGGCAACCTCCTTTTACACCACTTAAATTTTCAAGTACAAGATGATTCAAAATGAAAATGTCTCCTTGGTATATATAGGAGACTAGGAGGTATAATTACAACTAATGGCCTAAAGCCGACATAAATAAAATAACATTACTAATCTAATATGCCCTAATTAAGGGGTAATGAGCCAATATTAGGGCTTAACATGATCCTCCCCTTGAGACAAGTGTTGTCCGCAACGCTTGAGTAACTTTGGATGCTTCTGTATAAAAGACTCATCTTCCCTAGTGGAATCTTCAGCCGATAGTTTCCTCCATTTAATGAGATACTTGAAATGGATCTATTCCTCAGTTGGAGAATTCTTGTGTCAATGATGGCTTCAGGCTCCAATATGATTTTTCCTTCCTCGTCAAGTTTTAGCAATATAGTTTGAACTAGGATCTTGTCGCCTATAACCTTCTTTAAGCATGAAACATGGAAAACTAGGTGTACTCGTGAAGATGCAGGCAACTCCAATTTGTATGCTATAGTACCAATATTTTGCAACACCTTATAAGGGCCATAGTACTTTGGTGATAATTTATTATCCTTCTTGGCTTGCTTGAGGGACATCTGTTTGTATGGTTGTAGTCTTAAAAATATCCAATCCCCTACTTCAAAACTTATTTCACTACGATGTTGATCTGCTTGTTGTTTCATGCAGTTTTGTGCCATGGTCGGGTTGTCCTTTAATGTTTGGAGAACTTGTTGTTGATTCTCGATGTGATCTTCCACTGCTTGAACCTTAGATTTTTCTTTTAGAGAAGAAGTGATGGAAGGAGGGTGGTATCCATAAAGTGCCATAAATGGTGTCATTTGTGTTACAGTATGAAATGAAGTGTTATGCCACCATTCTGCCAAGGGTAACCATTTGAACCATTGTGTTTGTTTATCAAATACAAATCAACGAAGGTATCCTTCCAGACATTTGTTCACTATCTCAGTTTGTCCATCAGATTGAGGATGATAGGATGATCTATGAGCCAATTGTGTACCCAAAGAAGAAAATAATTCTGTCCAAAAATCTCCAGTGAAGATGGGATCTCTGTCACTTACAATAATCTTTGGGCTGCCATGTAGCTTTTGAACTGTCTCCATGAATGCGGTGGAAACTGTACTAGATTTGAAGGGCTGAGAGAGTGCACAAAAGTGTGCATACTTGGTTAGTCTATCAACAATCACCATGATGACACTCTTTACTTCAGACTTTGGTAACCCTGTGATGAAATCCATGGAAACCTCCTCCCAACGCTGGCTTGGGATGGATAATGGTTGTAAAGGACCAGGGGTCTTAATTGTTTCCACCTTATTTTGTTGGCAAACCAAACATTCTACCACAAACCTTTGAACATCAATTTTAAGGCCATCCCAAAAAAAATCCTTCTTGACTCTATGGTAGGTTTTCAAAAATCCTGAGTGCCTTCCTACTGGAGAGGTGTGCAATTCCAATAGTACCTTTTGTTTGAGTTGGGAGTTCTCACATAAATATAAGTGATCTTTGTACCATAGTGAATCATTTTTCCATGTAAATGTATCTGATGCACCGGAATCCTGCTGCAACCTTTCAATGAGAGTGCACACTTTTTCGTCATTCTTCCATTCATCCCTTGCTTCTATTATCCAATCGGGTTGGATGATTGAGATAGCACAAAGAAAGGCCTCAACATATTCATCCTTTCTTGCATCTGCCACAACATTTTTCTTCCCCTTTTTATAGATTATTTCAAAATCATAACCCAATATCTTGGTTACCCATTTTTGTTGTTCTTCTGAAGATAGTCTTTGTTCCAAGAAGTATTTAAGACTATCATGATCTGTTTTGACCTTGAAGTGCCTACCTATTAGGTAAGGACACCATTTCTTCAATGCATGTAGTATTTCCATCATTTCTTTCTCATAAATGGGTTTGTGTAAGTCCCTTCCCTTGAGTGATCTACTTTCAAAAGCCAGGGGCCTTCCTTCTTGCATTAGGAAAACAACAATTCCATTTCCTGAGGCATCACATTCCACAATAAATGTTTTTGTGAAGTATGGAGTGGTCAAAACATGAGCTTTACACATCACCTCTTTAAGTTTCTCAAAAGCTTTAGTTGCCTCTGGAGTCCATGAAAATGCATCCTTCTTAGTTAGTGTTGTTAAAGGTGCTACTATTCTTCCATAGTTCCGAACAAACTTGTGGTAGTAACCTGTCAAACCCAAAAATCCTCTAAGATTCTTTAA
>ML786156.1:407562-481582 GCA_009831015.1 Picea engelmannii | reverse complement strand
AAATTCCAAGGTGTCTCAGATGTAGCAGCGAAACCCCAAGACCTTGAGCTCTGATACCATATGTTAAGAACCAAATATCAATATAGCATAGAAAATCCTCAGAAAAAGTACTCAACGCCTTGAAAAAGAGAGAATTTTAGATATTAAGCCTCTTCAAGGGGGAAACCTCCTTTTACCCCACTTAAATGTTCAAGTACAAGATGATTCAAAATGAAAATGTCTCCTTGGTATATATAGGAGACTAGGAGGTATAATTACAACTAATGGCCTAAATCCGACATAAATAAAATAAAATTACTAATCTAATATGCCCTGATTAAGGGGTAATGAGCCAATATTAGGGCTTAACATCCAAACTCACCTTTCATGGTGGGAGGGATGTATCTACAAAATACCATATTAACAAGTTTTGGTGTAAATGTATCAAGCATGATATTTTTTATTTAAAAGTCTTATGTAGATTGTTTTGTTTTACTTTTAGGGGTCGTATTAAACATTGGTTTGAGTCTTTTCCTGCACATCACGTTATCGATTGGTTTCAATTTGTAGATGAATTTTTAGATGATTTTGAAAACTATGATTACAATCTATTATGTGAAGAATTTTAGACTGTACTAATCAATGAAAATTCATCTCCAGAAGGCTTTTCAACAAGAATCCATCATGTTTTCTGTAAATTTAATCTTGATGACATGTCATTTGTACTAAATCTCCTCTATCATGCTTTCATTCCTTTCATCCAGTCATATTCAATCGCAAATGATGAATCAGTTACAAATCCTATCACTCAATTGGGAGAAGGATTTTGTTTACAGGATGAGAGGAATCCATCCGAAAATTTTCAACAAGAAAGGGAGGTAGAATCTATTGAAAATGTTCTTAGTGACAATCAAACTAGTTTTTCCTCTGAATCATTGCATATTCAGTCCTCAACCATCGTGAAAGAAGATTTGATGTTGGGTGAAGGTGAATGTCCATATTATTCTAACTCTTGCTCTAATTAGTACTTAAATTCAATTATTCAAGAACACTTAGGTGATGAAAATGATCTTAAGTATTATAACATTCCTATGATACTGATTAGATATGTAAATCTGTAATTTGAAGAAGAAAAATTAAACCTTCATCCACAAATCATATCTTATCCACATGAAATACTAGATGTTTGTCATGAAAGTTTTGAATTATCTATCATACAAGAGAAAAATTTAGATGATCATATTATGTTGAAGAATTTATCACCAATATAGAGTGAAAGTTTTAAGGAAAGTGAAGAAGAATGTCTTGAGAATACCATTGTTAAATATCGTATCTCAAGAGATTCTTTTCATGTGTTCATTTCTGATTCCTTTTACTCTTTATATCCTGATCTCTTCTTAGATTCTGGTGGACTTGATACTTTATATAGAGTGAAAGTTTTAAGGAAAGTGAAGAAGAATGTCTTGAGAATACCATTGTTAAATATCGTATCTCAAGAGATTCTTTTCATGTGTTCATTTCTGATTCCTTTTACTCTTTATATCCTGATCTCTTCTTAGATTCTGGTGGACTTGATACTTTACCCACAGTATCTTACACTTTTCCATCACAATCAAATCTTTTTGATATGCCAAAATTTGGTGAAATTAATTCCAAACATAACATTTATGAAGTTGTATTTGATGCTCTTTCACTTTCGTCACTCGAATGAAAAAATGACATGTTGCAAGATGATTTTACAAGATTTATTTTTGAAAAATACAATGCACTCATCCTTATGGAGATCGAGTATTCTACATTGCATATTCGCTCTTTGATTAGTTCGAATTTTAATGTTTATGCTTCACATTTTGAAACAATCAATCTCATCAAAAGAATCTTTCAAACCAATAATCTAACTGATGTCATGAATCCTCTTATGATGTGTTCCCCATTGATATATCCATTTCATCAAAGTCATAGTTTTCATCCTAATTTTTATGATATGATCTTAGTATGGCTTGAAGATTTGTATCTAAAAAATCTTCATAATAAAGATAAAGTTGTGCTTGCTTTGTTTCTACCTAAATATCTAGGAAGTAAACATTACATGATTTTTTTAGATCCTCCATGTGAAGAAATTGATGAACACTTGGAGAATTGTCAGGAGGATGGGACATTTCAGCATTGGCTGATGGTTATGTCAGGTCCCCATAATATTGACAAGTTTTCCAAACGTACTTACACTCTTACATGCCATTATGACTCATATCACGAGTAGATTGCAGAATGGTTAGATGATTCATACATCAAGAAGTTTCAAAAGAATGGTAAGGTCGTGCTTGTTTTGTTTTTAAAAGAATATATAGGAGGTAAGCATGGCATATTTATTTTGTATCCACAAATACTACATTCTTTTATTCTGATTTTCAACTTTCTATGCCTTGCGTGATTGAATATGCTCTTGTGGCTGCACTGGAAATACGATTTTACTTAGAATTTTGATCTATTTAGTAGTTTAGAGTAGGTTTAGGAGTAGGTTTCCTTTAGTTTTCTTTCTCAATATTTCTTTGTGTAATAATGCAATTATGAACACAAGTGAGTACACCAAGAGAACCATAATATGAATGTTGTTAGGGAAGTCCACAAATCTTTTTCTCTTTACTTTTCGTTGAATATTTCTTTTCAAAAATGCAGTATCATCATGAAAATTTTAAATGGAAAGTAAAGAGATAAGTAAATTTGAACTATCAATTTAACCTTGACCCAAGGTGCCACGAGTAGGACTGCACTCATTTTAATAAGGATTTTTCTATTTTCTTTTAGTCTCTTTTACTTTTAATAATAATGTTTGGTCAAAATGGCATCTCATGCATCACTATCTTAAGAAAAGAACTTGCTTGCACATGATATTTTATATGATTTAGTTCTTCCTTTATTTTACAGTGAGATGCTACTGGATCCAAAAGCTCAAGTTTATCTTTGGCCAAAATCGTTTCCTGAAAAGTTTTCTTTTGTTGTTTTGATTTTGTGTACTTATTGAATCCCATTAATAAAATTTGATTTGGTTTGTTGTGTTTTTTTTGTTTTATTTGATTTCTTTGAATGAGTTTTCTTCTTATCTGTCTTTTTGAATCAATATATTTATGATCAAAGAGTTATTGTCGAAGGAAGCATTTATTTTAAGACTTGTGTTTTTCAAGAAAATTGAAATAGTTCAAAGAGGTCCTGATATTAAGATATATCTCAGAAAATTGATTTTTAAGTCAGTTGTCACTTTCATTTTGTCCTCAAATTGTCTTTTTCAGAGTATTACACCAGAGATATGTTTTAAATCTTTGAGAATTACGTTGATCTTTAAACTTTTTACGCCGTCCATATTCTTAAGGAATCACTTTTAAGTGCTTCCCCATTCCCTAGATGATTTCTTAAAGGAAATCTAAAATCTCTAAACCATGATAAAATTTCTAGTTTTGAAAGCAAATAAATAAACATGATCAACTATTCACCTGTATTGCAATTAACCTCCAGTATCAACCCACTCTCTTTGTCATTAAGAAATATATAATTGTATTATTATTTAAAAGTGGCATAAGAGGGTTGGAAGCACTTAAGTGTGGGAAGTGTGTGTAAAATCGTCGGGGTACTGAACAGGCTCGTTGGTAGCGGGTAAATGCACACATAATACCAAGACAACCTCATCGAGGTACTGAATAGGCCTGCTGGAAGCAAAGCAATGTCGCGTCGAGAGGTAGCAGGTATATGTTTCTAAATTAACTTTTATGGAAGTATACATCATGTGGATACAACTATTGGATGGGATTAAAGCATTCGAGTGGGTTAAATGACATCCCTGACAAGGCTATGGATGCCTGTTGGCAGCAGTGGCTCTGTCAACAGTATTGAAGTTCTTTTATAAACATTATGACTCTTTGATTAAGACATTATTTTAGGTTATAATCCTCTGCAAAGAAAATTCTATTGTCTGGTTATAACATTGAGCTTATCCTAATACTATATGGTCTTAGAGTGAATTTATTTCAGGGAGCTTAAATCCCTTTTCAAGTTTTTTTCTTTTCTTCTTGAGATGAAATCTTACCAAATCAGAGATAACTGCTTCACCCAGTAAGTCGCCATTTGTTGGGCCCCAACAACTCCCCCTAAATTTTTACAAAATTTAAAGGGCCCCCATTAGAATCTTGATAATTATAATGAGCTACAGAATCAACCTTTTCAAATAGTTCCATACCTTGGCTTGCTTTGAGAAAAACTTAAGACATTCACTATAGTATGAGACATTCATTACTGTTGTATTATGAGATTGTTATTATGGTTGATTTTAGATTTAGCTTGTCATTATATGGTGTTTTCATACTGTTAAATGTTATATGTTGTCCATAATTTATTATTCCATTTTTTATGTGTGATTGATCTATCATTTGATTATTTTTGAATTTATTCTTAATGTTAAATGTTGGATAATATCAATATTCAGATATGATTTTTCTCTCATTCTTAAATATTGATCATCCTAAGATCACATGATTTTTAATTTGATATCTTTTTGTTGTTATTAATTTACTCCAATATCAAATACTTCTTTGAATGTATTATGGAAGTGCTAGTATTGTTTTTTTATAGGTTTCCCTTAACATCAGTACATGCATGAGCTCATACAACACAGGAAGATAAACTCAGTTGAATGATCAGTTAGAGGTTACTAGATGCATTATTTTCTTTTATTTAGAGTTGTTTATGAATGAAACGATGATTACATTAATTAGCTTTGAATGTTTTTGTGTCACGGTTTCAATCGTATTCATTTAGTATTTATTTGTTTAATATCTTAAGAAAAACAAAAAGAAGTGTTGTTCATATTTCATACAGAAACTATATCAAACAATCATTTTCACAAGATTTCATGTAAACCTTGTAAACTGTATATAAACTATTCATAATCATTTGTATATTCACATTCTTAGATAAATATTTGTAATTATTGTGTCGATTGTTAGAATATTTTCTTTAGTTAGTTTATTTCATTTTTCTATCTTTAGGACCCTAGTTGGCTAACGGAGCCATTAAACCCGTCAGGATAGATCATACCAAACGGCTTGGGTTAATTAGACAAGCCCGAACCAGGTCTATCCTTCGAGTTGACGGTGTGTCACTTACACCCGTCAACAAATCACTAAACTTCTTTTGGTACTATCAGAATCCATTTTATGAGACATACACTGTAAGGATCATAGTTGGTCCACATGCACTACATGGATTTTATTTTTACCCTCGAATAGTTTTTTACCATTACAAGGAGAACCATACATGGATTCACTACATCCATACATGGATTCACTACATATATACATGGATTCACTACATCCATTGGTATGAAACATTTTCAACAAATTTAAAGGGTGTCCATGCTGCCCACGGAGGTTCCACAACCTCTACAACAACCCATGTTGCTCTACAAACCCTTGGCATTCCTTATGGCTCTATACACTCAAAAACATTCAAATAGGCACTGCGACCTCTACACAACATTTCATAGGCTCTACTATATCTCATTGGAAATATATATTCAATATCTCAAATGGTTATTTTGTGGAATATCATTTGGCTTCTTGGTTTGAGAGATATCATCAATTCAATCTCAGCATGTATTTGACCAAAGGAGGCTACACATACCAGCATATTCAACGATATTTTTCTCCCTGTTCAAAAAACTAAAGAAGTATTTCAACATATGGCTGGAAATATATCTCCAATATCTCAAATAGGTATTTCACATATTCGTACTTAGATTCCTGGTTTGAGAGATGTCATCGATTGAATATCAGCATGTGTTTGACCCAAGGGGGCTACATGTACCACCATATTCAGTGGTATTTTTCTCCTTGATCACGAAACTACATAAGGAGTTCCGTATATCTATGGAAATATCTCTTCAATTGCTCAAATGGGTCTTCAACAAAATTGGATTTAATGACCTGTAGAAGAATTTATGAATAGATTTGCAGGATAATGTTCACAACCCCCAAAGTCATGATGTTTCCATATTATTTTTTTTTAAATTTTGGGATTTTATTAAAATTTCTTTATTTTTCTACCCATGTACAATGCCATTATCAACTAGGTTATGGGTCAATCACAAACCCGTAGTTATGGGTCAAGCACACAAAACCATTCTCTTCATTGGGTATTTTCACATTGTAATCATAATGGTACGATAATGAGGTTTCTCTTTT
This sequence comes from Picea engelmannii, assembly GCA_009831015.1. Taxonomy (NCBI): domain Eukaryota; kingdom Viridiplantae; phylum Streptophyta; class Pinopsida; order Pinales; family Pinaceae; genus Picea; species Picea engelmannii. The sequence continues at coordinate 475,373 of ML786156.1, read as the reverse complement.
TAGCATGGGTGAAATGATGGGGACCACTATTTTCTAAGGGGGGGAGGAATGCTCCAAATTTTAGGAGGTATATGGTCTAAATTTGGAAGAAAAATTCATAAATCTGTAAAGCTAATAGATTTCCCATGTGGATCAAGGAGATTCCCACCTCCTCATTAATTAATTGGGATAACAAGTTGCCCATATGTGTCAAAGAGAGTCCCACCTCTCCATTGGGTTTTATTTTCCACTACTTAGTTAGTTGGGTAGTTAGATCTATTATTATAATAATAGAGACTCATTTAATGAGATGTTTCCATTATTTTATCGGGTTTTATTTTCCATTACTTAGTTAGTTGGGTAGTTAGATCTATTATACTAATAATGGAGACTCATTTAATGAGATCCTTTTGACTTTGTCCAATGGACCATTTTGTAATGTTATATAAAGGCCTAGCAATCCTTTTCATAATATCAAGTTACTCATTTTTTATTCTCTCATATTTTCTATTGTTCATTGTGAGATTAATTATCTCTGAGTGATATACTAGTAATTAGTTTTATAGGTAAGGCTCCTCTTTGAGCCTCACATCCCGAGTACTTCATTTACATGTTTTTGTCCATGCTTATTTTCATGCAATATTGGAATGTCTAAGCTCCTCCTCTCTCGACATTAAAGCCATCCATATCTCATCCCCTGAGATCTGGAACAACTTAATCCAACCATGAGTCTGCAACTCATTGTGTTCTCTGGGTTCCCTGCCAGAATCCATTCACATCTCCTTGGGCCTCTGTAATTTTCCAGAACACATTCCTTATTTCTCTCTTTCATTTCCTTCTCTCCTCTCCTATCCATGCATGTCTGGGTGTTTTTTTTTTACATTTGGCCTCTTCTTCTACCAAATCCTTGGGATTCTTGTGGATTCTATTAGACACAACCTCCATTCATGGATCCAAATTCGAAGGGGCAATCCAAAGGTGTCCTTTTATTAGGTTTTAAGTTGACCCTTTCCTCTTCAAGAAATAAAAAATGTCAACAGTTCTAACTGCTTCAACCACTAATATTGTTACCCATAACTCGTCACGTGGCTCCATGTATTTTTAAGTATGAGTGTAGGTGGTGCATTCAATATTTCCAGGTGTGATTTCAAATGTTGAGAAAGATTCCTATTTTCTTCATTGAAGCTTCTCCATTCCCCTTCATTACTCCACCTCATCGATTCCCACTTCATCAATCCACCTCACCAATATGTAATGTAAAAATAATAAATAATATTAAGTAGTAATTGATTATTTTAATAAAAAGATGCATCCTCTCATGGAGGTTTTCCAAAGTTCCTTTAGGGTTATTATATATGGTGGCACTCATATTGTTATTTTTAATCATCATTTATTTTTCATTTTTATTCATTCAAACATATGTATATATTTTATTTGTTATTGGGGCCTACCTACCACATTGGTATCAAAGCAAGGTTCTCAACCATCCGCGGTGTCCTAGTGCTTTCTGTGTGCGACCAATCCTCCATGTTCTATTTTTTCTACTCCTCTGTGTCTTCCCCACACTCTCTCACATCCACTTCTTCCCTTCGCTGCTACTCCACCTTCCCACAACCCTGCGTCCATACCACCACATCTCTTACGTCGTACCATCTTTGTCTATGCCTCCCTCACATTTGCACTCTCCTCTGTCATGTCTTCCCTATGCCCATCATTCCTCATCCTTATGTCCCCCCCCATACTTGTTTCTCTGTTTCTTTACCCCACTTCCCCACCTCCTCTCATCCCGCTCCAACTACAAATTCATTGTTCCACTTCCTTTTTCTTGACTTTCCACTACCCCAAACCTTAATTCCCCTTCGACTCTTCTTCCACACCGATCTCCACTTCCCATTTCTATCCACAACCTACTCATATTTTTCTTCTTTCTAATGTATAATAGAAAAATAATATATATAATAATAATATTATTAATTTCTATCGATTCTCAGTATCAAGTCCAACAAAACAATTGCATCCAAGTATTCTCCCCCACACACCAGAATCATGATGGAGCTGAAGAACTAGTTGGATCTCTTAGAAAAAGAACTCAACTCACTCAAAGAAGTCATAAGAAAAAACCAACATGATCTAAAAGAAGAAGTAAAAAATAGTAATGTTGAACTAAAAAATGACATCAAAATCAATGTGGAAGAAATCATAAAACTTTTAAAGAAGAAACACCAAGCTTCTCGAGGGTGCACTAAATGATGAAATAATTCAAGCATGTCTCTCTCTTCAGCTCATTCACAATATCGCTCCCCCACACCACCACAACCACCACCACCACCACCCTCATACCATTCATCGACAAGAAACCAATATCAACCTCTCATGATATGTCCGCCCAGGGCCAAAATATAACTACCAAAATACAACAGGGATGAAGATCAATGTGTCACATGGTTTAACAAAGACAAAGAGTATTTCAATATATATAACATTATTTTAGATGAAGAAAAGGTTAAATATGATTCCATGCATTTGGAGGGTAACACATACAACTGGTATATGTGGTGGAAAGGATAAAATTTCTCATACACCTAGAACCTATTTGAAAATGATTTTTTTAAAATATTCCAAGGAATTACCGAAAATGATTTTTTTCAGGAAACTTACCCATATTCAGTAAAAAGGAAGTGTTGAGGATTTCACAAATCAATGGGAAGCTCTTTACACACGATTATTTGGGATATATAGCAATCAATTACTCGATACATACCCGGGAGGCGTTAAATCATATCTCTAACATTAATTGAAAATGCATGGCATTCCATCTGTTGAGGTAGAAAGGCGTAAGGAAAGGGAAACATAAGACAAATTTGAAGGGTTCCAATCAATAAATGGGAATACATATTCAAAATGAAACACACTCCATACAAAAGAAAGAGATAAATATAAATACATATCTCCACACATACGAGACGTCAAAAGAAATTTGGAAGAACAATGAATGAAAGAAGGAAAATGCATACATTGCAGAGATGGATGGGACCCTAGACATTGGTGTCACACAAAATATAGTTCAAACAAATTATACACCTGTGAATATGAATAAAATGATGAATCAAGTTCAGAAGAATTAGAAGATGAAGAGGTATAGAATCTCCCAAATATCGCATCAGAGGCAGAAGGTGAAAACACACCCAGAGTCTCTATAGCAGCCATGATGGGTATCAATCGACCACAAAATCTTAAGCTAAAAGGGAATATAAAAAATAACAATGTCACATTATTAATTGATACAGGGAGTACCCACAACTTCCTCGATATCAATGTTGCAAGAAGGGCTCAAATTGTTCAGATACCCAGTGCTAGATATGAGAGTAATGGTTGTATATGGAAAAAAGATCGATAATGTAGGTAAGTGCCATAAGGTGAAATTGAACATACAAGACTAAAATCTAACCTTAGATTTATATACCTTACCACTAGGATGAGTAGATGTGGTCTTGGGAATTTAATGGGTGTAGACATTAGGCACTTACTTCGCTAACTACCTGAAGCATTTCATTAAGTTCAAATGACAAGGACAAAAGTATAAATGGCAGGGATTACAAAACTCATACACACAAGTCGTGTCATCATTAAAAATGGAGAAACTAATTAGAAAAGGAGCTATTTCTTATTTTATTCAATTCCACTAGATGGAAGGATAAAATTCATAACAAGAAGATTCCAAATCCTTATAAATTCAGGAGTTAATCCAAAAACACAATAAGGTATTTCAAGACCTATCGATGGAATTGTCACAAGAGACAAGGATTGAACACATAATTGAAATTAAACCAGGGTCAAGTTTGATCAAAGTAAAACCTTATAGGTACCTCCATCATCATAAAACTTAAATTGAAAGGTTAGTACAAGACTTGCTTAAATGTGGGGTTATTAAAAAAAGAAGAAGTCCATATGCAACCCCAGTAGTTCTAGTATGGAAGAAGGACGAATCTTTCAAATTATAATCATATTATCGAGGGTTAAACAAAATAACAATCAAGAATAAATTTCCCCATTCCATTCATCAATGAAATGTTGGATGAATTGCATGGAGCTCTATATTTTTCAAAATTAGAGTTGAGATCAGGTTATTATCAAATTAGAGTAAGACTAGAGGATAAGGCCAAAACTTCTTTTCAGACCATGAGGGACACTATGAGTTTAAGGTGATCCATTTTTGGATAACCAATGCTCCTTCCACATTCAAAGAAGTTATGAATGAATTTTTCCATACCTACCCTAGGAAATATGTATTAGTATTTTTTGACAACATCCTTGTATACAACAAGACATGGAAGGAACATCTAAAAAATCTAGAAACAATATTATCTCTCTTGGAAGAAAATCAATTCTATGTGAAAAAGTCAAAATGTACATTTGGAAAAGAGGAAGTAGAATATATGGGTCACATCATATATAAAGAAGGGGTCAAAGTAGAACCAAATAAGATTCATTCAATCACCGAGTGGAAACCGAAAAATATTTCTAAGCAAAGAGGATTTCTAAGGTTGGCAAGATATTATCGAAGATTTTTCAAAAACTATGCACATTTAACTAATCCCTTAACAAACCTCCTAAATAAAATATCCTTTCAATGGAATGACGAAACACACAATTTTTTTGAGGCTGTGAAAAATATCATGTCTACAACCCTGATATTGGCAACAACTGATTTCTCTAAATCCTTTGTAATTGAATGTGATTCATCTACTTTTGGAATAGGAGCATTATTGATGCAAGAAGGGCACCCAATCACATTTGAGAGTAGGAAGCTAAAAAAAAGGGAATGTATACAGTTGACATACAACAAGGAAATGCTTGTTATCATGCATGCACTTACAAAATGGAGAAAATATCTTCTGGGAAGAAAGTTCCAACATCACAATAGTCTTCAGCATATATTACAACAAAAGACATTGACAACTAAACAATAGAGATGGATAGAGAAAATTGCTATCTTCGACATGAAAATTATACATAAAAGGGGAAAATACAATCTAGTGGTTTATGCCCTCTCACGAACTGATGAATAAACTGAAGCCTTTGCAGTGCCAATGGTAATTCCTGAATGGTTGGATGAAATCCAAAACAAATATGCCCAAAACCTAGAGACTTTCTCCATAATCAATAATGTGAATCAATACCCCAAGGTTGAATAGAAAAATGACATATTACGGTATAAAGGAAGAATTTACTTATATTCCAACTCAAGGTTTAAATCCAAGGTCCTACAAGAATTCCATGATTGTCCAATTGCAGGTCATGTAGGATTTTTCAAAACTTATTACAATGCACACCAATCATTTTTTTGGAAAGGCATGAATGTTGATATCCAAAAATATGTCGCAGAGTGTGATGCTTATCAAAGGAACAAAAATGAAAACGTTTTAACTACCACATTACTTCATGTGCTACATGTTCCAAATAAAAAAATGGAAGAGATATAGATGGATTTCGTTGAATCATTACCATTGTCTGAAGGAAAGGATAAAATGCTAGTGGTGGTAGAGATATTAAACAAGTATGCACATTTTATTGTGGTAAGGAAAATAGATTCTGCAAAAAAGAAAACAAAGCTTTCTGTAAAAACATTTACAAGGTACATGGCTTTCCCAAATTCATTGTCAGTGACATAGATGTCAAGTTTAAAGGGAATTTTTGGAAGAAATATTTCAAACATATTGGAACATCCCTCAATATGAGCTCATCCTACCATCCTCAAACTGACGGTGAAATATAAATTGTTAATAGATGTTTAGATACTTACCTCTGTTGTTTCGTGACTATAAAAACAAACAAGTGGTTCCAATGGTTTCACTTAGCTAAATGGTGGTAGAATTCCACATATTACAGATCAGCGAAAATGAAACCATTTCAATCTCTTTATGGGTATGAACCTATGAAATGGAAGGAGTTTTCTAGAAACCAGACAAAATTTGCAACAATTAAATATCATTTAGAAGAGAATCAAAAGGTTGTTCATTTACTCAAGTATAATTTAATAGTTGCTAGGAACCGTATGAAGCAACAAGCATATTAACACTAATTTGAAAGAGAATTTGAAGTTGGAGACTGGCTATTCATCAAGTTCGAACCTTATAAACAATTATCTCTTAAGAAATAAGGAAAAATAAGTTGGCACCAAAGTTTTTTGGACCATATCAGATCAACAAAAATATCAGTCAAGTATCTTATGGATTGGACTTACCTAACAACACTTGTATTCACAATTCTTTCCATGTATCATGCCTTAAAATGGTATTGGGAAAACAACAATAGGCACAAAATATACTTTCGATGTTGGACGATGAAGGAAGATCTGTTATAGAACCAAAAAACATTATTTCCACAAGAGAGAGAAGTTTGTGTTCTCGAATAATAAAAAAGTATCTCATCAATGGAAGAACCTTTCGAAAGAAGACACAACATGGGAGCCAAAGATTTTTCGTCAGTTACATTCTTCATTAACTTGCTTTGAGGACAAAGCAAATTCTAAGGGAGAGGCAATGCAATGTAAAAATATTAAATAGTATTAAGTAGTAATTGATAATTGATTGTTTTAGTAAAAATAGGCATCCTCTCATGGAGGGTTTCCAAAGTGCCTTTAGGGTTACTATATATGGAAAAGGTCATATTGTAATTTTTCATCATCATTTATTATTCATTTTTATTCATTCAAACATATGTATATATTTTATTTGTTATTAAGGAATTCCTACCACAAAATCCCACTGTGATATCATGGCCAATACTCAAGGAATTTCCCTCTCATCCAACTTTCTAGTGTTTTCTATTAATCAATAGCATAATCACTTGCTTCATAATTACATGTTGGTTGTTATGGGATGACCTAGGTTCTTAACTACAATATTACCAATGAACCCATCTACCATCGACCCTTCTGGATACCATAAGGCAACACAACACACAGAGTGCACTGCACACTCTCACCTGAGATGGCTTCTATGGGTGGTTGTAGTACTCAAATGTCTGTAGCTTGGGGATGGGATGCGTTTCTCTCAGAGGCATTTAACCTACTTACTGTTACCCTGCAACCCTCATTAGATCTTAGTCCATACCATTTCCATAACTATTCTACTAGAAAGTTATTAATCCTTCTAGCCACATTTGATCATGACCAAGTATTCATCTACTGTAAAAACAAGATTCTGATCTATTTAATAACTATAACATTCCTTCACTTGGTTCTTTTCTGTAGGTTAGATTAGCTTATTCCCACTGTGCAATGTTCATTCCTTTAACAAGAAACATATTCATCATAAAAATGCATTAAAGTAAATACAATCATAAAAATTGCATACATTCACATAAAACACAGATATATCGTGGTTCACCCCCCTTGGGGCTACTTACAAAAATATTTGTCACTTGGGATCTTTATTCATCTTCATGCAAAATCTAGTGCTACACACTGTACAATTCTTTTTCCATTAAAACCGATCTCCACAGATCGCTAAAGTCTCTCAACAAGACCTTATACTCAACCCCCAAATACCTATTACAATATCGATAATACATATGTCAACAAAAGAAATACAAAAAGGACAACCCTCTCATCATCCTAATACATTCTACTTATACAAAACTTGGGAAAAAGTCCTTACAAAAACCCTAATCCTACGCGGATTAGGTTTTTCCACTTTCTCCTTGACTTAATCGCGGTGGGTCCTTGATCCAACCATTACTCCAAGTCAGTGCTTGTCCACTTTTCAACTAATCTACAATATTTTGTCCACTTTGTAACTGATTTTCTCAGCGCGGGGTTTCCCTTATTTCTGACACTGCTTGTCCTCTATTTCTGGCATGCTCCCCTGTTTTCCGACACTGATTTTATTCCTTCAAAAATTCTATGATTTTTCCAAAAAATGGCTTGCATCAATAGGCCCCAAACACTAACATCGTGACTCATCACAAGTCACTCATGGACTCCAACATATTTCACTACTTGTTCCAGTGCTTCATACATATTTGCTATCCACGAGCATTTTTCCTGAGCCTGGCTACTATTCTTTGTGATGGCTTCTACCACCTACGCGATGACTGGAGGTCTTAATATATCTTCCCCCTCCAAGCCTATCTTCTCTATGCTCAATTTCAATGCATCCATCTCCATGACCAACCGCTCCACCTTTTACTACAGGGGCTCCAATTGAGCTTGTCTTGGAAATTTCTGTGCTTGCACTGCTCTTTCCTCCGCCTATAGGATCTTCATTTCAATACAACAATATTGATCTTCTCTGGCAATGGAATTGTCTTCTGTTACTTCTTTACATCTTCCATTTTTTCATGCAATTTTTCTTCCTTCCCTTGAAACTCTCGTAGGCTCCCATTCTCTAAGAGATGTGTCTACAACTGGGTGCTCTTTTCCAACAGCTATGTCATTCTATGTATATTCTCTGTGATGTTCTCTACATATGTTGTTGCATCCTACTCACTGAGCACTCTGACTTCTGGAGGAGTAGTAGGTACTGCATGATCCTACATATCCTTCATTTGGTATTTATATTGCTCCAAAACCCGTGCTATTTTCCTCATCTTCTTTTCCGAAGACACTCCCTATGATATTGCGCTGTCTAAGATGGCTTGAAATACTACATTTATCTATTTCTCCATCTCGTCCAATTTTTTCTGCACTATATTATCCTCCTTCCATTCTTGGATAACTACCTCCTTCAATGAGGTGTTGTCTTCCAGTGACAACTGTAAGTTCATCGCATCAAAACTTTCCCTGGACTAAATTTCCCACGCGACGCTAACCTATAATTTATACAACACATTTGTTGGAATCTTGGGAAATGACAAGTCCAATGTCTTAATGTATTTTAGGGGCTTTTGTGTTGTCTCCTCATCAATAAACAACATATCCAGTGTTATGATGAAATTTACACTACCCTACATCATGATCTGGACTGTCTCTCTAGCAGGTGTTCCTTCTTTACTCTGCGCTGGTTTATTTTTCTGTTGCTCTTCTTCCCTGATACTCAATTTCTCCAGTACAGTTTTCACTTCCTGTATTTTCTCTAGAATTGAAGCCCTAGGATTCTTGGCATTCTCCCATACTTTTGAGAGTCGATATTTGACTGTGGTGGCTATCAAATCCACATCACCTGCTGTTAGTGATGCTTTCATTGGATTTCAGTGGGCCTTATCCCTCTTTCTAGAGCCACTTGCTTGCTGCCCTATCCTTAGGCATCTGTGCATCCATGCCTGTATCCTTCCCAATTTATTCCTCCATAGGTTTCTCCTATGTCTCTGTTCTTATTTCTTCTACGCGCACTTTCTCTATGCGTAGTGGATCTCGTGTAGAACTACATTGCGATTTAATTTGTGTCCTAATTTTCTTTTGTATGGGGATGCTTGTCCCCACTGGAACTTGTGTCATCTTCTTCTTCTTACTAGTGCCATTCTCGCCTGTCTGTTTCATGGGGACTGTTCTACCCTACATTTGAGGCTTTAATGTTGGCTATGTTCTTGGGATCATTGGAACTTTCCACCCCTCAAGCCACTCCTTAACCTCCATATGTATTTCCTGTATCATCACACAGTAACTCAACTATAGCCACTCCTTGGCTAGATCCCTCTTTACCTGTAGCCACATGCTATGGGACGATTCCTAGAAATTTTCTATCTGTCCAAACTCCTGGACATTTTCTGGGGAAATCCTCCATGTGTCTGCTAACTGGTTTTGTATCTTCGTCAAGTACAGAGAGAATATGTCATTGTTTATTTTCTTTTCCTTTGGTTCTATTTTTCTTCGAAGCAACATGTAGCGGGATGCACAACACTTTCCTATTCTCTGTAGGAAAATAATGTATGTTGGTTCTTTCCATCCTACCAATGCAATGAGGATGAGTAACCATGAGTAGTGGAACTTAGAGCCCCAATCCTATGTGTCCTTGCAATCCTCCAAGAAAGAGTTAAGTAGACAAGGGGAAAAACTCATCAAGCTCCCCTTCGTGCACTGCACTTCAGTTTCTACCACTCTTGTTGGTACTTCTTTTTTCACTTGTGAATTAACTTGAAACCTAACAACCTTGTAGAAAACCTCATCACAGGATCATCTATGTCACTGATCCTGATTCCCCTGTTACCCCTCTACGCGCCATACTTTTCCTTGATTTCATCAAAGATGGATTTTTCTTTCATTTTTTCCTCTAAGTACTGCTCTAGCTTCTTCCCATCCATGGGTAGCTCTGTGATTGCTATGATCAAATTGACATTGATAGGAATTGACCTATCCATCCATATAATTCCTCCATGCACCCTTTCTAGAAGTTGCTTCACACATCCATTGATGTGTTTAAAATGCCCAAAGTGCGATATATCAAAAAAATTCATTATTCTTGTATTGTATAGTCCCAAGATCCACTTTGCAGGCTCCAATAGTGGTGCACCTGATGGGACCTCTCCCCTTCTCTCCAAATAGTTTTTTGGCGTCAAATCTGGGAATTTGACTATATTAACTACGTCATGATTGAAGTATTTGATGGTATTTACTCCTCCCACCATATCTTCCTTGGCCTTCACTCCCTAGGGTATATTTGACATCATGATTTCCAATTCCTCCTATGTGTGTGATATTCCTTACGCACTACTCTTAGCTCACACCTTATTCTTCCCTTACGGGGATGACACCTTGACCTATGTTATTTTCTGGTGCTCTATTTCATTCTCTTCTTCTGGATCTAGGCCCTGCTACATTGAATCTATGGCTTGTTCTCCCTATTTCAACCCTTTTTCCCTGGATGCGTTAGATTTTGTTCTCTCCACGTCCTCCTTAGGATGCCTGGCCTCCTGTGCTAGGTTTTGTTCCTCCTCCACATGCATGGTAGTAGGCTCATACTCCAAAGTGTGAATCTCATCCACATCCACGAGTGTGGGAATATCTTGCATCACTGTTTGTGTCACCCGAACACTACTTCTCATGTTCCTCCCTACCCTTCTTGGTGCTCCAACTCTTGGGGGAAACATCCTACTAAAATTTGAACTGCTAACCACAAATCCCCACTTGTTTTTATCACTTCCCACTATCTCGTACTCAACTCTCGCTCTTATTTCTTCTCCTTAGAAAAAAACTACAAATGACCACATTTCCCCCTTTTTCTGAATTTATAGTGGGACAAGGAAATGACAACTGTTCTGCACTGACAATTGTCACTTTTTCACTTTTTCCTGCGTACTCCACTTTTGTACTTGTCAACTATTTTCCTGTGCGCAGTGTCCTCAACACTGGTTTTTCTATGACGCACTTGTTAATGCTAACAATTCTATTACATCAAAACCTCTAATATTCTTCTATGTTTTTGTATTTCTTTATATTTCTTCTTTTTATAGATTTTTGTCTTTCTCTTCTAACATCTACTATATACAATATGTACAATCATACCTTCTCTCTATTTTTTCACCTCAGGTTGTTAGTTTGACTGTCTTGATACAAATTCAGTCGACTGCCATTCACCAATCCTATGAGATTCTTCCCTTCAAGATATTTTAGCTCCACATCACCTCCATTTGTGATGGCCTCTACCTGATAGTCCCTAACTAGTGCATCTTGAACTTCCCATGGTGCTGTAAATAACTACTATCATAGAGGAGAACTTTATCTCCTTCCTTAAATCGTTTATTCTTTATGTGCCTATCATGCCAAGATTTGTCCTTTGCTTTTTGTACTTCCTGGTGGAATCCTTCTAAAATTATGTCCTCTTCGAACTCCATCAACCGATCCAATATTTCCTAAACAACACCTCCTTCTGTTATGTTGGTGATTGTTGCAATGTGCAGACTAGGTACTAGGTAATCCAATGGAACCACTGCTTCCTACCCATACACCAGTCTAAATGGTGTTTGTTCTTTAAGCTTCTTTCATTTAGTTCTGTAATCCCATAATGTTGTTGATAACTTAAAATCCCATTCATCCCTGTTCACATTGAAAATATTTGTTAATGGATTTTCTAGAGTCTTGTTAAAAGATTCTACTGTACCATTTTCCTAGGGATGGTAAGGTGTTTTATTCTAATGATATATCTCAAATTGTTCTATCATAGCACTGATTGTATTATTAATAAAATGAGTTCCCTGATCACTCAACAAAATTAAGGACATCGAAATATGGTCACCACATTCTCAAAGAGAAACCGTACTACCATTTAGACACTACATTCCCTCACTAGGGATGCTTATTCCCATCTGGTTAAATATTTTGTCACAGTGATGATGTATCTAGATTTTGATCTCCTTTCTACTGTATTAATCGGTCCAATGAAATCCACAACCCATTTATCAAATACTTGTAAAGTTACTTGGGGCATAAGTGGCATTTCATCCCTTTTGGATGATTTCCCCACCCTCCGACAGACATCACAGGTCTGAAAATATTCCTTTGTATCCTTATGCATTGTATGCCACCATAATCCTGTGCGCAACACCTTCTGTGTGTAGGATTTCTTGCATAGTTCCCTCCATCAATACCTTCATTTGATTTTTCTAGCACCATGGAGAGTTCATGCTCCATCACACATCTTCTCAGAATTCCATCTACACCTAACTTGTATAAATGACCTGTAATCAACTGATAGTCTGTAGTGCGCACTACCAATTGTTTTTTCTGCATGACAGTAAATTCCTTGGGAGCCATTCCTGTTCTCAAAAATCCAACAATGTTAGGAAAATAATCAACAACAATCTGGACATAAAACAAGTTAGCATCAGGAAAATTCTCCTCCAAGTTATTTGGCTCCTCTCCATTAGTAATTCTTGACAGATGATCTGGTCCCTCATTCAACGTCCTTGGTTTTACTATGATTTCAAAATCATATTCCTAAAATAATAAAAACCATCTACAAATCCTTCCCCCCAACATTAGCTTGTTAACTAGGTAGTTAAATGTGGAATGATCTGTAAACATATTAAAATGTTGACCCAATAAATAATGTTTGAACTTTTGTAAGGCATATAAGATAGCCATACCTTCCCTTTTTGTAGTATTATAGTTCTTCTCAAACTCAGATAAATTTCTACTATAAAAATATATTGGGTAATCAATGTCTCCTTCACCTGGTTTTGCCAAAATTGCTCCAAGTGAAATGGATGAAGCATCCACATGCACACAAAATTCTTTTTTCCAATCTGGAAAGCTCAAAATTGGTGTTGTCACCATCTTCTCCTTCAATATGTACAATCTCTATTGGAATTCATCATTCCATTGAAACCTGATGTCTTTCTTTAGTAGCTTCTCCATGGGTACAATAATGTTTTCATATCCCTTTATAAATTTTCTGTAGTACCCTACGTGGCCCAATGTTTCTCTCAAATCACACACTAACTTTGGTGGTGGTAAATTGAAAATAACAACAATACTTGCAGGGTCTACTATCAAACCATGTTTGCATACAATGTGTCAAGTAGGATGCCAAATGGTGTACTGAATATAAATTTCTTAGTGTTCAAGGAAATCAAACATTTCCTACATCTTTATAACATTAACCTCATAATTTCTACATGGTCCTTCAATAAAATGAATATTGTCCAATCATCCAGATAAACTTATAAAACATTATGTATAAAATCCTTGAATGCAGTTGCTCTTTGGAAAATATTGTTGGTGCATTATTTAACCCAAATGGAATTACTGTGTACTGATATGACCCCCACTCTGTTGAAAATATATTTTTGTACCTGTCCTCTGGAGCAATTCTAATATGATGGTAACCTAAAAATCCATATGTGAAGGAGTAGACTTCCTGTCCTCCGAAATTCTATAAAGCTTCATCTGTAAATGGAGTAGGAAAAGGATCATGAAGACATGCATCATTTAACTTTCTCAAATCCACACATATTCTAATCCCTCCAGTCTTATTTTCTTGGACCACCATTGGACTAATCCACTCTGATTCTTCCACAGGCTCTATGATTCCTGACTCTAGCATTCTGTCAATTTCTTCCTTAACCCTCTGCTTATAGATGGGGTTTAATATGTATGGTCTCTGTCTCACTGGTCTCGCATATGGTCCAAAGGGTATCTTCATCTCTCCAATTTCTCCTATTACGCCTTTTATCTATGAAAATGTGGTTGGGAATAAGTCACTGTATTCACGCAGTAATTCAATTATCTTTTCCATTGTCTCACTATCCCAGTAGTCTCCAATGCAACTATCTTGGGCTTCTCTTCATTCCAAATATTTACCTTTTTAATATTCATAGGCATTGTGAACTCTTCTGATTGTAATTGGGGTCCTTCCAACCCTCTTTATCCTTCCCCTTCTATTATCTATATGTCACGTGGGTTGTCTTATACTTCCTCTTACTCTGCAACCTGATAACAGTAAACTAATTATTCAGCTGTTTCTTTTCTGTAATCTATGTCTATTGTTACTGTATCTACCCCATATTATTCAAATATATTTTGTTTCATCCTCTATAATGCCAGATACACCCATGGATCCTCACTTTCAAATTCAAAGGTACTAATAAATTTTTGTTGCACTGCACCCCAACTCATAGTTTCTTTATGCAGTTCCTGCTCCTTGTACCAATTTCTAGGTATTCCTTCCAATGTATGAATAAATTAATGTGTCTATTCCCCTAGTGGTACTGATATCCAGACAGTGAAACAATCATTTATATGATGTATTGGATTCCCTATTCCATCATACTTCTTTAAGGGTCTATCCCGCTGACTCTGACCAAATCGTATGCACATCAGTCGCTTACAATGATACCAGTCCTGAATTACCTCGTTATATGAACCCAACCATTGTATAGGTGTGTCCCTTAGTGATATATCCAACACTAGTAATCTTTGACTATCCAAAACCTATGATTCAAACTCTATGAAGATGTTTTCTAAATTTTCCTCTTCAGTAAATGTGGGAAACTATCTTACTTCTATCCCAACCCATCTTACTACATGTGTAACTCTGGTGCACCTTCTAGTAGAGACTTCATGAAATATTTGCTGCTAGGTTTCTACTCCAGTATCTGAATATAACACATCGAAATTGATACTCCTCCAAATGAGTACTCCATATGCAGTTGGATTCACATAATCTTCCTCTCGTGCAGTAGTCCTATAAAACTGGTTGACGTAATACTTTAGAACACTGTCAAGCATAGGTTTTACATATATTTTGCAATATAAGGGATCTAGGGGTGATACTACCCTAAAATTCCTAGCTTCAAATATCATCTTTCTAGTCTTTAAATTAATGATGGAATGATTGTCAAATGACCAATCAATTTCCAAAAGTGTTCGAAATGGTATAGAATCATCCACCATATCCATTAATTCAAAGTATGTTGTAGTTCACACACCATCTAGATCCATTGTGGTATTCTTCAGTATGCCTATAGGAATCACTCTTTTCTAGTTTTCTAGCTTCAATTGGATATTGGAATACCCTAGTGTAGGTTCTCCCATTGCTTCCCAAGTCTTTTTTGGAAAAATATTGATATATGATCCTAAGTGTAGGATAACATTTCCCATATTAAAGTCTCCTATATTTTCATTCAATCTGAATTCTCTACTAGTTCTTTTCTTTCTATGGACCTGATTAATATTCCTAGGTTTTTTTCCTACCCATTCTTCTATTTTATATTTATCAAGCATATTTTTAAACAAATCCATGGAATTCTTATCATTAAGTACTTTAAATAAAGATTCCAGGAAATTATTTAAGTTACTTACTTTCTTTGTTTTCTCTCCTTTGTAATTATGATCCAAATACTGAGGCATATAAAAAATATGAGTATCATACCTCGACGCAGTATTTTATGTGGAGGCTTCATTCTCCTTAAGAAATTCCTTATTTTCTTCTTTGAAATTTTCCTTATCCTTCTTTGCATCAAATTACTGTTGTGGCTGAGTGTTCTTCTGAATCTAGCACTAATATTCCTTCTTCTGATCCTGTGCATCTTCTCCTGTATTAACTCCTCCTCTAGTCACTATATTGATTTTCCTCCCAAGATCCCTTATTTTTGTAGAAATCCACTAAAATTTTTGGTTATTTAAATTCCGCTTCTCCTATATCTTCGTCATTAGTTTTGGTCACTCTTCTGTCACGTGATCTGGTGCGCGACAATACATACATGTTGTTGCTGGTTGAGGACAATATCTATCATAGTTTCCTTACTGTTGACAATTATGGAAGATAATAGGCCCTCTGCCTCTGAATGCTCCTCTGTTCCCCTATGGATCCATGTTTTGTTGATGATACTGTGGTGCCTGATTATATTGCGGGGGTTGCTGAAATTGTGGAACTTCTTGAAATTGTTGTGCATTTCCAAACTGTGGCTCAGTCTGTCCTTCCATCAAATCAGCCTGCATCCTCTATGCATGTGAGGTTCTTTCCTTCATCAACTCCAGAGTTCTACAATTTTTGTCTTCATGTCCTATTTACTTACAAAATTTATAGAAAGTACTCTTTAGTTCGTCTTGTACTTCTTCATCATAGGGAAGTGATAAGGATCATGCCCATGTGTCTTGCATATTTCACACCATGACCCTCCTATAGGAAATGGATTTGGTAGCCCTACTCCCTGGTACTACGCAAATGTCGAACACTCATTCTTGTGATGCCCTTCTGATCTACACAGGGTACACCACACTGCTTATCTTTTCTCCTTACTCTTATTATGGTTTAATTGCACTGCCAATTTTTCCAGGTCTTCCTTCATCTCCTCTATAGTTGGATCTGACTACTTATACTGATTCTCCTCTAACTGCATCGCTTCTTACAGTACCTCTGCCTAGGTTTGAAATTTCTGTTGTCTCAATGGATATTTGAAGTGTAGTAACAAAGATTTTATAAACAAATGTTTGTGCTTCATGTCAAAAATGGTATACTTCAGTTTACCTTTTAATGTATTGAACTTTTGATCAATGTCCCATACAGACTCTCCTAGTTTTTTTCTAACCTCAATCCATAAACTAATCCTCTGATTTTGGACTCTGAAACTCTGTGATCATTTCCTTCTTGATCTCTGTTACTATTCCTGGTGCACCCTGTGTATTGTGTACTTCTTGGCTCATATACCAATCCAACGTCCAGTTTCTAAAATTTATTGCTAATTGCGGTACTTTTGTTGCCTCATCAGTGACTCTTTTTGCTTCCCATATTCACTCACACATAAATAGGTGCTTCTCTGGGTCTTTTGAGCCATCCCCATGCAACTATGGTAATCGTATCATTGGATCTACACATGTCATTGTTGAATGTGTTGTACCTACTTCACGTGGTACTACTATCTGTGTATCGTTGTTCGGACTTGAGATACCACTGGTGTTGCTACTGGTACTTCCACTTGTACCCTCACTTCTCTTTTGATCTCCTATATTCTTCTGACCATTAGTCACTTGTGATCTTATTTCCTTGCTGATGTGTTAATCGTACATGGGGTTGTAGGTTCTACATTGATTCATATATGGATATGGGTATCTGTTTTCTCATTAGACCCCACTCCTCTAGTATTTATTTCGTATTTCGTGCATAATATTTCTTCAATGTTCTCCACATAATGGATATCTTCTACCTCTTCTTCATCACACTCCAAGCCTTCCCTCTCAGCTACTGCTCTTTTCTTCCTATTAAAATTATATTGGTAGGGTCTTCCACTGTGCATCATTCCTTCCTTCTGCATAATTTCCTAGATATCCTCTTGATCCATCATAATATGATCTTTCTCATTACTATTCTCTTCCCTATCTATTTCCCCCTCCATCTCAGACCTTCCTTAGTGTTTCCCCTAACTACCCCATACATGTAGGGTAGATTAGATGTCTGATTCTATAGTTAATACCCCTTTATCATGCAATAATATCTCTATCAAAGTGTACAACGATATGTTGTACCTTACCCTTGGAACCTTAAGAAAATATTTCTTTGATACACTGTAGGAATTCGATGTATCTACTGCAAACTTAGTGATATACCCCACTACAATGTTGTCTAGCTAGAAATCTAGTGCGCACGTGAATTTTTTATTTAGCCTTTTCAACCGTGCGATAATTTCTTCTGTCCACTCCATTGATATAACTCTATTTTTAATATGGGTATATTTCAACCGTGTTATCCACTTCTAGAATAGCATGGGAAACTCACTAAAGAAAATCTTGTGTATTTTGTTGAATACGTATCTCTCAAAATACTTCCTCGCGTAAACCTAGAGCTTCTATTAGCTTTGTGGGAAAACTCTAGTTCCTGAACTACCAACCATCTTTCAATATCTTCTTTCATGGGGTTCCAACCTAAAAACATCCCCTTTCTTAATCCCTCAGACTATACTACATGATACATCCCTCCCGATCTAATATTATGAGTTCCAACTGACAACATAACCATTGTTGGTTGCTATGGGATGACCCAGGTTCTTAACTACAATATTACCAACAAACCCTTCTACCATTGTCCCTTGTGGATACCAGAAGGAAAAACAACGCACAAAGTGCACTGCACAGTCTCACCCAAGATGGATTCTATGGGTGGCCACATGACTCATATGTCTACAGTCCAAGGATGGGATATGCTTCTCTCAAAGGCATTTAACCTACTTACTATTACCCTTCAACCCTCATTAGATCTTATTCCAGACCGTTGTCACAACTATTCTACTAGGATTGTATTAATGCTTCTAGCCACATTTGATCATAACCAAGTATTCATCTACTGTAAAACAAGATTCTGATCTATTTACTAACTATAACATTCCTTCACTTAGTGTTGTCCTGCAAGTTATATTAGCTTATTCTTACCATACAATTTTCATTCTTTTAACAAACAACATATTCATCATAAAACTCATTAAAGTAAATTCAATCATAAAAAATGCATACAGTCACATAAAACACAAATATACTGTGGTTAATCCCCCCTAGGGCTACGTCCAAAAATATTTTTTGCTAGGGATATTTATTCATCTTCATGCAAAATCTAGTGCTACGCACTGTACAATTCTTCCTCCATTACAATTGACATCCACAGATCACTAAAGTCTCTCAGCAAGAACTTCTACTCAACCCCCAAAGACCTATTACAATATCAAAAATAAATATGTCAACAAAATACCTACAAAAAGGACAACCCTCTCATCATCCTAATACATTCGACTTATACAAAAATTTGGACAAAGTCCTTACAAAAACCCTAATAATACGCAGATTAGGTTTGTCCACTTTCTCCTTGGCTTAATATCGACTGGTCCTCAATCCAACCGTTACTCCAAGTTGGGACTTGTCCACTTTTTAACTGCTCCGCAACAGTTTTCCCAGTTTGTAACTTCTTTTCTCAGCGTGCGTTTTCCCTTATTTTCAGTGCTTATTTTCCTCTATTTCTGGTGCGCTCGCCTATTTTCCGACATTGTTTTATTCCTTCAAAACTTCTTTGATCTTTCCCAAAATTGACCTACACCAACATCGCATTACATGAATTCTTAGGATAATTACAATCGTGAGGGAAAATAAGGTTTTACATTCCCCTCCCCCTTAAACAAACACTGTCCTTAGTGTTTGAAACACTATATATATACAATTATACAAAAAAAAGGGTATGCCTTTCTCATGGAATCCTATAGCTACCAAGTAGCTTAATCTACTCCAAAGTGCTTCCATTGCACCTTTAATTGCACATTGGCTTGGTTCTGAAGCATTGTTTCTCTCCTGTCGAGGATGCATTGAGGTTCAGGATGGAATTCTCCCTCTGATTCCACCTATATCACAGTCCAATCAATAAAATGATTATAATCATGAACATATGTCTTTAATAAAGATACATGTAACACATTATGAGCTCTAAGAGTAGGTGGAAAAGAAACTTTATATGCCACTGGTCCCACTCTTTCCAAGACTTCAAACAATCCATAATAGAAAGGTTCCAACTTAACATACGTTCCCATCCTTCAGGAACTCTTCTTGGGTTTAACCATGATATATACATGATATCCCACCTTGAACTAATTATGATTTCTCCTACTATCTGCATAACCCTTTTGTCTATCCTGGGCTACATTCAAATTTTGTCTTATCCTGATCATAGCATGTTCCATTTCTTTCAATAGTTCTGATCCAGGTGTGATCTTTTCCAATGGATTGTCCCAACTAATTGGAAATCTACACTTCCTTCCATATAGAACCTCAAATGGGTTCATCTTCAATGATTCCTAATAACCATTATTATAGGAAAACTCTACCAAGGGTAGATATTCTTCCCACTACTTGGGTTGATGCATAACATGCATCCTCAAAATGTCCTCTAGAACTCTATTTACCCTTTCAATATGACCATATGTCTAAGGATGGTAGGCCGTGCTAAACACTAACTACATTCCCAAGCCTACAAACAAAATCTTCCAAAATGTTGAAGTGAACTTATGATCCAGATTTATGAGCGGATCAAAATGAATAATAGACAGAATAAAATAACACAAAGATACAAAGAACAATAAAAAATATCTAGTGAACAATAAATTCTATTGAATAAATAAAATAGGTTGAAACTGTAAAACTACATAACTGGAAATGACTTGCTCGAATGGTGGTAGCTATCTCTGAAATGAGATGTGGCTACTATGCACATGCGTATGATAAAACTTATTAAAATGAGGCTCCATGGGCATTTTTAACATTACTCATGAATTCCAAAACTCTAGACATCAAAAAACCTAACCCTAGGAGATGAAACGCTAAACGTTATGTGGGCCCTGATGGGTAAGTTGGTACCTTAACTTCCCTGGGTCATAACTTTTTCATATGAACTCTGTTTTAGGCGTGTGATAGCCCATTGGAAAGGACTTTTCGAGAAATGCACATTATTCTATCAAACTCTAACTTTGTCTATAGTTTGATTGTGGCAAGACAAAAAACACTGTTTAGGGCCCCAAAATAGCCCTAGAAGTACAAAAATATGTACTGACATGAAAAATTCCAAAATAAGCCAGTTGGATTAGGTGTGAGGCCACCAATCTCCACTTGGCAGCTGTGTAGGGCTTTAGATAGTCCTGAAATAGAAGAACCCATAATCACAAATAATTACAGAAGAACATGTTGAACTAAAATGATCAAAAGGAGCCAGTTGGAATAGGTGGGTGGCCACCAATATCCACCTCGATCAATCCTCCCCCCTTAGAAAGAAATGGTATCCATTGCATTGATTTCCCCCATCAGGTGAAGAAATTTCTACTGAATTTGGCCCTGGGTGAGCCATTTTCCTTGGTGCAAGACGTTCCCTACTTTGAGAACCCGATAAAGCTAGATCTTTTGCTGGTGAGTTCCCTTGACTTGTGTGTTCACTATATGATCATTAGATTCTTGTTCCATATAGACAGGGTTGATTTCTATAGGTGTCAATTGTTCTGCAATATATGAGGTGTCCAATAATGGTGGAAAATATGGTCGAATGAGGTCCAGGTTGAACACTAGGTGCAAGCTAAGGAAGGGGGGAGTGTTGAGTTCAAAACGATTGTCTCCCACAAACTTGGTGATAGTGTAAGGCCCATAGAGAAGTGGAAAAATATTCCTATGGGGTCCTATAAGGAGTTCTTTTTGCAAATGATGCCATACTTGATCTCCACTTGAAACTTGTACGATACTCAATATTGATCATGGCATTTCTTGTACTTATCATTGGATTTCTACAATAGATCATGGACTTGTTAGTGAATGTGTTGAATCCACTCAATGAATATGGTGGCTTGGTTTTCCTCAGAATGAACATGAGAATATTTTGTTTGTGTGGTTGCAAGAGGTAGTGCAAAATCAATGGGACCCAAGGGTTAGAATCCCAACCCCACCTGAAATGGGATATGGCTGATGGAGATACAGAGAGCCCTGTTGTAGTTGTGTTGAACATAGGGAAGACTCTCATCCCATGTACATGTATGCTTAGAGTTATACATGTGAAGAATGTGCACAATCATTTGATTGAGAACCTCTGTCTCACCATCGGTTTGAGGGTGGAAGGCATTGGATTTAGTGAGCTCGGTGTCCAACAATGACTAGAGACTTGACTAAAATGTGTTGAGAAACATGATGTCCCATTTGGAGATGATGGTCTGTGGTATCCAAAAATGGAACCATACTCATTCTAAGAAGAGATTGGTAGTATATGCCACTGTGATTCTCTTCTTGCAGGCTATGAGAATGGCCATCTTTGAAAATTGATAAACTACCACAAATACACAATCATTTACTTTCTTAGTGGATGAAAGGCCAGATATGTAATCCATTGAGATGGATTCCCAAGGCCTCTCGGGAGTAGGAAGAGGGGTGTACAATCCTTTCTTCTTTATGGATGGCTTGGAAATGACACAAATAGTGAAAGATCTGATATAGTTGTTGACATCATGTCGAAGTTTTGGCTAATAAAAATGTTTTTGTAGAATGACCACAATTTTCTCCATGCCAAAATGTCTTTCGATGCAACTATAGTGATCCTCCCAAATAATTTTTGCATGCTTTCTTGTAGGAACAAAAAGGTTTATAATATGGCATAATAGTCTATCCCGAATGTGAAAATTGGTGACATTTGTGCTTGTACCCAAGAGATGATAGGTGGTGGCGAACCCATGATCGTGTTGATAAAGTTAGAGCCACTTAGATGCCTCATTCCCATAGGAATGGAGCACGGTGCTGAGTGGAAACATGAGAGGTCAACTGAGGCAGTCAATGACACAATTTGTAACCCCTATCTTATACTTGATGTTGATATGGAATTGTTGCAGGTATGTGTACCATTTAATATGGTGGTCATTCTGTAACTTCCCCTATGTCTGTATGAATTTCATATATTTGTGATCAATGTGAATGATTTTCCCCTTTCCCAGAATGTAATGTTTCCATTCACGACAAGCGTGTACAATGGAATACATTTCCTTGTCACGGGTGGGGTATTTCTGGATAGTATCTGAGAATGTCTCACTATGGTATGCTACCAGATGACAGTGCTGAGTGAAAAATACACCTATAGCATGGTGGTACAGAATAATTCCCCATGGATAGGTGAATCTTCCCTCGAAATACATACCCCTCTACCGAGACAAAAAACTACCTTTGGACACTACCATTCCTATAGACTAATTATGCCCATCAAAAAAGAGAGTAAGAGGGATAGTATTATGTACCTCACTTTCGAAGTTTTTCCACACTGCTCCAATCCACAAGTTACAAACAAAACCTGCAATGCATCACAAAAGACAAACAACTATCTCCTACTCTAATGGATTAGACAAAACCAATCTATCTATGAAGGATTAAAACAAGCATAGACAAATACATGTAAACACATATTACAAGGAAATAGGCCAAGTATATTGATGAGAAATTTAAAGATACACTTACAATATTCATATTATGTAGCATCAACCTCCCCAAGTCCTCCTTGTTGAACCCTTTCTTGAAAGATCCATGATCAGAATAAAAATGATTTGCTGATAATTTATCCTCCTTGTTCACCATGAGAATGTCTCCATTTATATGCTTTGAGAGACTCAACCAACTTGGTTATATTTGGGGTTAGTTGAGGATATGATTCCATCAGTTTTGATATCTCCCTTAGATGCATCCTAAGGGTTATATTCGATCCAAACCAACTCAATCCATCCATAACTTCCCTTAGAGAAAAAGGGGATTTCTTCCCAAATTTTCTCAACCAATTCGATGATCCATTACAATGGGCAACAAAGCATTACAACACTCCCTGATAGATAGACAAAGAGTGCTAGCGCTCCCTTCGTATGAGAAGGGGAGCACTGCTCTTCCAAAAGTTGTCAATATGACTAATTCTCATAGAAAAACACTTTGTTCCTACTGTCAAATGATGTGGATTATTATTCTAACATGTTCTATAGGTCATATCAAGAATTTCATGGTTTCGTTCACGATGCAACACTTATGTGACGAGAATGCGACACTTATGAAACTTGTGACAAAAGTGTGACACTTACAAAACTTACGACAATGGGAATGTGACATTATCGAAGTGAGGAATTTTAATGTGTAATAGAATGTTCCCCAAAGTGTGAAGTCAAAAAATTAAAGCTTATGGTTGAAACACTTTGTAGATTCTTCGAAGAAACGCTATGGAGTCAGGGAACTTGGTAGAAGCTGCAAACATCCACTAAACAATGTTAATATGCATTCTATTCCCAAGGAAGGCATACCTATGCTCAAACTATAAATGACTCGAAGTATGGTCACCAAGAAATACACTACAGATCCATGATGATATTAACTAAGGATATGGCCACGGGAGATACAATGTGGATCCATACTTCTATGACATGAACTCATCATAGCCACGTAAAATACAAAGTGGATCTATGGTATGATAAAACATAGAAACATACCAATACAACGTGGATATATTTGACATCATAAGTATTAGCATGCTCAAATGACTTCCTTCGTAGCCTGGGTAAAGAAGATATCATAATGATTGCCCAACACAAGTTCTTTGTCCCAATCCTGATGTGGTATGAATCTAACCATGTGAATAGAAGTTTTGATGTCGAACATGGTAGAAACAACTTGATTTCCAGTCATTGAGGTAAACTGTTAACAAGTGCAAGGGAAATCACCAATGATGTCAATAACTCCCAAGGTACCTTAGTACATTCCATCGAATGTGAATATATGAGATGAGGTCGAACATTCACGGAATCATTTGATCATAGGTCAATAATGTAAACCTGTTGTCAGAAGAGAGGAGGCCTTCCATTAAGGAATGCAGGTCCCAAGGTACTAACTGGTTTCTAAGTCTAATTCCTCGATGATGTGTTGAAGTTGTATAATGTTCCCAGCCAATTCTTGGCCAAGAACTAGGGTTTCTATCTGGTGTTTTGTGTTTTTTTTTGCAGGTGGCTACTACAGAAGGATGTGTTGGAGTATTTTTACTGATTTTATTGCATAGAATACATCATAACAAGTATGGAACACATGTTAATGAAGTAAACACATAAACAAATACACCAATCTTCAGATCTGGCCTTTATTTATATAGAATAAGTGATATTCATACATAGATCTGCAGATCTGGTACAATATAGGAGATATAGAGACCCTAGGTCTTCCTCCACTAAATATAGTTGATACTAAGATTAATTTATTTCCCTTCTTGAATAGATCCCTCCATATCCCTACTGGTACGACCTAGATGATCAGATCTGGAGATAGTACGTCCTTGGAATGATGGATCTAGAACTGGTATGACCCTGGCTGGATGGAAATGCTCAATATTTCGGCCTCCTATTAAATGGTCTCCAAATGATGTAAAACTACCCTCAAACTGTAGATCAGGGTCTCTAGAATAAGAATGAAGCAAGTTATATTTAAACCCCTCAATGTTTCCCTCAGATCTGTGAATATCCTCAATGGGAGTTGCACCCTCCTTAAGAAATTCCTTCTGAGCCAAATAAAATAATCCAAAGGGGATACCCTTGGTAACAATGCTGCAAAAGGACACTATGAATCTATAGGTGAATCTCTAATGGCATAAAAATGCAGATCTAGACTCCTCTAAGAAGATTGAACGTTTTCCCTTCGAAAGATGTGCCCTATTGTTGAAAACCCTTCAGATCTATGCACCAAATCCAAGTGTTATCATGCTGAATACCCGTGACTAGATTAGAATGGTGATGGAGGGATATTTCACCTCCTTGGCTAAGATTGAACTAGGAAAAGAGGAATATTTCACCTCCTTGTTGTTTTCTAGGGTTTGTTTACTCAAAACACTCAAAACGTAAGTTGTCTAGCTCAAGAATGCAAAGTGAAAAGAGAATAATGAGAATAGAATACTAAGAGGTGCACCCTTCTCCTTATTTTATACATCCTTTTCTAATTTTCCATTGAGTTTCTTTTTCCATGTTCTAACGGTTTTAATTTAATCTTCCTTAGTATTTGACCAAAGTCACTTTAATAATAAAAATTTAGATCTTTTTAGTGACAAAACCCACATTTCCTTCCCCTTTCTTATCTTGGACTATAGTCTAGAGGGGTAGCTAGACTACTATGTCCCTGAGCTCTTGTGTCAATGAGAAGGGGATATTACAGTCTCTCCTACTGGAAATTTCTTTTCCTCAAGAAATCCAAAACCATTCTCTTGCACTGTTCTTTCGCTTTCCCAAGTAGCATATTCTATGGAAAAATATTTCCATTTAACCAAGTACTCTTTAATGTCTCCGCTCCTTAGTTGTTTCACCCTAGTTTCCAATATCCTTTCTAGTAATAGGTGGATTTTTCCTTTTTCATCCATAGGTGGAAATGTCTCATTGACTAATGCATGTTGTCCTAATTCGTTTTTCAAACAAGACAAATTGAAAACATTGTGGATCTTACTCCCTCGGGGAAATTTCAATTCATAGGCTACTTCTCCAATTCTTCTTTGTGCTTCATATGGGCCATAGAATCGGGGTTGTAATTTATCAGTACCACTATTCTTGATAGATGCTTGTATATATGGTTGTAGGCACATGTGTACCAGATCCCCTACCTCAAAGGTGCACTCCACCCTTTTCCTATCTGCATATACTTTCTATTGGTTCTACGCTCCATAGAGATTGTCCTTGAGTTATCTGATGATTTCATGGTTAACCCAGATCCACTCTTTAGCCATAGGAGCCTTTATTTCTCCAAATACAATCTCTTCAAAGGTAAGAGGATCATAACTGTATGAATCTTTGAAGGGGGACATGCCAATGGAGATGTGGTATGTGGTATTGTAACAATATTCCCCTAAGTAAATCCATTTGACCCAAGATTTCTGTTGTCCTGCTACATAATTTCTGAGGTAACCCTCTATCCATTTGTTGACAATTTCAGTTTTTCCATCAGTTTGGGGATGGTATATAGTCATAGGAGTCAATTCAATGCCCACTAGTCTAAAAATATTTTGCCAAAAGATACTCATGAATTTGATGTCTCGGTCACTAAAAATGTTCTTAGGTATGCCATGCATCCTGAAGATCTCTTTGAATAACAATTCAGCTAGTTGTGATGCATTGTAGTCCATGGAGATGGAAAATAAATGACTGAACTTGGTTAACCAATCCACAACTACAAATATACAGTCCTTACCTTGTGTTCTAAGAAGACCTGTGATGAAGTCCATTGAGATATTTTCCCATTTGTTCTCTGGTATTGGAAGAGGTTGTAAGAGTCCTGCTGGATGAGAGTGTTCATCTTTATTCTATTGGCAAGTAGCACATTCACTGATGTGGCGCAAAGCATATCCTTTGAGTCCTTTCCAAGAGAACCTTTCTCTTACCTGTATGTATGTCTTAAGGAACCCTTGATGGCCTGCTATTGGAGCATCATGGAAGGCTTGGAGCACCTTTCCTTTGAATGTAGATCTGGGTGCCAAATAAATCATGCCTTTGTAAAAAATTATCTAATTTATGACCTTGTACCTATCATCCTGTAGTTGTCCATCCATCAACTCACATGCAAACCTGTTCTTTGAGTATTCTACCAACAACTGTGGTTTCCAATACATTGATAGTTCTGTCATAGAATAGGCCAAAGGTGTTCTAGATAGTTCATATGAAACTACATTATTCTTTCCCTTAACGTACTCAATATCAAAATTGTAATCTTGAATATTTCTTACACACTTCTTTTGTCTCTCGTTCAAGTCCTTCTAGGATAAAAATTACTTGAGGTTGTTATGATCAGTTCTTACTACAATTGTTTCCCCAAGTAAGTACTATTGGAATTTGGACAGGGCATGCATTATGTCCAACATATCCTTTTCATAAATTGTATAGATAAAATCAGGGCCTCTCATCTTACGGCTCTCATAGGAAATAGGGTGCCTATTTTTCATAAGGAAAACTCCTACTCCTGCACCTGATGCATCACATTCTAATATGAAAGGTTGAGATAAATCAAGTAGAGAAAGTACCGAGAAAGTACTCATGACCTTCTTCATTTTTTCAAACATGACTTATGCTTCTTCACTCCAACTGAAAGCTCCCTTTTTGTTTAAGTCTATTATAGGAGCGCAAATTTCGGAGAATCCCTTGACAAAATTTCTATAATAGATGTAAATTCCAGGGAACCCTTTGAGTTCTATAAGTGTCCTTGGGGTAGGCCAATTGATTGTAGCTTGTATTTTTTCTTGATGGACCTGTACTCCCCTTTCCCCAATAATATGTCCTAAGTACAGGACCTCAGTCATGCCAATCTCACACTTTGAATCTTTAGCATATAAAGAATTCTCCTCCATGATACCCAAGATTTCATCAACCTACTGTAAGTGATCCTCCCATGTCCTGCTATAGATCAGTAAGGCATCAAAGAAGACAAGAAAATGTTTTCTTAGTTTCTTGTTGAACACATGGTTCATACATCACTGGAAAGTGGCAGGGGCATTGGTAAGTCTGAAGGGCATAAAAAGAAACTCATAGTGGTCAAAGTGACATATGAATGTAGTTTTGTGTACATCATATTCACTCATTTTGATCTGATGATAGCCTAACCGTAGGTCTATATAAGTAAAGTAGACTACACCATGAAGTTCATCCAACAATTCATCAATCTAGGGAATAGGATGCCTGTTCTTGCTAGTCCTCTTATTCAATTCTCTATAGTTAATGCACATGCACATTGGTCCATCCTTTTTCTTAACCAACACAACTAATGATGCGAATGGACTCGAGGTCGGTCTAATATGTCCCATAGCCAACAATTCCTTGATTTCACTCTCTATATCGTCCTTGTGCTTCTTGGGGTGCCTATAAGGTTTAGTAATGACTGGTTTGGATCCTTCTTCCAACTCTATGATGTGCTCAAATCCTTTATCTAGTGGTTATCCCGGGGGAATAGGATCAAATAATCTTTTGTGTTTGTTGAGAATTTTTTGTATATCTAGAGGGTATGGTTTGTGGGGTTCTTATTTAGTATACAAAATAAATGATTCAGTTGCATAGGATATCTCCTCTCGCCTGAATATGGAATGCATGTTTTTCACTATAACGATTCTAGGAGAATCCCCTGTCATTCATTTAAGTGTAACTCTCTTCCCTTCATCTGTGTTGAAGGAAATCTCCATTATTTTATAGTTGATTTTGATAGGCCCCGAAGTACTGGGCCACTGCACCCCTAAAATGATATTGGTGTCAGGAATTGTTACCACATAGAAGTCCTATGTTAAGGTGTATCGACTTAGAGTCAAGTTCATTTGTGGAATGTACCTTTCACAAGCTATGGTATGCCCCCCTTCTACTTCAACCAAGAATCCTTCAAATTCCACTACGGGTAGATGTATCCTCTCTACCATGGCTATATCAATAAAGTTGTGGGAGTCTCCTCCATCTATCAACACAGTTTCCCTTTTCCCTTGAACCACTCCTTTTATTCTAAAGGTGTTGAATTTCGGTATCCCACTCATAGAAGCAATGATTATATTTTTATGGCCTTTATCTGGTGTTTTGTAATCAAATAGTCCTTCCTCTTCCTCTTTGAGGTTTTCCTGCATAGTATGGATAGCCCAATCTTCTACATCATCTGCCTCCTCCTCACTGTCATATACTACCTTGACATAGTGTATTTTCCCCTTTTCTAAACATCTATTTCCTAGTTTCCACAGATCCCTACAAGTGTAACATAGTTGTTTACTCCTTAGATATCTTCTTGTAGCCTCATCTAACTTCCCTTTTCCTCTATCCCCTGTTCTAGTGTCATGACCCCTATGAACCATGGATGGTTTAGGAGTGAACCTATTTTTTTTGGCTGCCCCCACTAAATCCCTAGTGCGTTCAATGGCTTCCTGTAAGGTTATGGGCTTGAAGGCCTTGACCCACCCTATCACTCGTTATGTCATTATTTATATGAACAACATAAGTAACCTTGATTCTTCCACATCCAGAACCATAATTGATACTCTTTGAAAATATTCAATAAAGGCCTCAGCTGAAATTGTCTATTTAAGTTGTGTAAGCTCCATGAAATGATGATTTGGGTCTCCCTTATCAAACCTGTCAATGAGACTTTGAGTGAATTATTGGTAAGAGGTGATGCATCCATGCCCCAAAGTGATTATTCCATGAAACCACCACTCATGTGACTTTCCCTTTCATCCATTGAGTTCAATTGGAGGTATTCATCCATCTTTTGTACCCATGCTGTAATCGGAAGATGATTTGATCCATCAAAAGTGGGTGGTTCCATTTTCCCCGATTTTCATCCAAGTTCATTTATACCTTTGTAATGCTCCTTGGATCTTCTTTTCATATTCAAGTGGAAGTAATCTCCCATAGAGACCTGTCTCCTAAATCCTACACTCATAGTGTTGTATTCCCTCTTTGTTGTTTCCCATTCATCTCCCAAGATTTCTGAATCTGATGCATTAGCATCCCTTCTTTGTGTGTTGAGGAAAGTAGGCATGTATGGCCTAGGGGTGGTTTTGCTGAGTGTATGGGAAAGAACCAACTCTCCCTCATTAGAGCGATGCTCCTCCATTTGAATTTTGTGTATAGATTCTTCATGATTCCCATTACTCCATGAGATCCACTAGCTTCATGATTTCCACCATACAGGGGTGATTCTTTTCCATGCTTCTGCTCCATCAAAAAGTAGGAAATGATTCCCTAATGTTTACTCAGTTCTTCCAACACTGCTATCATTTTATCTCATATCCTTTGAAAATTGGTAAGAGATAAGTGGAGCTCAGACTGCCCCAATGATAAGTGGTTTTGCATTTCGGTCAGAGTATGTTTCATTTTTTATTGATTGCTTTGAAGTATCTCTTTCACTGTAAGGGATAATTTATCTTCCATAAGTTTAGTTTCGTCATATGTAACATTTTATGTCTCATGTGTCTCTCCCATGATGCCTTCCTAATCTTCCTCTTCTAGATTAAGTGTCACAAGATGGCCCCCATGGTATCTTCTTCCAATCATCTTATTACTTTGCATATGATGGCAAGGGAAATTCTCTTTGATGCCACTGTAATGTTCCCAACCAATTTTTGTCCAAGAACTAGGGTTTCTATCTTGTTTTTTGTGTTTTTTTTTGCAAGTGGATACTACAGAAGGATGTGATGGAGTATTTCCACTGAGTTTATTGCATAGAAGACATCATAACAAGTATGGAACACATGGTAATTAAGTAAACAAATAAACAAAGACAACAAGCTTCAGATATGACATTTATTTAGATAAAATAAGTGATCTTCATACATAGATCTACAGATCTAGTACAATATAGGAGATATAGAGACCCTAGGTCTTCCTCCATGGAATATAGTTGATAATAAGATTAATTTATTTCCCTTCTTAAATAGATCCCTGCTAGTACGACCTAGATGATCAGATCTGGAGATAGTACGACCCTGGAATGATGGATCTGGAACTAGTACGGCCTTGACTGGCTGCAAATGATCAATATTTAGGCCTCCTAGTAAATGGTCTCCAATTGATGTCAAAATAAACTTAAACTATAGATCAGGGGCTCTAGATTAGGAATAAATAAAGTTAGAGCTAAACCCCTCAATTTTTCCCTCATATCTGTGAATATCCTTAATGGGAGTTGTGCCCTCCTTTTGAAATTCCTCCTGAGCCAAATAAAATAATCCAAAGGGGATACCCTTGGTAAGAATGCTAAAAAAGGACACTATGACTCTATAGATGAATCTCCAATGAAAGAAAAATGCAGATCTAGACTCCTCCAAGCAGATCAAACCTTTTCCCTTCCAAAGATGTGCCCTACTGCTAAAAACCCTTTAGATCTGTGCACCAACTCCAAGTGTTATCATGTTGAATACCTGTGACTGGATTAGAATGGTGAGGGAGGGATATTTCACCTCCTTGGCGAATATTGAACCAAGAACAAAGGAATCTTTCACCTCCTTGCTGGTTTCTAGGGTTTGTTTTCTCAAAACCCTCAAAACGTAAGCTATCTAGCTCAAGAGTGCAAAGTGAAAAGTGAAAAGTGAATAATGAGAATAGAATACTAAGAGGTGTGCCCTTATCATTCTTTTATACCTCCTTTTCTAATTTTCCATTGAGTTTCTTTTTCCATGTGCTAAGGGTTTTAATTTAATCTTCCTTAGTCTTTTACCAAAGTCACTTTAATAATAAAACTTTAGATATTTTTAGTGACACAACCCACATTTCCTTCCCCTTTCTTATCTTGGTATATAGTCTAGACGGGTAGCTAGACTACTACGTCCCTGAGCTCTTGTGTCAATTAGAAGGGGATATTACAATTTGACATGAAAATACTTGTCGAAGAAGGGCCTTGATGTATCCCTCATTATCGACATGAAACTGACACAAGAAAGTGATAAAATATAACATATGAACACAGAATGATGCGGGCATGGAAACTGGTAATTGTGTAGATGGTTGAATCTCAAGGTGGATACTTCCCTTGAACAATGAGGCACGACATGAGACTTTGCAGCATAAACATGGAGTGGACCAAAACATAATGGAACCAGTGTTGAGGCATTATTTGGATGTTTCAAAGGAGTAGAAAGAATCATAGTATTAGTTCAGTGCAAAGGTTTAGCAGATTATCCAAGTATTCAGTGTGAAGTTTAAAAAAAGTGTCGTGTTCAAGGGAAACTGTAAGAACTGTTTACAAAAGTTTTCAAGAAACTTGACCCACTTCAATTTTTCTCCCATCTAGATAGATGAGTAAATATCTTTAATTTAACGAGATCGAGGAGGATAACAGATGATCGATATAACTCACTTTCGATAAGTTCCTCTTCTTTTGTTTAACGAACTAGAAGAAGTAAGGGTTCGTCCCCATATGGGCCCTTCAATGTGTAGTTTAGCGAGTCTAGAGAAGGAAAAAATGGTGGTTTTCATGTTTAGAGAGTCTGCAAAGAACTTAAAGGCGACTCCAGGGATGTCCTTTTTCGTAATTATAGTCTCTGAGGTCCGAAAAAGGAGATAAAATATTACTCGGAAGATTCCCTTTCGAACCTTTTAACGAGTGTGAAAGGAATAAATATCACTCAACAATCTTTTTATGTTTAGAGAGTCTAAAAAGAGCTTAAATGAGACTCTAGTGGGTTCCTTTATCGTATAACCTTTACAAGTCCGAAAAAGTGAAATTTTTTTGCTTGGTTACATTCTCATGTATTTGTGAGAGCGAGAAAGAAAAAAGACTAAGCTCATTGGCCTCACAAGGTTACTGAAAGATGTTGCTCATATTCCTATAAAGTCAAGCTGTTATGGGCACAAAACATTAGTAATTTCTCTAATAAATAATAAAAAAACCAAAAATAGAATTTATAATAAGAAAAAATGACCTAATTGACCATATCAAATATCAAACTAGGTCAGAAATTCATTTTTACCATTCTCCTCTGGTATTTGGATTTTACCTTTTTTGGAGATTTTTTGAGTGTTGATTGCAGAGGTTGTGAGTGATCATTTTCAAAATCATCTAGACTAGATTGGTTGTTTCCTTCCTCTCATCCTTTTTCATGCCTTTTTATTGCATTTTAACCTTTACTTTAGGTGTTCTAGGCTCCTTGGGAATCCCTAGAACACTGAATTCGATCCACGCTCCCTCAAGGCATCGAGGGGAGCATCGATCATGATTTCAATGCCCTGGTGAGAATTTTGAGGGAACACTAGCACTCTATAGGCTGCTTCGAGGGAGCGCTAGGTGATGAACTCAAAAATTCTTTTATTTTTAGGCTAAAAGGAGGAAAACTTTTTCATTGAGGGTTTAGGTAAGGATGATTAATTGATATTTTTGCATCTTTCATCTATAGGTAGCCATGATTAAGTGGAAATAACATGAACACAAGTTCTATGACATTGTCTCTCTTCAATACCCTCAAGAGAGGGAGAATTTACATAATTGTGGCTTGCTCAAGTATTTCAATCTTCAGAACACGAGAAAAGAGGCATTGTTGCTTGAATACTTGATTGGTCTATGGGACGATGTTGAGAAAGAATTCCGAATAGGGATGCATATGATTGAAATTGAGATGGACGATGTATATTTTTTGACAAGGCTCTCAAGGGGAGGGGAACCCTTACTTGTTTCTCGACATAGGGCTACTCTGAGACCGGCCAAGGTATACATTGTCTAATACTTTATACCAGGGTCATGGTTGGTGGGTGGAAGAATCGTGATAAAGGATGTGAGAGACTTATCAATTTGATCTTTCCTATTCTCCATCACCAAGTTGGTGGGGATCAATAACACTCATCTTGATTCAAAACCTCAAATCTCTTATGCCACACAATGTTTGGAACCAAGATTGTTCAACTGGAGTGCAAGAGATGCGAGCATTGGGGTGTCGTGGAGATGCACAGGTGGTAGCTGAGTATGATTTCATAGCGAGGGGACTCCAGGAGGTGGAGAGAAATCTCTTGGGTTTGACGATGGGTGTTCCCCCTTTGAGGAGGAAATATCTACCTTTATATATTCAACGACATATGGTTGGGGTCTCCGAAGGCCTCAATCATTTTCTATGCCAGGTGACATAAGAAGTAGTGTACTTTTTAGAGCACAACATGATACAAGAGGATGATTACAGTCCTTAGTCATTTTGTAGTCCTTATGACGATGTTATGGACATGAAGGCCCAAGTTTTACCTCGTCATGTACTTTTGTATGATGTATTTCAATTTATATATATATATATACGAGTTTTGCGGTACCTACCTATGTTGCATTTTTTTGTTTTATGTGATGTTTTTGTACATATTATTTATGTTCCAAATGTTTATCTATGCACAATATACCAATCCAACATGTAATTTTCTAATGAACGACGAACCCTGATATGGAGACATAGTAAAGTTGAGTTGTGAATGACGTACTCATGATTTAGTTGATGGACCACAGATTGAGAATTGAGGTTGATAATAAATTGGAATATAACTAAGGAGGATGATTTGGTTAAGAGCCTGATGATGGCATGATACTCTGTAACATTATTGGTTGCAGATCCGAGGAAAATACCTCCCAAACTTACTAACTCGCCAGAGTGGTAGATGAACCAAGTTGTAGAAGCAATGTTTTGGGTATTATAACTAGTTCCATCCACAAACTCGGAATAGATAGGAAAGGATGATGTCATACACACATGAAATCAAAAAGAAAAGTATAAGTAGAAACTGAGACAAAACTCATGCATGAAAAAGAAAAGACACACCAAGTCAAAAGTATATAGTACAGTAATGTACAAAGCACACATGCGAGATATTATATGCATAGTATTTCTTGAGGTAAATCCCATTTTGGGGCTCAAAAAGAGATATTCCATCATAGTCTACTAACTCGTAGGCACCTCTGTGTAACACACATTTTATGATGTATCACTCGTGCCACATGGGTTCTAGCTTCCCTACCCACAGATTTTCATGATCTTGATCATAAACTAGGACTAGATCTCCCTCTGCAAAGGTGTGAGGTTGGATGGATTTATCATATTGATTTTTCATGCATTTTTTATATGTCTCGTTGATGAGAGAAACATCGTGAAGAGTTTCATCAAAATTGGTAATATATAAGAATCACTCCTCTTCAAAAAAAATGGGGGGTAAGAGTTCTACGATGATTTTCAACGAAGAGATCTCACATTCGATTGGTAATACCACTTCTATCCTGTATACCAATTGGAAGGGTGTAAAACCAGTTGCGGTTTTAACTGAAGTTCGATAATCCCAGAGTGTGGAGAATATTTGCAAGTGACAATAGGTTTTGTTTTCTCCCACCATCCATTAAAGCATGGTCTTTAGGACTTTGTTGATGGCTTCAACTTTTCCATTTTCCTGTGGATAGTAGGGGGGTGAGTTGTCATGGATAAAACTTGACTAGGTGCATAATTCACCCATCATATGGTTTTGGAAATGAGATCCATGATCAATTACAATAGCTTGTGGGACACCGAATCGAGTGATGATGTGATTTAACACAAACAATACTGCAGTGCGACCATCATTAAGAAAAGTAGGCATAGACTCAACCCATTTAGTGAAATAATTGACGACAACGATGATATAACTCTGCCCCCCGTCAGAGGTAATCTTACATTTCATAAAATTGATGCCCCATTTTAATAAGGGTTCGACGAAGACAATGGGATGAAGTGGATCTGGGTGGGTATGTGCTTTCCTCTAAAATATATGACAGGGTGTGAATTTTTTAATGGACTCGATATAATATTTGAATATGGAAGACCAAAAATAACCAGCACATAAAATTTTTTGGGTTGTAGGCATCGCAGAAACATGACTGCCAAAATCTCCAAGGCGGCAGTCATTTAAAATGTTTTCAGCCTCTTCATGGGTTAAGCAACGTCATAATACAATATCAATTCCACGACGATACAAGGTGTCGCCAATGAAAAGGTAGTTCTTTGAGTGGTGTCTAGTGCGACATCGTCCATCACATGAAATTATAGGTTGAAAGCATTGGGTTTGGAGATAGAGAAGAATATCTCCATACCCAGGATCAAACGTATTAATAAGGAATGAGGATTCATCAGGAAGAGAATCACTAGGCTCAGTATCCTCATCAACATTCATCCAAAATGGATCTAGGAAGGCCTAAAAGTCAAGGTTATTAGAATCAGATGAAACCAATGCCATTGCGTCTAGTGCATCACACTGATTCCATCCATATATTTGTTTTTTGGAAATGGATGCCATATGCGAAAGATATCGCGTTCTAACCGATTTTCCAAATAGGAAAAAATTCAAACTAGTCAAAGTCAACATGCCGTACTACTGAAGTCAGCAGTACGATAGGTGACATCAACATGATGTCATGATGACATCATCATGATGATGTGGGATCACTAGGAGGTGACACGTGTCACTCAGTTTTGGATTTTTCAGGCTAAGTTGGACTAGTAAAGAATTGACACGCGGTAGTGTATAGATGACACATGGAAGTCCATACATGACGTGGGCCAGTGACAGGATGATACATGGAAGTACGAACAACATGTGGATGTAGGGAAGCTAACGTGGCAGGGTGACTGGGTTGTATGGATGCTAATGTGGCAGGGTGACTAGGATGTACAGATGCTGACATGGAAGATGATTGGGTTGTACAGATGATGACGTCGAAGATGTTTGGATATCTGACTGGGCTGTATGGCGGTGACGTGGAAGTTGACTATGCATGTTGACTGTGTGTTGAATGTATGATGATTGTATGGTATAGATGAATCACAAGGTGACACATGGACCAATTAGAGGGCACCTCGTGGCACCCTGGATTTATCCAATGTTGGCTTGGTAAAAATTTGTTTGTTACTCACAAGTTTCAAACCCCCAACCTCCACTCGCGCCAACGACCTAACCTCCCGAGCTAACCGTATGGGTGAGTTTGTTTCTTGTTTATACACCTAGCCAAATTTTTATTTAAAGAGGTTATGGCGCAAGGATTGGGCTAAGCTCCGGTTGGTGGGGGGCAATGCAGGGCCATATGACATCCCGCGCAACCAGGGGGGGCTATGAACTAGGGCTATGATAGTTGGAGCACATGGAGATAAGGACTAGGGCACATGGGGTATGCCATACGACCAACACATCAAAGACCAGAGCTGAAGACTAGCATGCTAGCCCATCCTGAGGCCACATGGAAGAACGCATGTGACCATGAGCCCATAAATAGGGGTATGAACCCAGTATTTTTCCAAATTTTGGGTTTTTGACCATAAAATAAGATATTTTGGTTATTTTCAGTTGTTTTTAATGGATTTTAGCCATTATTTGGAGATTTGGAGCCCAATTTGAGGCTAGATCTTGGGAGGAAGTTGGGAGGTTGATACCAAATCAATATATATATAAAACAGGGGTTCTTAGCATCATTAGAGAGGTTCATAATAGGATAAATGATGAGGAATTTGAAATCCAAAGCCATTTTTATACAGGGAAGCCATTGAGGAGGGGAACTTTGCAGACCAATTGCGGGAGCTACACTCAACATTTTTCAGTGTCGTTAGTTGTGTTGGATTCTTGAGGTTGAGAAGAACACAACCAGACTAGTTTGTAATCCTTTTGCCACTTTGTTTTTGTACGTTTGAAGCATTGAAGAGAAATAATAAATCCTCACCCACTGAGACAAAGGACCGGAGATGTAGGCAATCTTGTAGAACTTCGTTAACAACTTTGTTGTTATGGTTTGTTGTTCTTTGTGCTTACATTCTAATATTCATTTCTTATTATGGCTTCTATAATACCTCATTAATTTCTTCTTCTTTCATCAATTCCTAATTGGTAAATGAACTCATGATTAAAACTTAACCATGTCTTTAAAATATCAATTTTAGATCAACCATGGAGAAGATCGCAAATTAATTCCACAAAACCCAATGATTTATTAGCCTTTGATTTGGAAAAATCGAGATTGAAGTCTTGGAAAATGATGATCCATTTGGAATATTTCCCCCCAAGTACTTGAAAAGTCAATCTATGGTACATGAGGTTTGAGTCTACGATGAATGTGGTAGTGCATAACATAATGTAATGGTGAAACCATTGGATAAAAATAAATGATGCCAAAGCCAACTTTTAGACATGTGAATATCTATGTTGGGGACATGATAGACTTTTAATCATATAGTAAATCACATGTTTATTGTCGTCATCATCCTCTTGTACTAACACCATGGTGATAATGGAAGTAGAGGCAGCCAAATAAAGGATATAACCTTTTGCATAATTCAGTGGACGAAAAAGAGGTGTGTTCATTAAGGCATGTTTAAGAGCATTGAATGAGCATTGAGGAGATGCATCCCAGATGAAAGGGGTGTTTTTTCTGCATCAATCTCATGAATCCTTTAGTGATTTCAACGTAATTGTAAATGAAACGATGAAGAAAGTTTTCCTTCCCTTGAAAAATTTGCAGTTGAGTGAGGTTGTTGGGAGGAGGTAAAGCAAGAATGGCTTTGAATTTTAAGGGATCCACCCTAATCCCATCTTTCGATACTATGAATTTGAGTCTCCCTGATTCGAAAAAAAAGATGCATTTATAGGAGTTCAAACGTATGTTGTAAAACTGACATTGAAGAAAGATGGCTTGTAGGTGACCAATGTGGTCTTGTCGATGATACGATTGAGTGGGTAAGTCATCGAGGTAGGGTTCAAAAATATGTTTGATATCGTGGAATGCATACGACATGGCCCACTGAAAAGTGGCTCCAACGTTTTTAAGGCCAAAAGGTAATTTTCGATAAGAGAAATTCCCCCAAGAGTAGATGAATGTTGTTTTATGTTGATCAACCGGTTAAATATCGATCTGGTTATATCCAAAAAATCCATCCATAAAAGAGAAAATGATGCTTCCATCACAATTATCAATAATTTGGTCGATAAAGGGTGTAGGGTAATTTTCCTTGGGACAAGCCTTATTAAGATACCTATAATTGAAGCAAGCAAGAATGGTCCCTTGTTTCCTGACAACCCATTCGGTTAGAGGGATAGGATAAATAAAAACCAAATTTCAAAATTTTTTCTACTTCTTCCTTGATTGTCAGAATTTTCTTAGGATGCACCGGGTGAAGTTTATGTCTCACAGGTTTAACTCCTAGGTAAGTTTTGATTTTATGCACAAAAATTGATGGATCGATCCCTAACATTTATTTGTAACTCCATGAAAAGATGTCACCAAATTCCTTAAACAAGGTGGTATAAGTTTCAACTTCTTTAGCTGAACAATTTGCACCTAGTTGTATGTTCTCAACAATACCTTCTTTAATGGATATGCTGACCGTAATGCTAGAAGATATATTTTTCAAATTCCCCTCAGAGATTGCATCTTGGGTGAGTATTGGAGATTAGGGAGCATCGACGATATCACTAGGAAATATAGATGAAATATCTTTTTCTATTTCATCCAAAATGGGAAGAAATGAGGAAAGATGGTGGTTTTCATTCCATGGTGCCTCTTCGATACTAAGCATTTCCATAATAGATTCATCTGATGGAAAAAATTGTAGGATTTAGAGGATATGGAATATAACCAAGATGGTAACGAATAAGTCATATACACCAACAAATGTTGGTCTTCCAGTGAAGGAGAGGAAAACTGGATGGCATCGTATTCAACCTTTGCAGGACTAGGTGGCATGGTGTCACCTACTGTATCGAATTCTAAGGGACTAGGCATGATCCAAGGATCAGACTATTCGAAGGATTGATGTTTCGTAGTTGAAATTGTATTAACCATTGCAATATGTTGCATAGTGGGAGTAAGAGGTGTAGGTAACATACCCATGAGCAAGAAATATTTCAAGATACCTACCCCAACACTTTCATAAGTGATTTTGGAATCTCCCAGAAAATGAATGTTGTTGGATGTTTGAGTGCGAGCGTCAGTGTACAATAATCTACTGATCGATGGTCACACTTTTAACTTGATGAGAGAATTGGATGCATCAAAAAATTGATGAAGAAAATATAGTCATATCTTGTAACCAACTTATTGCTAGAAACAAGTTATAATCGAGGAGAGCATCAACTACTTCTACATCTACAAAAACAATTTTTCCTCCCAATTGACCGACTAAGGATTGTAATAATCCATGAGGTCGAAAAACTCTTCCATAAAATTATCGTAACATGGTGGGAGGTTGATTGAGACCAGGTGATTTAAGGCCTTTCCAAAAATCCAAGGACATGACACAAATGGAGGCCCCCTCATCCAATATCGTGCGATGAATATGTTTATTATGTACAACAACATTGATTTGGAAAGCACGTTGATGACAGAGTCATGATTTAAAGTTATCCAGGTTAAATTTGATAGTGTTAGATGAGTCGGGATCTATAGCTCTAATGGCTTCCAAGAGTGTCCTATATTTTCTAGGGTAGTGTTGTATAACTTTGAGAGCTGACATAGCGCAAGGTGCTTGAGCCAAATATTCAATGATGTTGTAGTTTTGAGAAACACGTGAGTTAGGATTAAAGGTCGAATTTCGAATTGTTCTCTTGGGAGGGCGTAGAATAGAGTCAAATTTAATTTTCTCAATATGGAGTGGCACATATGGAGGGGTGTTGGATTCAGTACTATTTTGAAGAAATACCTAGTTTTGGAGGGTAAAACCCAATTTTGGAGAAGAATAACTGGAAGGAAAAGCAACACGTGCGAGGGAAAGCCACATGCAAAGGAGGAAAGCATGCAAGGTGTGAAGGAAGGAAAAACTAACCATGCTAGGGTTAGGGTTTTTGCAAGATATTGTAACATCTAAGAATATTGTAAATTAGTATAAATAAGAATGTAGGAGGTCTAGGTTGAGGTTGTTGGAAGGTTGTTCCAAGATAGTTCTGAATTGTAAGAAACTATTGTGATCCATTTCTGTAAGTTGTTGAGTTGTATAAGAGTAAGGTAGGTAGATATTGAGGGTTAGATCACATGATGAGGAGCTTGTTGTGATCTATTCCACCTCACAGAGGTTTAGGAACCTTTTTCATGATTGTATGATCAAGATTGTAGTGCGCATGACACCATATATTGAAGAAATCTAAATAAAAGAGCCTAAGAAGATAGATATTTGTGGACATATCCTAGGAGGGGGTGAACCATGGTAAAATCATGTGTTATGTGTGTTGTGATTGCATATTTACTTTATGTCAGTAGTTATATTATGAATAGATGAATGAATAAGTTAGTTAGAGCTATTAGAATTCATGCATAAGCTTCACAAATGAATGGATCTCAGGAATAATAGATTGGGTAATAAGTTTAAGGCATGAGAAAGATAAATTACAATCCCATATCCCCACTCTTTCCTAGACTGCAAGAATCTGAGCATTACATTCCCCCACAGAACTATCTCAGGTGAGACTATGTAGTACATTCTGTGTGTTGTGTGGCCTTTTGGTTTACCAGGACGACCGATAGTTTTAGAGGGTTTTGTTGCAAACCTATTCAGATATGAACCTAGGTAAGCCCAAGAAGTAGGTAGAGAGATTAATAACCAACAAATGGTTCCTTTACCAGATGGAACTATAGGGGATTGAGTGAATGGGATCAATAGAAGAAGCATGCAGAGAATGAAGGTATAAAAAGGGAATGCTCATACCATGGAATCCAATGAAGGTGGAGATTGAAAGATGGTTGAAAACAAAGGAGATTAACTTTGTGCAGCATGATAACAGAAACCCTAAGTTAACATCATGCAAATATATGGACAAGTACGTATTTAGTGACTTTCATGAGGTATTTTTCTGTGATTTCCTGCATGTGTTGTAGGAGTGGCTATTGATGTTAAAAGAAAACCACCCTACAAATCGAATCAGATAGCTCTAGTGGAACCCTATGGAGATCACGCAGTTACAACAAGTTAACAACAAATTCACGCGCATAGTATATTTCTAGTTAGATAGTATTATTGGAGGGTTAATGACATAATTTGCAGTAGTTATCATGAATTCTTATAGCGCATTAGAGCAGGAGTTTCTAAAATGACCTATAGGTAGGTATATCAGATCATTGTACACTTAAATAAAGATTTTATTGTATAACAACAATGTGATGACGATGGAATCAGATAACTAAAATTCCCTACATGCATGGGGGAAGGGGGGAAGCACTGACAAGAGGTGGATAAATGGAGGAAGAGATGGATAAGGAAAATAAGAAGGAGGTCATGGAACGAATCATGATGGAGGAAGATTACATAAAAAAGATAATGGAAACAACTAGAAAGACACGTAGTGGAGTACCCCACCAATATAAGATGAATAATAAGAATAGATCCATAGATAATAGAGAGGGCTGGGAAAGTGATGAAGAAGAGGTAGATGATCTCTAGGCTATAGAGAAGATTGGGGAAATATTGCATGAAACATATGAAAGGAAGACAGGTGGTCCAAGGGTAGGAACATAAGGCATAACTCCCATCCATGTCAGTGTGAGTGTGGAACCCATAATCCCATGTGTGACTACTACACAAGAAATAAAACCACCATTCAGACAACCAAATTTTAGTGGAAGAAAGATAGTAGGAAGTACATATACAAAATGAGAAACAACTAGAGGAGCCAGTTCAGGAAGTAGTAGTCAAATATTTACACCACGCGAAGGTAGTAGTTCAACACGGTTCAAGATGGAAGGACATGATCCCACCATCAGGTTATCGGAATTTCAGGGAGAGGCATCTGAGGACCCTAAAAATCATTTATTCATCCGTGAGAAGATATGGGAAGAAAAGAATATCACATATGAGGATACAAAACTTGCATAGTTAGATATCACACTAAGAGACTGCATACTGGACTGGTACATGATCCTAGATGTAAGTAGTCCACCACAAAAAACAAGGATGATTGCATATGTCAAGAAGCTACTGATAGGTGAATTTCAGAAGCCTAGTTTAGAAGTTCAGTACATGAATGAGATAATTGAAATCAGACATAAACTAGGTGAGTCTATTTGGGAGATTGATCAAAGGTTTAAGCATCTTAAAGGTAAGTTGAAGTATGTCATGACTGCCATGAAACATAGATATCTCTTTTTGAATTCATTGTTACCACATTTGAAATACCCATTGAGAAAACATAAGTTTCAAACTTAGATAGAGGATCTGCAAAAAACCTTATAGCTGGAAGAGAACCAGTATCAAAAGACAGATC
The DNA here is from genome assembly GCA_009831015.1 of Picea engelmannii. Lineage (NCBI taxonomy): Eukaryota > Viridiplantae > Streptophyta > Pinopsida > Pinales > Pinaceae > Picea > Picea engelmannii. The sequence continues at coordinate 431,795 of ML786156.1, read as the reverse complement.
CAACAAAAGAGGAGTTGAAGGAGGATTTGAAGAAGCTCACATTTCAACTGAACCAAAATAAGGGAAAAGAGAAAATAGAAGTTGTTTGGTGTATCACATGCAGTACAAAAGGACACAACAAGAATGAAAGCCCAACTTTTGCGCAATACATGGCAATAGGAGTACCAAACCATTTTCCAACATGAGGACCATGGTGAGAGATATGTAAAATGCATGGGAATGACCCAAGAATTTATACTGTAATTTTTTCAAATCATTGGGTCATGATGATAAAGATTGTAGGACAATGGACCTGATGAGGGAAATAACTTCAGATACTTATAGGGTGCAAGCATAAATTATGAAAGGGTAAGCTTCACCTCAGTTCAACCAAGTACCACCTCAATATAATAATGCACACTAGTAGTATAACACTGCACAACCTCAGTATAACACTGCACAACCAAAACATAACCCTGCACAGTATAATTAGGTGCTTCAGTACAACACATCGCGAGGAGATCGAATTGGCTATAGAGGTGGACGACGAGGTAGAGGAGGATTTGGAAGAAGAAGAGGCCCATTAGTGTGGCACAACTTCTAAGAGCTAGGACATTATGCAAGGGAATTTCCACTTCCACTAGCAACATGTATGTATTGTTGCGCAACAAACCATGATACAGAGGAATTCCCAACACTTTTGGGAAAAAATAAGAAAAAAGGAACCAAAACAACCAAAATGTTCAGTGGATCTCAGCAGAAGGCAGGGATTATGGAAGAAATATCAACATTGTCACATGAGGATATGCTAAGATAGGAACTGACGCAGTGAGACAGGATCTAGCACAACACCAATGGGTGAAGAAAAATATTGAAACAAAGAAGTAGTTTGATGCATGGAAAGAAAATAAGACATTCAAGGAGGCCAGAAAAGAGTTCCTCAAACAATATGTAACATCTACATAAGCTAGACAACATACTTAGAATGCACCATTGTACAATATGCCTTCATCAATAGACCACACCATTCAAGCACAACCTTTAGGGAAAGTAAGTACCATAAAGAATTTTCTTCAATTATGTGTTAAACCAATGAGTAATCCATCATCTATTAAAGTTTTTCAAAATATTTTAGAAATATGTAATGTAGAGGTAGAGCATAAGTTAGAGTAGAAAATAGTCAATCACCTCCATACAAGGAGGACAAGAAAAAAAATTTAGATTGAATGCCAACATTGGAGATTTCAATATGGGGGATACTATATTGAACTTAGGCTCCGAAGTAAATGTGTTACCTAAGAAGACATGGAATTGTATGGGATATCCCACACTAGGATATTCACCCGACCAATTGAAGTTAGCAAATCAACACAAATTTCTACCAATTGGAAGGCTTAAAGGTGTGATAGTAGATTTGGATGGAGTGCTCACTAAGGTAGAGTTTGAAGTAATAGACATTGTAGATGGCATAACACCTTACCTAACATTTCTTGGATTGGATTGGGAATTTGATAACCAAGCCATAATTAATTTGAAGACAATAAAAATGACATTCAAATCGGTAGAATACAGAGTCATTGTTCCATTACATCCATTAGAAGGAGAAAGGTTGGTAGAACCCACCTATCAAGACCTAGAAGAAATAAACTAGTTGTACAGAACCACCACACAGGAAGAATATTATGTTAACCCAACTGCATATGGGGTACTCAACTAGACAAGAATCAGATCATGTTCTTTTGAATCAAATTAAGGTTTGGAGAATTGGCAACAGAGATTACATGAAGTGTCTACAAGAATATGTGTAAGAATAGACTGCACAGTAAGATGGGTTGGTACAGAGATAAGAGAACCTCCCAGTTTTCATGGAGTAAAGGACTTAGAGTAATTCCTAACAAAATATGAATACGAAGTACTGGAAAATCAGAGGCTCTTAGTCCTAGACATAGCACTCAAGGTTACACCTGCATGATGGTGGGGTGCACACAAAGGAACAATTCAGGACTAGTACTAATGTAAATGGTTATTGCGCATTAGATTTTCCATAGAACAGGGAAACAATAAAATGCATAAGTATGAAATGAAAGGGACACCAACATAACACTTGGAGAAGTGTAGGACAAAATGGAGGATGACACCACCAGAAGAATGGCCTCATCATTTCATCCACACATTGGAAGGAATCCCAGAAAATTGGTATGTAGAGTAGGAGATGTGTAGAGGTACTACTGAATGGACAACATTACAACATAATTTTGTAGTAACTTTCTCATTTGAACATGAGAACCCCAACATGGATTCAACACTAAAGAAGTTAAATGGTGTGATATTTATTGATGAACTAGAGGTTGAACTCATGATAGAGTATCAACAACAAAACAAACAGATAGCCAAAGAACTACTGTCATGCTATCATGTCGAAGAAGAAGTACCAGATGAAGATGAACCATGAAATATTTAGATTACATAAATTGAAGGAGAAAGAGAGGTGGAAGGCCCATCTCTGGAATCATAAGTATTTGTTGCACCAATCAAGGTGAAGAAAGTCAACATTGGGACAACTGATAACCCTAAAATGGAAAGTATTGGAGACTATTGGGATGAATAAACAAGAGAAAGAATAATAGAGTTACTACATGAATATAGTGACATGTTCCTAACAACATTTACAGAGATGAAAGGCATAGCAGGAGAGCTAGGAGAGATGAAAATACCTCTGAAACTTGAGGCAAGACCTGTCAAGCAGAGACCTTACAGACTGAATCTAGTATATAAGCAGAAAGTGAAGGCATAAATTGACAAAATGTTGGAAGCTGGTATTATAGAACCAATAGAGGAATCTGAATGGATAATCCCTATGGTAGTCCAAGAAAAGAAACAAGGGGGGATAAGGATCTAGGTATATTTGAGAAAATTGAATGATTCTTGCTTACATGAAACTTTTCCCACACCTTTCACAGATGAGGTATTAGAGAATGTGGGAGGCCAATAAGCATGCTCATTTACATATGGATTCTCAGGTTACCATCAGATCAATTTAGCTCTAGAAGACAGGTAGAAGACTACTTTTTATACAGAATGGGGATCCTACTAGTACACAGTCATGGAATTTTGGATACAGAATGTACCAACCATATTTTCAAGAGTAGTCATAGCTTCCTTTAAAGAATTCATACATCAATTTTTATAAGTATATCTATATGAGTGGATTGTATATAGTATGTTAAACGATCATGTAGAAGTATTAAGGCTAATGTTGGAAATATGTAGGTAGTGTTAGATATCATTGAATATAAATAAATGCATCTTTGGGACACCATTTTGAATATTGTTGGGACATATAGTCTATAAACAAGGCTTTCTAGTAGATCCTGCTAAAATTGCAGTCATTTTCAACTTACCACCACCAAAATCAGTGTGCTAGTTGAGAGCCACACTAGGACATATACATGCTATTATAGGAAATTCATAAAGGGGTATGCACATATTATTGCACCAATGGAAAAATTGCTAAAGAAGGATATTAGATTTCAGTGGAATAAGGGTTGTCAACAAGGGTTGGACACCTTAAAAGAAAATATGGTCACAACACATATCCTAGTATTATCACGCTGGGAAAATACATTCCATGTGCATGTATATGCATTAGCCATATCACTTGGAGAAATTCTATCACATCCGGGAGCACGGGATTTAGACCATCCTATAACCTTTACAAGTAGAAAATTTTTAGAATCAGAGAAGAATTACAACACCAAAGGAAGAGAAGGCTTAGCCCTGGTATACACACTTAAGAAGTTCATACACTATTTGTTGGGAAAACATTTTAATATGTTCAGAGATCATTCTGCCCTAAATTATATAGTCAACAAGCTAGTGATGGGGGCGAGGATCTATAAATGGTTGTTTTTATTTCAAGAATTTGATTTTGAAGTGATATTCAAACCAGGGAAGTTGAATGCAGGCCCTGATCATCTTTCAAGGGTCACTAATGGAGAGGAACCTACCAACTTGGAAGACAACTTCCCTAATGCCCAATTGTTTTCAGTACAAATAGTTGATGAATATTTTTCTAATATTATTGAATACTTAAGTATAGGGATCACGCCACAATAATTTAACATTGCGTAGAAGAAAAATCTAGTAGTCAGTGTTGCAGACTATCAACTGATTGCATTGCACTTATATAAGATGGGTGCATACAACACTTTGAGATGGTGTGTATTAGAACATGAAATACCTAGAATTTTGGCAGAATACCATGAGGGAATAGCTGGAGGAAATTATGCAGGAAAATATATTGCACACAAGGTATTGCATGTAGGAATATGGTGGCTAACAATTCACATAAATGATAAGGAATATTGCTAGAAATTTGATGTCTGTCAGAGGGTTGGTAAACCTACTAGAAGGGATGAGATGATCCTAAGACCACAAGTAACTTTGTAGGTATTTGAAAAATGGGAAATAGAATTTGTCATACTAATCAATCTACCAACGAGAAGGCCAGGAGATATATATATCATCACTGCGACATAATACTTAACAATATGGGAAGAAGAAGCACCAGTCAAATAATGTAGCGTAGAAACAACATCGCACTTCATGTTTGAGAAAGTGATCCCCATATTTGGATGTCCAATAATTTTGATGAGTGACCAAGGTAATCACTTTATCAACAATACTATCAGGGATATGACTGAGGAGTTCGAATTTTATCACCAAAAGAGTACACCATACCATCCTTAGGCAAATGGAATAGTATAAGCCTTCAATAAGATCTTGGAGAACGCTCTGAAAAAGATCTACAATGTCAACAAGGATGATTGGGATTTGAAAATACTAGCAATACTATGGGCATACAAGACTACGTGCAAGAAGTTGATAGGACATACACCATTCAAAATGGTTTATGCATAGGAAGAAATAGTACCATTATAATTTATGGTACCCAATCTGCGTGTAGCAACAATTACCAACATGACAGAAAAAGGCATAGTAAAGGAAAGGTTGAATCAATTAATGGATATGGAAAAGGATAGGATTCTAGCAAGATTTCACCAAAAAGTACAAAAATCAAGAGGCAAAGCCTGCCATGACAGACATATCATGAGGAATATTTTCAAGGAAGGAGATCTAGTCTTGCTCTATGACAATAATTTTTTTCAAAACCATGGCAAGTTTAGAATGCATTGGCTAGGGCCATATGATTTAAAGAATGTCACATATGAAGGATATTTACAACTCAAGGATCTGGCAGGAACATAACTGAAGGGATTGATCAATGGGAGTCGACTGAAACTATACAGGGACAATTGACCTCCTAGCACTTAAAAGTTACAACACAATAATGAAACATGTACATAGTCTTCCATAATAGAAGCTAGGACAGAAAAATTACAAAAATAAATAAAAAGGAGAAAAGGAAGGAAAAATAAATACAAAAATAGAAAAGAACGAAAATACAAAAACATTGGAAAAATTTGCATGAAGTAATTATCGCGAAAAATATCATAAGACTGTGCGCAGTAAAAGTTGAAGTTGGTGCAAATGCATGCAAGAAGTGAAAAGTGAATATGTCTGGGTATATAAAAGGAGGAAAGCACACAATTATTCAACACTTAGAAAATTTCGATCTCAGAGTGAGAAAAATATTACGTGCCCTAGTTATTAGTTTACGAAAGCGCAAGCCAGGTTGTGAAAGTTGGAAAGGATGACTCCACCCAAGTTTGGGTTGTCAGGATAGTTTTTCCAGATTACTCAGTGGGGCCAAAGGCGCAAGGAGAGAATGAAACATTGTGAGAATGTGTTCGAGTTGGAGGGTGTGACTGCCTCGGACCTATAATCCATTATCCCAACACAAGTCGAGGTAGAGTTTCCTACAACATAGCAAGGAGAAATAGGTAAGAGCTCTGGGGCTCAAAACATAATTGCAAACCCTAATCCGAAGAAGCTCGCAAAGCCTGAAAAAATAGTAAGACCATGACAGTCCCAGGAACATGAGGTGGTGTTGGTGGAGGACAACAGTGACTGCCCATATTCCATAGGGGAAGAAGAGGGCGCAAAAGTAGCAGAGGAAGACACATCTTCCATGAGACACAAAAGGAAGACACCTGACAGTATGGATATTACACTCATATTTCTCCCAGACGTAGTCATCACCATCAATGACATGTTGGGAAAGGTAACTAAGATAAGTTATGTTGATTACGACGTGTGCGACGCATCCAATTATCCATAGTTGGCCGAGGAGAACTACTTGATAAACACAGGGGAAATTGGACCCCTAGCTCAACCCATTCTAGATCTCGTGCAGTGGATCACAGAGCTCTACAATTTAGGCATTATGAATATGTTAGACATACCACATTTTGGGAATGACAACAATGTTGGCCTAAGTTTCACAAAGAGGAAACACCAACAGGTGTTAGCAACAACAAAACAATGCACTAAGGGAGTTATGTTCAACTAGGCACCATACCCGCTGAACAAGTTTCTAATAGAGTTTCGTAACATGAAGGATAATGGAAATGAGCTCCATTATTCCTAGTTAATTTTATTAATAACACTGGAAGGGTGGAAGGATCCCCAATTCTCAGTGTTCCTAGAGATGATGGGAAAGTGTTATGCATTTAGGTATGATTCCCTCTAGCAAGAAAAGGAAAACAAGGCACAACACGCCAATAATGTAGTCTTCGACATGTTGTTAGAAGACATACATCAAAATAAATCAAATATATGGTGCATACCACTGGAGGTAGCGCAGGAGACAAAGGGGATAGCCAAATTCAAGGCATCTCGGCATCATGTATGGATCCAAGCTGCAAGGGATCCCAAAAAGGCATGGTTGAAGATGTAGTATTGTGTCATGAGGGGGAAGTGTCATGGATCATAAAATATTTTCCTACGTAGTGGTAGTCACTAGCAGCAAAACCAACCACAAGAAAATGCACAATGCAGTCTTAGAATCCTAAGGAAAAGGTCGAAGTAGGATCGTCAGCAAGAAAAGGTAGACCAACTGACAACACTCGAATAGAAACAACAAAAAATCAACCAAGTGGCAACAACATAATACCAAAAAGTATAAGAAGAATACCCACATCCACAAGGATAGAAAACCGATCAAAAACAGAGACGAATGATATTGCAAAGGACGTAGAAAAAAGAGGCCAAGGAACAACAAGTGGGGTTCAGCCGTAACAGATAGCAAGGAATCCCACACAAGGAAAATATGTGCACAAGAAGTGAAAGTATGAGACATAGGAACCAAACATCACCCTGACATGGGATGATGTAGATCACGTCAAGGAAAAGGTACAAGACAAGAGTGAGGAAGTGGTCAGAACTGTAGAGGAATAGAGGGAAAAAATTATGGCTAAGCTCCTGTAGGTTCACGAAAACATCCAACAAATACATATATGGGCATAATCACAGGCCACTGCGCAGCCACAAGAGAAGACATAAAGGCCACCTGCATAGAAGGAAGGTCAAGAGACTATGGAGTTTGTTGTCCAGGTGAGGGAAACCTTTTTGGTAACACGCCAGATGACCAGGTTCGATCAAGAGATGGCACAAAAACCCCTAGAAGAATTGTAACAGGCCAAGATGGTCATGGCACAAATACCTACAAAGTCATTATATGGGATACAGGCCAATGTCATGCAAGAAGTGTAGTCGATGGCCCACGTGGATGCCATGAATTTAGAGGTGGGTAGATGGGTCGTAGATATGCTCCAAATAACATGCGACCAGTTGACCGTATTGAAGGAGGAAGATAAATAACATGAAAATAGAATGGAATAGGGTCTGACATTGGTGTATAATCGCATCCCTGATAGTGCACAAGCAGAGAGAAGCACATAGGAGAAGATCAATATCATTGCACAAAACATCGATAATTATAGGAAAGAGATGGAGTAACTAAAGGAAAAATTGACCCCTACAACGCCTCCTAAGGTTCGAGAGCAAAGGAAGCAAGAAGATACACTCCACATAGAAAAATTGGAGAAACAAGCAAGCGCAATAGAAGAATTCTTCAACAGAGCCGCCCAGTTGTGGACAATCCTAGAAGAGGATGAGAAATTCCAACAGTGCGACATGGATGAGGAAAGACTCAACACAACCATACAAGATCTTAGACAAAGGAAGAATAAAATGAGCATTAAGGAGAACTTGAAAGAAAATCAAGACTTAAAGAAGTTTCAGATGGAGTTAAACGCCGTGCAGATGCAGAAATAGGAGAGATAAGTGGAAGTGGAACCACTCTAGGAACAAGAAGTGCAAATGATCACACAACTGGAGGATGAGAAAAAGAGCACGGTGCAGGTACACACATAGAGCACAACACTGATCCATGAGGATATCATAGTGCAATTAGTAGAGGCACTGATAGGAAAATCCTCACAGGTCAAGGGGAGAGGAAGGGAACTAGCAGAGAAATTCCAAAGTTTGTAAACAACAATAAAAGGAGAGTGCACTGACTAAGTGGATCAGGATGAGCCACATGTTAGTGTTGGGGGCCTATTGGGCACAGGCCTATTTTGAGGAAATAAATAATTTTGGAGGGTAAAACCCAATTTTGGAGAAGAACAATTGGCAAGAAAAGAAGCACGTGCATGGGAAAGACACATGAAAAGGAGGAAATCATGCAAGGCGTGCATGTAGTAAAACCTAACCATGCTAGGATTAGGGTTTTGGAAAGATATTTTAACAACAAGAAGATTGTAAATTAGTATAAATAAGAACCTAGGAGGTCTAGGTCGAGGTTGTTGGAAGGTTGTTCCAAGCTAGTTCTGAATTGTAAGAAACTGTTGTGATCCATTTTTGTAAGTTGTTCAGATGTAGAAGATTAAGGTAGATAGATATTGAGGATTATATCATAGGCTGAGGATCCTTGTCTGATCTATTCCTCCTCACAGAGGTTGGGGAACCTTTTTCATGATTGTATGACTGAGATTGTAGTGTGCACAATGCCGTATATTGCAAAAATCTAAATAAAAGAGCCTAAGAAGGAAGATCTTTGTTGACACAGCCCAGGAGGGCGTGAACCACGGTAAAATCATGTGTTATGTGTGTTGTGATTGCATACTTACTTTCTGTTAGTATTTATATTATGAATGGATGAATGAATAAGTCATTTAGATCTATTAGAATGCATGCATAAGCTTCACAGATGAATTGATCTTAAGAATAATAGGTTGGGTAATCAGTTTAAGGCTTGATAAAGATCAATTACAATCCTATATCCCCACTTTTTCATAGACTACAAGCATTTGAGCATTACAGTCCCCCATAGAACTATCTTGGGTGAGACTGTGTAGTACATTCTGTGTGTTATGTGGCCTTCTAGTTTACCATGATGACCTATAGTTTTAGAGGGTTTTGTTGGAAACCTGTTCAAATCTGAACTTGGGTCAGCCCAAGAAGTAGGTAGAGATATTAATAACCAACAAGGGGTACCTATAGTAAGTGGTGGATCCAGTGGAATATTGATAATTACTTTATCTTTATCAGTTTTACCTAGAATCATTTCATATGTCGTAGTACGAGTGGTCAAATCAATCTTATTAAACATGTAAATGTGTGCACATGATGAAGCTTCCTTGTTAGGAGGATGATTTGGATTACCTCCTATTGGAGGTGCAAGAGCTTGGGAAACCAATGAGTTCTTCTTGGAAAAGGATGTGTCAATACAATGGGTTGAAAATTTCCTTTAAAATTTTTGGCAACTTCGTATCTATGAGGACAATCTCGTGTGTAGTGATATTCACCACAAATGAGACATGGAAAATTTGGTTTTCACTGTGGTTATTTCTTAGTAGTAGGTGGTTTTGCTTATGTTTTTGCATTTTTGGTTTGATTATTTTTCTTGGATTTATTATTAGTTTTATTCTTCCCTTCAGAATGTCATGGAGAAGCATATTTAACTACATTCACCTCAGATATTTGAGTCAGGGGGGATTTTATCGAGAGTGAAGTCAATCCAAGAGCAGGGGTAGCGAATGAACGATTGGTCATTACGGTCAACTATGAACTGGATTTGGTTTTGACGAAGCCGATAACTCCATCCACATGAGTAGTAGAGGATGGTTTTGATGGATTGGTTGATGGATGAAGAGCATTTGGAATCAATTCATACAAAGTATCAGATTTGGAATAAACCAAGTCCAGATACTGGGTATGAGAAATGTCTTCCTCTTCTATAACGACACCACCCATGGCTACGTCATGATAAGTTAGAGGTAAAAGCGATTTGGTAAACTATTAAGCCAATAATTGGCCAGGAATGGTATCTTTGATCAATTGTTGCTGTCGTCTCTACTCATGAATATGATCAGAGATATGTATGGAGTTAGTCTAACGAAGGGAGGTAAAAACTTCCATGTCGGTCTCGTAGCGGATAGGTAATTGGAAGTGTGTGAGAAAATCCATGGAAAGTGAATTAAAATCTTGAAAAGTTATACGTTGTAATTCAACGTACCACTTAGATATTGTACTCGTAAGTGTATGCTGGAAAATACGTAAGCGAATAGAATCATCCATTAGTGAATTTGATGAACACCATAGATGAAAGGTCATGACGTGGTTAGTAGGGTATTCACCAGGTTTACCATCAAATTTTGGAACATCGGAAGGCAATTTAGCGGGAATAACTGGCCAAAAAGGAGAATGTAATATGGGATCATTTTTCAATATCGACAGATCCGGTAGATCTAAAGTGGCTAAGAATGGTAGCCATCATTTGATTTGTGGATGCTATTGGTGTGGCATAAGGACACCAGTAGGGCCATAAACTAGTTGAGGTGGATAATTCTAGCCAACATGCCCTCCCATATGCTGTCGTGGTTGACCAAAAAAGGTAGGATTTACTTGTTGAGGAATGTGCATAAAAGGAGAGGGGAAACCAATTTTCCTTTGGGGAGGATAACCAATATAACTCGAGGGAGTATAGTTCACTTGATTATCTTAAGGTGGATAACTAGGTTTCCCTTGAGGAGGGTAACTAGGTGGACCCTGAGGAGGGTAAGGATTTTACCCTTGGGGAGGAAATGATGATTGATTTTGAGGACCCCAAGTGGGATTCAGGACTCCTGGGAAAGGTTGTCCAGAATCTAGTCCAGACGGATTAGTATTTGGAATTCCTCCTTGCAGGTAAGGTGTGATGTCTCACTCTGATGTGGTTGATGTAAATTTCCTCCTTGGGGTGGTCCCCAGGATTGTGGGGGGTTTCCAATGAATGAAGGTTGAGTTTGTCCCCCTACCATTGGTTGGGTAGTGGTATGACTGGTAAGAGGGGGTCGCCCCCCAGTTCTAATTTGGATGATGGAGGACAGTTTCCACCCAGTAGGGATTTGACCCACGATTTTCATTATGGGATGTGAAGATGTCCAAATAAGATTCTATGGAGTATACAAAGTTGTAGTTTGAAGAGGGATATGAGGTGTAAATTCCAAGTTACTTTGCAACTAAATAGGTAACACAACTCTTGTTTGACTTTGAACTTGGCCTGAAATGGTAGTAATATTGAATGTTGGTTCAACGGGACAGATGATGGGTTGAACCGATGGTCCTTCCTCGACAGAGATGGTGGTAGAGGCTTGTGGAGGGTCAAAAGGAGGTTGGCTAAAATTAAACTTTTCATAAAGGTCTCATCCCGATGGAGTTTTCCATATAGAATGAACATGATTTTGATGTGGATATACCATTTCAATAGAACAGACAAGGGTAGTGTATTCTTCATTAAAATTTGGTTGTATCGGTTCCATTTCTGATTGATTATATGGCCTTGACGGTAGGTGAGGATAATCTTCCACTACAATGTTACCTGAGGAGTCTAGTCGAACCAAGAGAAGATCGAGAGGAATTGACAAAGCCTAGTTAATAGAAAGGGGGTAACCTTCCTCAACCATAACTAAGGCTCTCTCTAGATTTTATAGAAAAGGATTAGAAACACTCCTAGTGTCTAAATGGTTCTCAATGTATTCACGGTAAGTTTCTTTAGGTGAGTTAGGAGGTAAGGGTTTGTAGCCTTCTGGAGGAAACCCTTACATCCTACATGATCTACGAAGACCTTTATATTCCATAATGTTAGCACTGAGAGTCACCCTCAGACCGCTAGAGGATAAACCCAGTACCCATCAAACAAGTTTGTAATGGTAAATTTATGATGAAGTGTCAAATGGATAAAACTCAACACATCAATGCACAAACACGTAAATTTCTAGGCAAGATGCATAAGCAAGTGATGTATTGGCTATCTTCAGTCAGTGATTTAAAGATAAGTGTGGGTATATGGAAGAATTTAATAATAAGGATGAATTAGTCTACTATTAGCATCAAACCTTACTAGTAGACACCTGAGGAAAAAGCTCAGATATAAGAACTTCTTCAATCCAAGATTTTAAACACTGATAATAATCACAAGAACATCACAATAAAACATACATTGTAACGTAGCTATAATGTCTCAATTGAATCATTCAATGATGAGAAAATAAAAGTGATAAAGAAGTAAGATGATGGAAAAGAAAGATGACTTCTATTAGGAAAAATGTCTCAGATCTCATACATAAAAAACATATTTTGGATCTATTACATCAAAACATTACTAAGGGAGTCTATGCTCAACCATTTGAACCCCTAAATGTTCTTTTAATGCTGAATTTATAACGTAAACAAGGAATTCCATCATACAATTCAAGATTTATCCTCTAACATAGGATTCCCCACCTAAAACTGAAAATCTTACACTTGTTCAAGTGGAAACAACAAATTTCTATAAACAGGGGAAATATTCGTAACCATCCTAACACCATAATATTTGCATAGTGAGGTGTCCCTTGAGTGCATATCCTTCATTTCCATGTGTCCACCAGCTCCAACTGACCTCCAAGCATCTATGCTAAGCTCCACTAGCCACTCGGTGACCGTTGATTCTCTCAAAGCCCATAAAAACAAGAATTGGCAGCAAATCCTGAAGTGTTGATTGTATCAACCAATTCATAGCAGATTTCATACTGTAGCGAATTCTGCAATGACTGCCTATGTAGACCATTTCACAGCAGGTTCTGTAGAGAGATTTCATTTTCTGTCTGTCTAGATCATTTTGCAGTGGATTTCACAACGACTTTGCAACTTCTGTATGCGTAGATCATTTCGTAGTGCCAGGTGCTACAAAATTTCCTGTAGTTGTTTGTGTTGTGCAGTTTGAGCCAAAAATACCCAAAAACCTTAGCCAAAGGTATATAACCCTATAGAATCCTCCTACTTAGGTATAAGCATGATACTTCCCACAAAAAAATCAAAGTGAAAGGATAACCATCTTCAAAATTGAGAGTCTTTCAGCCACTTCATTTCACCTCCTGAGTCTGCTACTCCTTCTGGTTGCATCTTGAGCTAACACATTCATATTTCTTTTAGCTAATTCATATTCGAAAGGCTATAACTCCATATTGAGATTTTTGATCTGATATTGTAAATATATGTTCTTCCTATATAGATTTCTAAGCTTCCTATGAAGGGGCATAAATCTCCTTGATGTAAACATGGCTTTGTCTATGGTTTCCAGATACATATCCATCAACTCCTTTAAATTTTTTCTCTTCGCCAATCCTTCTCCCTTCAAGTGATAAATCTCCTTTTTGGCATCTCTGAGCCATCTGATCATAATTTTCAAGGTAGGGTTATCAGGGGGAGTGGTGATGTCTATGACTTCAACATGTTTTTCAATAGTCTCAATTTTACCCTTATCGTTCCTCTTGACAGGAGCCTCTTCCGTGACCTTTTTTTCAACAATTTCCTTCTTGGATGATGACTTGGTGAAGGGATTCCTAACTCTAGTCTCAACTGCAACATTTGGTGAGGGGAAGAGTAACTTTCTCCCTTTTCTGCCTATGGTTTTAGCTGAGGGAATTTCTACTATTTCAGGGGCTGGTTGGGGTGAAAATTCCCTTTATGGAGAGTGGTGAGCTCCCCCTTATTCTTATTCTTGTTCCTTAGGAGCCTCATCATATTTATTAATATGTTTTCCCTTCCTCTTTACTTGTTTCTGTGTGAATAACATTATCAACATGAAGAGGGATATGCACCTTAGATTGAGGAGTAGGAGCTACATTTAACTGAAGATGTGCAGAGGAAATGAAATTCTCCCAAGCTGTGTTTCTCTTATTCAAATCATCCATCACAAGCATCCTAATAAATCATGAGTGAAAAACACTTGTGTCCACAACCTTGGACTTGTCTTGGACCCTGTCATCCATTTTCCCCATACTTCTAAACAAATAGAAAGGGATGTTCATGAGGTATGTTCCTTTGAAGTGAAGCAAAATTATAATGTAGTATTCTTAAATCATATTGAATCTTCCATCACATGTAAAATATTTCTGGATGACCCTTAACACTTTGCCAAATCCCTCAACCAAGTGGCTCCTAGGCACTCCCTTTGATAGGTTATCTCCCTGATATTCTGGTTTGAGGAACTCTTTAGAGAAGCTTGCATTAAGAGTCATGAATTTAAACCATCTTTCACTAGTGTTGGGTATCTCAGTGGTTGTTGCAATGGTGGTTTCAGATACCTCCAATTCAAGGGTTCCCACCTTGGTTTTGGTGCCATCAAAATTCAAGGAAAACTCTCAGGCTACCTCCGAGTGTCCCCTCTACATATTATGATAGAAATTTAAACATCTAGCTCTCTGTAATACCTCTCTTATCAGAGGTTCAACATCAAATAACTGCATATCATAAGGCTTGGTACCGACTACACTCCCACCCTTGTGAGCCTTCTTTTATTGTGGTGTATCCATTTTCTATTATAGGAGGAAAAAAATACAATAATCTGAGAGATATGAGAGGCCAAACAAAGGACAAAGGTTTTAGGGTTTCAAATGATTGTCTTTTTCAAAGCTAGCTTCTTCTAAGGCTTCATAATTTTACTCCCTATTTGACTTATGATCTTATGAAATGAAAATTGATGGCTAATAAGGAATAAAACCCTTCAGGAAAATGGATATGCAAGGAGGAAGCAACTGCCAAATTGTTAGGCTAACATTTCACCATCATTTGCAAGGTCATCACAACGTTGATCAACAAGGCTCTTTAAATTTCCAAAGAAGACATTCTTTACACTTGAAATAGCAATTTAAAATATAAAGGAAATCAGTTGATACAAGCTATGTCATTAGAGGATAACAATGTTGAGTTTAATGTACATGTTTGTAGTGCTAAAACAGGGGATCAACAACATAATTCTTAGCATATTTCGTAGTATAAACCACAAGGGAAACGAAAGAGATAGAAAAAATGGTTTTGACAACAAGATTGGCTCAATTGTAGTAGAAGAGGCTGAGAATATTGTAGCTATTTGAGAATTGGTGATAGCAAAGGTTAAAGAGGTAGTTTGTTGATGTGGATCCTCAATTCGTAGTACCCAGGAAGATAAACATAAGAACAACCTTAATTTGATCTTCAACAGAGCTAAAAAAACTCAAGGAGTACCTGGATAGAGTGGATTAACAATAGATATGCTTCAGATTGTATGAAACCATATGCAACATGTATAACCTCCAATTCCCCTCTGACATCCATTCTGTAGCATATTTTGTAGTGTCTGTCTGAACTTAGGAGTTTCTACAGTGCCGAACTAGGAGAAAATTTCAAATCTTTGAGAAAATAGTTAGACAACCTGAAATGACTAAATCTCAAGTTATTTCTTTTAAATCATGGGTGCTGAAAATAATGAGATCAGTTGACACAAGCCTTATAAGTGAAATAATGGTAATGAGGGAATATGTACTGGACATGCGCTACAAAATGTCCTGATGCGATGGAAGCATACTAAAACAAATTTGATTTGACCTTCTAACGGGTAAAGTATAGAGTGGAGGGGTTGAAGTGCATAGTGGAAGTTGTGACATGTTAGGCTAGTGGTGGCATAAGGGTGATAGTGATGGCTTTCTAATCTTGTGATGAGGTGAAGGTATGAACCAAAGGCATGGGATAACATTCAACCTTAAATTTATTTGGAGCTAAGACCTAGGAAAACCATAAGGAGAAGATCAAAAGTAAAACTTAAACAAGACTAAGGATAAAAATTAAAAAACCAAGAATGAATTTGACCCATAAAAACTCCATGTAACCCTTAACAACTTCATGTGATATCACACAATCTCAATTTTTAAAGACAACTAAAGTAAACAAACAACACTCGCTAAAAAATCTAGAAAACCAACAAGCAAGCAATACCTGCTCTCAATGATTGTACTAGTTGGTGATGAAATCCAATGTCCTGTGATCAAAGTGAGAAGGGGCTAGGATATGAGCCAGTGGATTAGTTATGTTGGTGGCCTTCTTAATAGGATTACACCTTGATGAAAACTTCCTCATGATTTTACCTGTGGGTTACCCTCCAAGGATCCCAAGTGAGTTTGACCAACATATGTTCTAGGTACAATGAAGAATTCCCTTCACCATCACCTCATTTAATCACCCTACAAAGTGTGTATACTAAGGATACCAACTTGTAGTCAGCCTCTAGGCAAGTACAGTCAACAATCGAGTCCGAATGTATAGGCAGGATATTATGTCTGAAATTCTTCAAGAGAAATGAGGACAAGTGGACTGGTAAACTCTAGAGGACCCCGAATGGATTCAGAATTAATGATATATGAGACCAAATGAAGATAGTTGAACCTCAAGAAGAACCCCCAATATATGATCTTACTACTATGAATGATTAATCCTTGAATAGATAATATTTGTAGCTCTCCTGAAGACAACCTTGTTTGTAACCCCTGTGTGAGAGGGGGATCCCAACTATGCTTATATGAAAATTGGATTTACTCTCCCTATCACAAGATTATGATTTTGTCTTGAATGCTTTGGAGATTTATTGTCATAGCCTATTCCAAAGCTCTAGTCCTAGTCTGTTTTTGGTGTAAAGATCTTAAAAATAAAAAGTTTCTAGTTTGATTTTAATTAGCATTCATTTTCATGGTTGTTCGTTATACACAAGTGAATGCTAGTGAAACTGATGATGTTTGATAATCGACTCCAAAAATAAATGAAGATAATGAGATGCAAACTTTCCTTTCAATGAAATTCTAGATAAGGGAAGGAGAAGAGTTTTTTTTCTTTCACTAATCAAGCATGTAAGAATGCAAAATTTTACACAGTTCCATTCAGAAAAAAAATTCAAACAATTTTCCAAATTACAAAGAAATTCTTTCAAATATCTATAACCAATGCATACAATTTTTTTATCTGTTTGATTGCAAATGAAAATTAATATGTTTGTCTAATGCTTCTTTCTTTCACTAATAATGAAAAATGACTTTGCTACTATGATTTTGAAAAGAGGAAGAAAAATTACACAAACAAAGACACTCTCAGTAGTCAATAAGAAACCAAAAGAACAAAAAACTATCCACTCAAATAAAAACACCAAAAAGAAAAAAATTACACTTAATAGTCTTCTGGAATTGAGTAAGGGATCAAAGACAAATAAAACAATGGTAAGATCAATGAACTTCCTTATGCCAACCTCTAATCAATTAGATAATCAAAAAGAGAAACAAAAAGAAACCAAGTTTGCAAGAGAACAATTGATTTTGCAATAAGGAAAAACAACACAAACCCAATCTAGACTAAAATCATGAAAATAAGCAAGTTGTAAGTCAAACAGAAGACGATATTTGATAGAAAGGATCAAATCCAGAGAGAAAGATACAAGAACTATGCCCAACAAGAAAACAACCAACATTTTTTCAAAAGCAAGAATAATCGGTGCTCTGGTAATCAAAAAAACGTAGTGGTACAAATCCCCCTAATAAACTCTGGGGGAGCGTTGATCAAGCTATCAATGTTCTGAAATGAAATGGAGAGGGAGCTAGTTCTGAGAAAAGTTATAGAAAAACCTAGAAAACTAAAAAAATCATGAAAATTCAATCATAGACTCTATAAGACAACTTAGCAAAGATTAAAAGATGTAAAGATAAATTTAAATCAACAAACGAGATCTAAAGATAGGAAAAAAGAAATGACAAACCAAGTAAAGAACAAAAATTGAAATTTCTCTCCCTAATGAAGTCACCAATTTCTGTTACGGAATAATTCCTCTGCAGACAGGTGAATCTTCCCTTAGAGTATAGATACCTCTACCGAGACAGAAAACTACCTTTGGACACTACCATTCATATATATTAATTATTCCCATCGAAAAAAGAGAGTAAGAGGGATAGTATTATGTACCTCACTTTTTAATTTTTTCCATGCTACTCGAATCCACAAGTTCCAAACAACACCTACAATGGATCACAAAATACAAACAACTATCTCCTACTCTAATGGATTAGACAAAACCAATCTATCTATGAAGGATTAAAACAAACATAGACAAATACATGTAAACACATATTAGAAGGAAATAGGCTAAGTATATTGATGAGAACTTTAAAGAGGCACTTTTAATCTTCAGATGATGTTGGAACATCCTCCCTAAGTCCTCCTTGTCCATCCCTTGCTTGAAAGATCCATGATCAGAATAAAAATGCTTTGCTGATAATTTCTCCTCCTTTTTCACCATGAGAATGCCTCCATTTATAGGCTTTGACAGATTGAACCACCTTGGTTATATTTTGGAACAGTTGAGGATATGACTCCATCAGTTGTGATATATCCCTTAGATGCAACCTAGGGGTTATATTCGAGCCAAACCAACTCGACCATCCATATATGTCCTTAGAGAAAAAGGGGATTTCTTCCCATATTTTCTCAACCAATTCAGTGCTCCTTTATAACGGGAAACAGAGCACTATAATGTTCCCTTCTAGATAGAAAAAGAGTGCTAGTGCTACCTGCATATGAGCAGAGGAGAGCCAATCTTCCAAATTTTTTCAAGATGACTAATTCTCATAGAAAAACACTTTGTTCTAATTGTCAAATGATGGGGCTTCTTCTTATAACATAGTCTAGGGTTCATATCAAGTGTTTTCATGGTTACATTCATGATGCAACACTTACATGAAGAGAATGTGACACTTACGATACTTACAAAAAATGTGCGACACTTACGAAAATGAGAATGTGACATTATCGAAGTTAGGAATTTTGTTGTGTAACACATGGTCGAATGCATTAGTCTCAATCTTGAACGATTGTTGTAGATTAAGTAAGGAGAGTACTAGAGCTGAGCACAAGAGATGCTTAATATCATTAAATTCTCATTGTTGTGCCTTCCCCCATTTAAAATTTTCCTTTCCACCGCCCTTGGTCACTGGATGAGGGCCCATGCAATATGGGAAAGTACCAACATGAACCGTTGGTGGAAGTTGGAAAGTCCTAAGAAGCTCCAAAGCTCGGTTAATGTGGTCAGGGCTAGCCAATCACAAATGACTTGGATCTTAGTTGGATCCACATGTACCCCATGTTCATCAACAATGTATGCCAAGTATTGGACCCCGTTCATGCCAAAGTAACATTTTTCGAAGTTGGCATATATCTTGTGTTGTCGCAGAGTGCTCAAAACCTGTTGAATATGCTACATGTGCTCCTCCCAAATTCTACTGAAGATGACGATGTCATCCAGGTATACCATGACAAACTATTTGGTGAAGGGTCTTAATACATCATCCATCAACCTCATGAAAGTTTTTGGTGCATTTTTTAGGCCAAAGGGCATGACCATACATTCAAAGAGACCTTATTTAGATTTGAAAGTTGTCTTCCATACATCAGTTGGTTCGATGGCAACCTGGTGGTAGCCAAACTTTAGGTCAATATTGTTGAAGAAATTGGCCCCCTTGAGTTGGTCAAGAAGGTCATCAATTCAAGGAATTGGGTATTGGTTCCTGACTATGATTTTTTTTAATTCTATGTAATCAATGCAGAGCCGCCAGGTCCCATATTTCTTCTATACCAGTATAATCGGGTTTCCTCAAGGGGAGGAGATGGATATGATGTACCCCTTTTGAAGAAACTCTTGTATATGAAGTTTGATTTCATCATTTTCTAGCAACGAGTGATGATAAACTTGTCCATTAGGAAGAGGTTCACCAAGAGTTAGATCAATTGGATGCTTGACTGGAAGTGCGATGGTACCCTGATGGGTGAGGAGAAGATGTCTATGTAATATTCCATGATTCTCTCCACTTGATTCTATTGCAAAGAGAGGCTCTATGTATACTTCATGGATGTGGCGGTGGCCTTATTTTTACTATGAGAAAGGATCACAAAGAAGACAAACTTCGAGGTTTGTGAAATGACCTTACTACATTTATTAGTAGAGATTAAAGAAATAGCAGTAGGCAACGCTACCTATGCTATCCTGTACAATTGTATACCCAAAGTAATAATAGAACAGTGAGGTCTAGATTCATACACAACATGCCATTTCCACAAATATGGTTGTCCTAAAAGAACATCAAAAAATTCAAGGGGAGAAATATCACACGATACCTCATTTTTGAAGGGCTTGATGTTGTAGGGAAGACGACACTGTTGGCTAATGTAGAGATATATTCCTTGGTGAAGCTAACCAATGGTGTAGGGATGCATATGTGGTTTCATATATAGGTCCAATTGCTTGACGATATCTGCTAATATCAGGTTCTTCTGACTACCTCTATCAACAATGAAATGAAGTGGATCCCCCTTTACCCACATCTATGAGTGAAAGAGGTGTTCCCCTTCCTCTGGTTTTTTTGGTTCGCATGGATAGACTTTGGTGGTAGAGACAATGAAACTGGTTTCAACATTGATAATCCTCTTCCCTCCTTTTGGATTTGATTTGGAGTCAAAATCTACCTCTGATTCAAAAGATTTTATCTCGGCCACCAGTGACTGCTTGGAGCGACATTCTTTGGTGTTGTGCCAAGGGGTTTTATGGTATTCACAACACATTCCCATGTCCTTTTTTGACTTATCAATACCCTTCTTGTGTTGTGGCTTGGAATGGTTGTCTTGAGAGTGGCCATCCTTGCTCTGTCCCTTGTTTTGTGGGTTGCGACCACCTTTGACCTGCTTCGATTGTGAGGAGTTTTCACATCCACAGTCTCAACTCTTCTTCTTAAGTTTCTGCTCGATCTTGATAACATATCTGTAAGCCGTAACCAATGATGTGATGTCCAGAAAATCCATTTATATTTGAATATATATATAGATAAATATGTGTTATTTGAGCAACAAATATCATCCATAGTCTTTGATACCCAATTTGGTGCACAAGGTATGGAAAATATTGGTGAAATCCGGTACTGTCTGGTCCCTTTCTTGACACAAGGTGGTCCATCTAGTATATTTGTCCTCATAGCTTCCAACAAGGTAGTATTGTTCTTTAATGGAATCCTTGAAATAATCCCACATGGGGGAGAGTAAGTATCCCACCAGTCCTTAATATGGGGGATGACCTTGAGGACTGCAAAAGTAATCGTTTCCCTATCGAAAAACTCGTGGACCGAAAAATACCCTTCGAGCAGATTCAACCATTTATCTAGAGAATACACATCTATCAGTCCTTCAAATAATGGAATATAAAAATTTACTTGTGCCTTGAAGGGAGTTTCATGGCCGCTTGATGAAGATGTGTCTCCTTTGGGTAGTTGTTGAAGGATCTGTGCAAAGTTGTCCATGATTTTGTTCCTTTGTCACACAAGGGATTCCTCGAGAAACATTTTAAAAGGATATCCTAATCCATCATCTTTATTTTCATCCCCCATGGGTTTTTCTCAGGCTCGATGTGACTGATATTGCAAAGGATCGATTGGTTCGAGCATCAACTTCTTGTACTCAGATCTTGTTGGGGACATGCACGAAGAAAAATAAATGAAGAGCATACCGCTCTGATACCACTAATCTGGATGTATGGGAGGAATGAAATGAATAACATACTAAAGACAATAACACAAAGATACATATAACAATACCAAATATCTAGTGAACACTAACTTCTATTGAATAAATAAAATACGCTGAAACTGTAAAACTACAGAACTGAAAACAACTTGATCGAATGGTGGTAGCTATGTCTAAGAAGAGATGTGGATGTTACGTGCATCCATATGAGAATAATGATTACAATGAGGCTCTAGAGGCATTTTTAACATTATTCATGAATTTCAAAACCCTAAACATCCAAAAACCTAACCCTAGGAGATGAAACGCCAAAAGTTATGTGAGCCCCGATGGGTAAGTTGGTACCTCAACTTCCCGGAGTCGTAAATTTTTCATACGACCTTTGTTTTAGGCATGTGGTAGCATGTTGGAAAGGTTTTTTCACAATCTACACATCATGCCATCAAATCCTGACTTTATCTATAGTTTGACTATGACAAGCCAAAAAAACATTGTTTAGGGCCCCAAAACAAACCTGGAAGTACAAAGATATGTACTAACATGAAAAATTCCAAAATAAGCGAGTTGGAATAGGTGGGAAGCCACCAATATCCACCTGGAAGTTGTGTAGGGCTTTATATAGCCCCTAAAGTGTAGAACCCACAATTACAAAGAATTATAGAAGAACGTGTTGAACTAAAATTGTCAAAAGGAGCCAGTTGGAATAGGTGGGTGGCCACCAATATACACCTGGATCAACTTAGCATCTCTATTTGAGATTATGGTTTTGGGTAAACCATGCAATCTAAAAATTTGCTTCATAAAAATGTTAGCGATGTTTATAGATTTGAAAGTAGATTTGATAGGAATAAAGTGAGCTTCCATGCTTAGATTATCCACCACTACCATGATTGCATCATGTTGACTAATTCTCCTTTGTGAACCAATCCATGGAAATCATCTCCCATTTCCATTATGGAATTGGCAATGGTTGCAACAATCCTACAGGGTGCTTGCATTCAAATTTCACTTACTGACACTCCAAAGACCTCACATTATATTTTTCGTTGTGTTTCTTCATTTTTGGATAATAGTACAACTGCCTCACTGTTGTTACCATTTTATGGTAACTAGGATGACCTAAATAAGGTATCTTATGAAATTCATCCATGATCAGGTGCCTCAACCCTACTGAATTAGGAACTTACAACCTGCTATGGTATAGAAACATGTTATCAACCACAAGTCGATATCCTTTATATTTTCTCTCTATGGATTCTTTCTATGACCCTTCTCTTACCTGATTGAAGAACTCATCCTCTCGTGGGAGGGTTTTGATCTTTTTCTCGATGTCAGAATCTCCAACACTTGCTGCTACTAAGTTTATTTTCTACACACTTTGACTGAATGCATCTTCCACTTTTTTCTCCTTTCCATTTATGTTTTTGATTTCAAAATCAAACTCACTGATCAACATCATACATCTATCTTGTCTAGTGTTGAACCTCATATGATCAAACAAATACTTTATCCCACAATGGTATTTCATCAAGACAAACCTTCTTTAGAGAAAGCAATGTCTCCACATATTCAATGAATGCACAATTTCTATGAGCTCCAGATCATTGGTGACATAATTTTTCTTGTGCTCATTTAGCTTTCATGATTCATAGAGGATCACTTGTCCTTCCTACAAAAGAACTTGTTGACCAAAAAATTGGTCACCTATATTTTCCCACTCTTGGAATAATAATAAAAAAATGATATTAAAAGAATAAAATTTTTGAATGATTACATGTTCATTGTGTATCCTTCCGTCTCAACTTTGTCATGCATTTTCTGAATTCAAAATTTGAGTTTGTATTCTCAATATATCTAGGCTTTCATTTAAACAAAAAAAAACACTTCTTCTATGTGGAACACAACTAACAATTCTTGGAACTAGATTCAATTTGGAACCATGTCTAATTTTTAAAAATCTTTCTGGGTCCATGACCAATTTTATTTCTTTGCATTACATCATGTCGATTTTATTCACCACACTCTCCATGATACACTCTTCTTCCCTTTCCTTAATTTATACTCTCATGAGAACCCTCCATAATTCTCTACCACACTCCTTACCCACTTCCCTTTTCTCTCCTCTCCCCTTCCCACCCCCCTTACCCCATACTTAGTTTAATTTTAATATTTAGTAGGTTGGAGGACCTACCACAATTCTCCACTACCTATAAATTACCCTTCCCCCTACGACATGCTATGTTCCCCCGCTCACATCCGACACCTACAAACTATACTACCCTCCCTTTCCCTCTCGTTCCACCCTCACCATACTTAAATTTTATTTTATTTATTCCTTATCTCTCCATACCATGGTGAGTTGGAAAACCTACCACACTGCCTCACCCTCCAACCCACAAACCCTCTACCTA
>ML786156.1:286191-396694 GCA_009831015.1 Picea engelmannii | reverse complement strand
GAGCTAGAGATTCCAAAGGAGAGCAAGATTCATAACGTGTTCCACGTGTCTTGCCTCAAAAAGGCAGTGGGACAATTCACTAACACATCAGAGGAGCTCCCCCCGTTGGATGAGGAGGGAAAATTGGAGTTAGTTCCGGAGGAGGTTTTGGAATTCCGAGAGTGGAAACTAAGGAGCAGGGTCATCAGAGAGTGTTTGATCAGATGGAGAGGACTTCCATTAGAGGATGCTACTTGGGAGAGCGAGCAGGTGTTGCAGCACCCTAGATTGGTATTGCTTGAGGAAAAGAAATTTCGGGAAGGGAGGACTGTAATGTCCCTTTCCAAATAGGAGCTCCAGAAGAAGATACTTAATGGTCTAAACCACCCTGTTAGACTATAGCCAGGGCCAAAGAGGGATAAACAGGGTTACTAGAGGTCACTCCAGTCACAGGTGTTATATTCGGAAAGTGACATTGGGCTAACAAGAGTTAACAACACTTTACTAGAGGTCACCCCAGTCACAGATGTTATATTCGGAAAGTGACATTGAGCTAACAAGAGTTAACAACGCTTTTAAGTCATTATGAGCTAAAAATAGAAGTCAACAGTGAATTAGGGTTTCAACAGTGATTTAGGGTTTCAGCATGATTTAGGGTTTTGGAAAACTATAAAGGAAGGGTCAGCGACCTAATTCATCATTATGCAGATTATGAATTGTCATTGAGGAGAAGAGGCACATCTCAGGAGAGATAGTTCAGTGTATTCCAAGAGGAAGACACCAGTTGGTTGATTTCGGTGTTGAAATACACACCCTAGTCACCGGGAAGATCATCCATGGCTTCCATCATTCTTTGGTGCTCCCATATTCCGGGTATTATCTTTTAGTTTCTTATTTGTATTTCGGCTAAGATCCTTTTGTATTTTGATCTAGCCGAGTGTTGTTATTCAGTCGAAGTTTCTTATTTGTATTCCGGCTAAGATCCTTTTGTCTTTGATCTAGCCGAGTGTTGTTATTCAGTCGCAGTTGCTTATTTATATTCCGGCTAAGATCCTTTGTATGTTGATCTAGTCAAGTATTGTCAGTATTCAACCGCATTCAGCCATTTTTGTAATCCACAGAGATATCATAATACAAACTTGCAGTCCTTTGTCGCATTTATTATTTGTATGATCATTTATATGTTGTAAACCTTTGATCCTACACACACATTAGCAGTGTTTCCTTAACTAGCCAAGTCAAGAACATTACATATGCTTGGTTGATTCACATCTTGGTGATATTGTGCATATGGTTGAGAGTTGTCTTGGTGATTGATATTGGTGAGTAGATCTGATTTGGTTGATAATATTGATGAGACAGGTTGTTGTGACAGGTTATTTGTACAGGTTTGGTGTCTGGTTGATGCATTTGTTTATGGTACAGGTTGAGGTACATGTTGTTTGGTGTAGTTTTATTTGTACAGGTTTACATTAATATATCTCACAGTGATAGTGTGACAATGGTTCCATCATTCTACTTTTATTTTAGGGCGGTTGGTTGTAGCCAAAGAATTGGGGAGTTGGAGATTCCTTTAGATTGTAGCCTGAGAAACTAGGGGGTTGGAAACTCCTTCCCGTTGCAGATCGAAAACAGAGGAAGTTGGTGCTTCGAATGAATGTTATTATTAAAGACATATAATAAAATTAATTACGTGGTTTTCTCCCTCTTTGGGTTTCCACGTAAAAACACTAGTTTACTGTGTATGTGTATGATTTCTCATTTGTTCATTGTTTATTTACTTTGAAACTATTGGATGATAATTCTACATTGATATAACACTTGCATTTTGTGGTTAAAAAGGATTAGATTTCTCTATTATTGATTCACTACCCCTCTCAGTAATCCAATACTTTGAGCACTTGGCTCATTACAATCAACTGAATAACAAGTATGAAGGATGAACTAATGCTGCTAACATATTAAATCATGCTCGGACTTCCACATCTATCCACATTCATATTTTCCACTATTGTCCATGCACAACATATGAGCAGTAGTAGCGGACATATAGATGCTACTAACAATGAATTGACAACATTTGTGTGCTCCCTAAAAAAAATCCCTATCACTTGCATGTAATGGACCTTCATGTGGAAAATTTGTAGAATTCTAAAAAAAATCATGAATATAAGATAACTTGACTATTTCATTATCATATCCTTCACTTGATTTTGTAGACATCATAGACACATTCTTGATTGCAATCACAACACCTACAATTGTGATTTGTGTCTCGTCACTTGATTCAGATCCCAAATCTTGTTGGACTGTGACAACAACCTTTTGGTTTTGTTTTCCTACATACTTTTTAGGCCTTAATTCAAGATGAAACTTCCAACAATAATCTTCATCATGTCCTCTTTTCTTGCAATGAGTACATGTCATATTTGTTTCTTCCTTCTTTACTGTAGCTACCTGTTTCTCTTTTTCCTTATTCCTACTTCCATTTTACTGAGAAAACTCCTTGGATGAACCATCTTTAACATCCTCCCCCCTAGATCAAGATGTAAACCTTGAATACATACTTCTTCAAAATCAATGGGATTTAACAAAATAAGATCATGATGAATGTAACTATGCAAAGCACCAATGTATTTCAGAAGGGTTTTTGTAGAATGTAATGAAATATTTAAAGCCAATTCTTTCTTCCTAAAATCCTTAGTAAAATCATGCACACTTTGTCCTTTTCCTTGCCACAAATATTTCCATTCCATAATTGTTTTTTTTCGATATTCCAAAGGATAAAATTGTTTCCTTAATGCAACTTTGAATTTTGACCAAGAAGAGAGAATCTTACCGCACTTTTGGATACCTTCTTGAAGTTTACCTTCCCACAAAATCAATCTTGTACCTTCAAGGTGAAGAGATACCAATTTATTCTTTACCTCATCTTCATCAATCTGTTGAATGTGGTAGTAAACTTCCATTTGTCGAATAAAATTGTCTAGCTTGTTTGCATTAGGTTCACCATTATACATTGGCAAGTTATACTTGACATCCAACTTTAACAATGGATTTTTTGAAGAAATTTTCTTACGTGGATATAAGGACTGGGAAGTGGAAGGAGATAGAGCTGTGGAAGGAGGCAAAGAAGGAGGTCTTGAAGGAGGTGGAGAAGGAGGTGAAGAAGGAGGTCTTGAAGGAGGTGGAGAAGGAGGAAGATCATCTTCTTTCTTAACTTGTCCATAACTTTCTCCTTTTCGTAATCTTGTCTCACTGTAAAGCTCTTCCACCATTGACTTCATTTGATTAAAAGCATTGAAGAAATCATATTCAGATTCAAAGGACCTATATTCCTTGGTGAATCCATCTCCTAACTCTCAATTTGTCCTTCACCATGCTTGTGTTTCTCCCTTGTAAGCATTCACCTGCCAAACTTGCTTTGATACTACTTGATCCAAAAATGGATTATAAATCATACACCACTTGATCTGAAACAAGTGTCTCTAATATAACTTGATCCTCAAAAACTATTAAGTATAACACCAATTTCATATTCCAAGATTCTTTTATTGACAGTGCTTATAGCATGGAAGTGACTTATATTACTTAACCAAAACACTTCAAATAGTGAACATAACTTGCATAATCATTCATACATGAAAATATATAGAATCACATGAAAGCAATAATTTTGTTTCACAATGACCTTCTTGCATGTTACTCAAACTCAATTACAAATGTCAAATTCGTCACCATCTCGGAAAACAGAATCCAATGACTATAAACACTATATATTTATTTACAAAATGCCCAAAGTCTCTCTTACAGATCATAGATCCCAAATTTGTAGTATTATGGCTTACAAATGAGTGATAAGATTGTCACTATCAAATCCATCTCAGAAAACCTATTCCAATGACTATAAATTCCATATAACTCTTCAAAGACTACAAACTTGACTTCAAAAGGAAGATGAGAAAAGCTTTAGTACAAAAGAATGTTGTGTTTAAAAACACAAAAAAGTTATATGTACAATGATTCGGGGTGTGTGACATTAAATAGACCACCCCTCTTAACAAAATCCCAAAATTATTGACATATATTCTAAATATAGTTTGATTGGTTTATAACCAAACACAAATTTCATGGCATGCTTTAATTACAAGTGGATTGAGTTCCAAAACAAAAACACAATGATAGTGGAGTTGGTTAAAACTATGTATTATATATATAGTAGGTCGTGGTTTCCATTCCCATTGACCATACTATATTAAACCCTTTTATTGTTATATCAATGTCATGGGTTAATACCACTGTAAGATTTTTTGGGAATGGATATGTTATATACTATATATAGTATATAATTAAAACAAAACTCCATGTGAATCATACTATATATATACCATATAGTAAATGGTTAAAACAAACCCCAAGAGAAATTTCCAACCTCCACGTAGATCTAGTTGTTTCTTAGTGTATAGTGGTTATATATATACAATAAACATATATATAATATACATATATACCAAAATAATAACCAATTCAATATAAGCCAACCAATTCAATATAAGTGAATGAAAAACTGCTACATGTCAAGACTCGGTTGGTTGACTTATGTGTCAAATGTTTAATTGTGATTGAATCATATCTCCCACTTGCCATCATGTAACTAGGCCATCTGGAGGTACTATCATCCACATCAATTTCCAACAATCATGTGCCACATCACCTACATGGTGCCACTTGTGAATATCTGTAGCTACCACTTGTCAACATATGGAGTTGCCACTTGTCAACCTAGGAGCCTATCACATGTCTCTCTTAGATCTCACCACATCTCTCTTTAGGGTGTTCTTTTTCCATGTTTGACTTGAAATTTGACCAGCTATAAATTTTGCATATGATCTTAGTTTGATGCATCATTTTCATCGTTGGAAAGATGACGACAAGCTCTTCGCATTGATGTCATTTTCTAGAACTTTTGAGATGGTTGAAGTTTGATATATTTTGACCCTTTATAGATCGTTGTGAGGATTACATATCCTCCTAGACCTCTGTGAGCATTCCTGGATCCTCATGGATTACTTAGTTTCTTGGTTCCATCAAGTTTTGTTATAGAAACTTGTCACCTATGTACTTCATTTGATTATATTAATAGAAGTACTATTTTTTCGTCCAATCATATGTTACAAATATTTGTATTATTTTCAATGGGTAAATTTGTTGTACATGTTAATGGACTATGATAGTTTATATTCTAACACTTCATATATTTTTGTATGCTTGTGTATCTTGAATGTTGAGGACAAGTTGCAGGTATAAATCATTGAATCGTGAGCTCGACGATGGTCTCCTATGAATGTCCAGAAGAGGTAAGATTTTAGCCTTTCTTTTGTTGGTATTTTTATTTATCTAGCATACTTGAGATTATATTTGATTTCTAGGTGTCATTCCCTCTGTTTTGGTTTCACCCCAAGCCATAGAGAGCTATTCCTTGTAACACTCTCCACATGGTAGCCAAGTATTGGCTACATATGACAACAAATGGTATCAAGATACATGGTAATCACTCATTTGATGAAATGAAAACTCTATCAAATAATAAAATGGTGACACATGACATCATATGAATGGTGACACATGGAAACCTATGCAATGCAACCATAATGTGACATGTTGGTGATGAATCAACAATGACTTAGCGATGTCGACTTGATCAATCGCTGCTTCGTAACGATTTTGCAAAGGCCATAACTTGAGCTCCGAGCGATGGAATTATGAAAAATGTATACTGCTGGAAAGGTATTTATCCAAAGAAGATGATGTTATAGGTTATAAGGGATTAAATTGGCCATATATTTCCCAGAAATTAAAATAACAGTCAACTTCTTTTCAATTGATCCACTTGACAACTCAACTTCACAAGCTCATATCTTGAGATCCGGGAGTTGGATTTGGACCAAATTTATATCGTTGGAAAGATAAGATGGTGAATATAACATAGAAATTGGTTTAAATGGATGAAACATTTATTATCCTATCCAAAAAAGTAAAAAAAATCCTTCCTTTTTAAAAGGGAAATTAATTAATTTTTTGAAAATAAAAGTTTATATAAAAACTTTTATTAACGACGGAAAATGAACCATTTGAAAGATGCATATATTAATGATGTGACCTTATTAAATAAAATTAAATGAGGCATTAATTAAAGTGAATTCTTCAAAAATAAAATCGTACGGGAAATTCAAGAAGATAAAACCCTAACTTCCTCAAGGAGTTAGAAGACCAAATTTTTAAAAGGCAAGAAGGTACTTCATCAGGGATTCCATAATCATGGCGGTAGAAGAACAGAACAAGAAGGGATCAGCCATGACTATACAAACAAGATTTTGATTAAAAAAGAGATATCTCCATCTTCTCCATTCCTTTTCTTCTTCTATAATGATTTCTCATGGATTTATGTTTGTATTTCTGAAACAAGCATGGGGTTGAGTATCCCATGTTCTTTCTTGTATTCTTCAAAAATATTTCTTATGCGATTATGGAGAATTTAAATCCATGAATGTGACTGTAAGATATTTTGTATATTTTTGAAAATATTTCATGAATAAAACTCCACAAATAATTACTTTAGGACATGGCTTCAAGGATGTTTCAGATCCTGGGATTTATGAGGGTGAGATGCTTGAAGTATGATTATCAAATTCTCTTCTCTTTTAACTGCAATATTCTTTTAAAATTCATTTATATGATCATAACTATTCTTTCTTTTTTATTGTGGGAAGACATACATCAATTCTCTATTTGTATGTGATTAAGAGGGTTGTATATATATGATGTTGAGCACAAATATATTATGATGTTCAATCCTCCCTTCAATCATTTTTTATTTGTAAAGATATTTCTTGTTTTACATAAAGATCATATCAGGTTATTGAAGAGTCATATCATTTCATAATTCCAAGCAATAAAGATATAGGGTTTTCTTCCTAAGCATTATCCTTAATCCAAGATATTCAAGACATATCTTTTAGCCAAAGAGGAGTACCACCTATGTAAAAAGTTAAAACGTAGGAGGATTCATATCCTCGTGAGGTTATTGTTTTAGTACTAAAAGACTCAAACATTAACATCAACATAAATCCACTGATTCCTTCTTTTCAAGCATCAATACAAATCAATAAATCCTTTTCTGGGTCTGCAATATTCAAAACATGGGCATTTCTAAAAATCTGCTTCAGTTGTTAAAAGCTAGCTTCACACTCTGTTGACAATATAAATTTATTCCCATTTATTTGTAATGAGGTGATGGGATGACCAATGTTTGAAAATCCCTTCATAAACCTTCTATAATACCCTTCTAATCCCATGAAAGGTATTACCTTTGTTACATTTCGAGGGTCATGCCAATCCATGATTTCCTTGATCTCTTCAAGATCCACTGCCACTCCTTCAGTTGAGATGGTGTGGCCTAAATAATGGATTTATTTTTTAAATAAGTCACACTTGCTAAACTTAGCATAAAACTAGTGATATCTCAACACTTGTGACACCTTCCTAAGATGCTCTTCATGCTCTTCTCTAGTCTTGGAATACACCAAAATATCATCCACAAACACTAAGACAAAATTGTCCAAATATTTGTTGAGAACACTATTCATCAAGCACATGGAGGTAGCTAGTGCATTGATAAGTCC
Source organism: Picea engelmannii (assembly GCA_009831015.1). NCBI lineage: Eukaryota > Viridiplantae > Streptophyta > Pinopsida > Pinales > Pinaceae > Picea > Picea engelmannii. Next base: position 389,033 of record ML786156.1, on the reverse strand, counting down.
AAATCGAACCACCACAAACTAATAGTTCTCATACCTATTTATAAAGGTTGTCTTGTGGATGTCCTCATCCTTGATACTAACTTGATGATATCCATATCTCAAGTTAATCTTAGAGAAAATTGTAGCTCCTCTGAGATGATCGAAAAGGTCTTCGATCACGGGAAATGGATACTTATTCTTAATGGTCATCTTGTTTAGATTCCTATAATCAATAAAAAATCAAAATGTACCATCATTATTCTTACCAAACAAAGATGGTGCTCCCCATGGGGATACACATTGCTTGATGTAACCTTTAATCAAAATCTCGTTTACCTATACCTTTAGCTCCACCAATTTTGGTGTTGTCATTCTGTAGGGTACTTTTGATGATGGTATTGCTTTAAGCACAAGATCTATTGAAAAATCAAGATCTCTCTTAGAAGGTAGTCCAGGCACCTCTTCTGGAAACACATCTTCAAAATCCCACAACACAGGGTGATCTCTAGCCTTCAATTCCTTTCTCTCTACTGAGTTAAAAAATTGTATTGCATACAAGGGGAATCCTTTCTTACTGAACTTGTTAAGCTGCGATGCTGATATTTTTCTAACTGAAACTAGATTTTGAATGCCTTGAAAAAATCCTTCATTTCCTTCTTCATCTTCACACTCTAAAGTCTTATCATAACAATTTAGTTTTTCCTTGTGAGATGATAACCAATCCATACCTAAAAAAATGTCATATGATCCCAAAGGTAGGATATTCAAGGAATCTCGAGTATGCAGTCCACTCATTGTAAATGGGAAATATTCTATCACATATACCAACTTCCTCTTTGTCCTTGTGGCTAATTCAACTAACTATGCCTTTGCATGTTTATTTCTTTATATGGAACATGCTTCAAACAATTGAGGTAAGACATAACTAATATTAGATCCAGGGTCAATTAAAATAGAAACATGTTCTTGGAAATAATACCTTCCGACTCCACTACAAAGTGTTTCTATTGAAGGAAAATCTCCCTGCGGATAGGTAGTTCTCCTCAAAGAGCTAGACTCTTAACTCTAAGACAGAAAGTTCTTATCATGGTCACTACCTTCCTTTTAGATATAGGTGGACTAGTGTGTGATGAGGAAGGAGAAAAGAAGTACCTTTTACCGGTGTTTGTCCATTTTCGTAATGTTAGTCTCGCGAGGCCGAAAAAGATATAAATTATCACTCGAAAGATGCCCTTTCAAACCGTTTAACGACTGGGAAAGGAAGCAAGATCACTCGACAATATTTTCATGTTTAGAGAGTCTGAAAAGAGATTAAAGGAGACTCCAAGGGGTTCCTTTTTTGTATGTCCATACAGGTCCGAAAAAGAGATAAAAGTCTACTCGTATGCATTCTCATGTATTTACGAGCACAAGAAAGAACAAAGACTAAGCTCGGTATGCCCCCAGCATGAAATCTAGTGGATTAACTACAAAATGATCATCAAAGGCTGGAGACATGCCCTCCAAGCTTCAATTCATTCACTGGCTCTAAGGTTGTCACCAATTTCTCTAGTAGATGAGAAAAAGGAGAAGGGTGGATGAAAATAAGGTTCAAGAGAGGTGACTGTTTCATTTTTTAACGAGCTTGACAAAAGAGAAGAACTATGCTCAGAGCCTCTGTTTCATTTTTTAACGAGCTTGCCACAGAGAAGAGAAACTATGCTCGTGGTTTCATGGATCCCATATATGTTTCGGTAAATATCCTCTCAGGTAATCATGGGACTTCTTCGTCTATGACGTTTGGTCTACTTGTCAGGTTTCCACAACTGCATATATCCTGGGCATACTTCTGACCAAATAATTGACAGTAGAAACTTCTTACACATGGTAAACCCTTTTCCCATCCTCCTTCCTATGAGGAAAATCTCTCAACAAATGTGGTTCTCCACAACCACAACATTGAAGATGTCATTTCTTTTGTTCCTATACTCTTTCTCTTGCCTTCTCTGTTGGCTTGTTTCCACTTTGACAGGGAAATTTTTATTGATGCACACTTCTTCTTAGTTGAACAAACTGATCTCCTCTCTTCAGATTATTATATGGGAATTATTTTAATCCATTCTTCTATAATCCACTCTCATCCTTTATATTCAAATCCTTAGAAGGCCCTTTCTTATGCTAAGACTGATCATAACAACAATTATCCTTCCTAATGGTGTCTTCCAATGTATTTGGCTTATCAAATTCAATTTGTTCATGATAGGACTGTGAAAATCCATTGAGGAAGCACTGTATCCTTTATTTGTTTTCCTTGAGGTAAGGAACATACCTCAAAAATTGCAGGAATCTCTTCGCATAAGCATTTATGGTCAGTTGTACCAACTTATGCTCATGGAATTCCTTGATTTTGTCATCAAAATATTTCTTCGATAAGTAAGCCTTCCTAAAATATTTCTCAAACTTATTCTAGGTCATCTTTATATCTTTAAATCCTTTGAATTCCTTGATATCCTCCTACCGTATGGAGGCTCCTCCATTTATATTGAATATGAAAATATTTTCCTTTGTATTTTCTGAGTAATTATGTACCTGAAAATACTTCTTTAGATCCAATGACCAAGCCTTCGATTCTTCTCCCTTCTTGATTTCTTCATCAAAGGTAGGTGGATTATCCTTTTTGAATTATTTAGTTAGAGAACTCTGTGAATATCTCTTTTTCTTCTTCCTCAGAACACTCAACCTAGTGTCACTGCAAGATAGATCCTCATAAGTATACTTCCTCCTAGAGGATTTTGTGGAAATACTTCCACCAGATCAACCTTCCTTGCATACCAATGCCTATTATTGGAATAACTCCTTCCCAAATTCTTATGGCTTGGTCCATGATTTTGGGCACCCGAATGGGTTTCCAACCTCTTCTATTTCTACAATTTTTCATTACTTGTCAGTGGGCCTTGTTGCAACTTATTCTGAATCTTTGAAAATCTCTATAGTAGCACTACATTCAGCTCTACTTGCTCAGCCTAAGTTCTCATGAGCCTATCATTGTATGCTTTCAAAGTTCTAATAGTAGATACCAAATCTGGAGGTGTTTCTCTGGCCCTTCAACCATCATATTCCTCATCTCTAAAGTGTGATGTGTCTTCCATGCTATTGTTGACCATTCACCTCTACTTTCCTTTTTAGGACATTCTACATGATGAAATAATGAACCATTTTTAGCCATTATAATAATCAATTTGTACTGGGTGGGTGAATTTGTTGTTCACCTGCTGAAGTTGCTCAATATTTATTAGGTTCCACTCTAGCTGTCGAATCTGTTTCACTGTGTGGTTATCCTTTAACCTTATTATCCACTCCTGCGATAAATGTGGAAAATCACAGAAAAAGACTTTGTGCAAATCAGTAAACACGTGTCTCTCCAGATATTTGCGGGGTGTTAGTCTAGGGTTTCTATTGTCTTTTTGTGCAAAATCTAGATATTTTTTTCTCAACCATCTTTCGATCTCTGCCTTTATGGGATTCCACAGTCTCAACATCCCCTTCTATTAGCTCATTGATTTCTTCTTTTCTTCTCTCTTTTCTTGGTCAACTTATCTTATCTACTCAACCCTCTCTTGTTCCTACCAACGGAAACATAACCATTTGTTGGTTTAATTCCTTCTTCTACCCACTGTATGCATTTATTGACCCAGAGTTCATGTCTGTCGGGTTTCCAACAAAGCCTCTAAAACTATCGGCCCTCCTAGTAAACCAGAAGGAAACACAACACACATAATGTGTTGCGCAGTCTCACCCGAGATAACTTTAATGGGTGGCTGTAAGAATCATGTGTTTACAACCTAGGCTTGAGTGTGAGATAAGGGAGATGGATATTGACCCAATATTATAACTGGTAAAAGCAACATGTTGTTATTCACGACTATGAAGTAATTTCCATATCTTATTCTCTCAATAATGCAACAACACTTAAACAAACAATATAATAACTCATTCATTCAACATAATAATAATTGCTTCTAATAATAAATATATGCAAGCATTCATCACATAACACAAATGTTACCATGGTTCACCCCTTCCTAGGCTACGTCCACAAAGATTTGGCTCTTGGCTCTTTTATTATGGTATTTCTACATCTACAATGTCGTGCACTTTATAATCCTCCACAGTCAGGTGAAATCTATATGAGGCAGACTAGATTGCACCAGGTGCCCTAGCCTGCGATGTAACCCTCAAGATCTACCCTCCCTTGTTTTCCCTCTAGCTCAACATATTAACCTCAACAACTTATACAACATAGGTCGTCCAACAAAAACCTTACATATTGCATCAAATCATGCGTAACTCCTATATCAACAACACTCCAAACTAACAACTAACAACCCAAACCCTCTATAATACCTTGGTATCTATATTTATACATTTTTGGCTCTTCAGAATTACGATGCCTTACCAAAACCTTAACCCTACCATCGTTAGGTCTTCCTCCCATGCATGTGCGTTGTTCTTCCTTCCAGTTATTACTTTCCTTGCATGCGCGCATGCTGTGTTTTCTTCCAGCTGTCGCTTTCCTCGTGCATGCTTTCTTTCTAAAAAATGCCTTGCTTTTCCACCTCGGCCTTTGGCCTGCCTCCAAAAATGTTGTGTTTTACCATTCACCTGTACTTTCATTTTTAGGACGTTCTACATGCTGAAATAATGAACCATTTTTAGCCATTACAATAATCAATTTTATAGCATGCATTCTTGGATAAATAAATATTTTATCAAATAGTCAAGCGGTCTTGGCAACGAATTCAATCCTAGAGTTTGAAATCTTCTCTAATACCACTTTGTAACACACCTGACCCCGTAAATATCATAGGTTGGTGGGATGTTTGATTTACTTTCATTGCTTTTTGGTTTATCAATTATTCAAGTTAATACTTCTCTTATCACAACTTTTATTGAGCTACAATTTTACCTATTCAATCCCAAAGGCTTCCATTGAATTCCATATATGGAATGACTGCAATTACAAGGGATTTGCACACCCCAATTGGATAGGTAGAGTTACTTATCACCACCATATCAATGATCTGTAGAAATTCCAACTCCTTCTCATCATAATCAATTGATCACCAAGATCACCATTCTCTTTGACAACTCCATTTCAATAGATCTCCCTCATGGATCCAATGGTCCTTAGAATCAGAGACCAAGGACCCAAATCCCTTTGATTCTTCTACTTATTCAATCGCTATCAACTATCTTTCCATTTACTTGTTAGGTGATCAAGTGGGACCCACAATTATCCTATGGTTAAGGTCTACGTGTCCCCATTCACCAATCAAAGATCCCCCTTTACTCTTGGAGTTCCTCACCATAAAAGTGTATCCATCCTCCTGCAGTGAAACACTCGGACCAGATCACTATGAAAATGTATTCTCTGACGGATTTGACAATCCTCATTCACCTCATCTGATAATTCAAGATCATTTGGGGGCTACAAATTCTCAACATTTAGGATTTCTAGGCATTTTTCCTTGGATAAAGTCCTACTTAAATTAATGACTGAGATTGTATGAGATGTATACGATGGATCGAAAGTCCTCATACTTCCTCATATTGAAAATATTATCTCATACTTGTTTTCCTATCCTCCGGAGGTCTTCCTTCTGATAGACCTACATGTGATATCAATGGGCATAATCTCACCATCTAGTCCTTTGATAGATATATGGATGTTGTTGACTCATATTTCCCTACATCATAATCGCAACACAACCTTGCACTTGGCCACTCCAATTACCATGTCCTCTGACCAAAGGTCAAGATCCACTCCTTGCGCCGAATTCACCAGTTGTGGCCCTCTCCAACTTAAGACACGGGTTTTCATCTGATTAACAATATGATTTAGGACTTATCTATTTCAAGGTTTCTTCTAGGTCATCTCTAAGGTTCTATCAGACCTTCCTTGGACTCTCACCTTCATTCCAAAACTATCTAAGGAAATTTATCTTCAGGACTTGGATGAATATTTTCATATCATGCAAGATTTCCATTCAAGAAAGGGAGGTTTCATGAGGTTTACGGTTCTCTAACTACTCAAGGCACTCCTGTCGATTCTACATGAAGATTTTATTCATATCTTGCAATCTTTCCACTCAAATTCTTGTAGTCCCACAAGATTGCACCCATTTTTGAAATTACAAATCTAGTGAAGGTTTATGTCTTACAAGCCTTCCATTTCAAGGACTTGCAGAACTCATAGGGATACACCTTACCCTTGCACAACTTTCTTGTTATATAGGTCTATCAGGTTAAAAGTGATAGGAAACATACATACTACATTTTACTCAAGAATTTAACCATTCCTTCTATACAATCACATTTATCATTAAACCAGAAAAAATAACATTTGCATCATTGATCATACATCAAACATGTCAAGTTAATCACTTATATGTTCAGTGAAATGTGTCAAACTAGCCAAGTAATTGAGAGAGGAATCCTTTCCTCCCAAACTTAGGCTATGTTGTAGAGTGCCTTCCTACAACATGCCACCCTCGTGCTAAGCCATGATATCACAACGACATTGATTCAACTGAATTACAAATTAAATGGTCCATGAAGGTTACTCTCTTTCACTCTACTAGAAACAACATAAGCTTCCCTCTTCCCACCGAGCTTAGGATGTCCATAGGTTTATCAAGAAAATTTTCAACTGGATTTCCTATACACAAGGGAGTCCCTTCTTTTCTATACATCCCCTTGATGACCTACCCTTCATGATGTTAGTTTATTTCTAGTAAGAACCAAGTCGCGACTCTTGATTTCTCCAGTATGGATCTGGGTCTTCTCTTCCCCAAGGTTACCATTAATATCTTGGGAAATATTCTTATTTTCTTCAACAAAATATTCCCAAAAAATCTATCTCTCATAGCAACGTGTGTGAGTCTCCTCCTGAGCACTTCATCCAACCACGATTTTTCAACTCGTTGCATTCTTTATTGTTCCCTGTGAGAACCCGTTCACAGCTCCTTAGGCCTTTGTAATTTTCCTTAGCACATTCCTTCTTACTCTCTTTCGTTTCCTTCTCTCCTCTCCTATAACACGTGTCTTGGTGGTATTTTTCCACCTTTGGCCTCTTCTTCCACCAAATCCTTGGGATTCACGTGACTGCTGTCAGACACAACATCTAGTTAGGGATCTGAATTCGAAGTGGAAATCCAAGGGTATCTTTTTTTCAAGTTTTAAGTTGACCCTTGCCTCTTCAAGAAATCAGATATGTTAGTAGTTATAACTTCTTCAACCACCAATTATGTTACCCATAACTGGTCATGTGTCTCCATTCAGTTTTAAGTACGTGGGAAGGAGGTGTATTCAATATTTCTAGGTGCAAGCTAGAATGTTAAGCAAGCTTCCTATTTTATTCATTGAAGTTTCTCCATTCCCCTTCACTAGTCCACCTCATCGATTCCCACTTGACTAATCAACATCACCATTCCCATTGCGATATCATGGCCAATACTCAAGGAATTTCCCTCTCATTAATATTTATGGTGTTTTATATTAATTAATAACATAATTACATGCTTCATAATCACATTACATGAAGTCATATCATAATTACAATCATGGGGGAAACCAGGGTGTTACAAGACATCACTATTTTTAAGAGTGAGGAGAGAGTTTCCTAAATATTGATGGTGTTGGCACACTAGAGCTTGAATCATAGGAAAGCCATGATAGAGTAGGAATCATTCCTATGCTATTGTAGGTTTCCTTGTTAGCAACTCCTCTTGGACATAAGATATCACTAAGAATATTGGAATATCTCAGGTGATTCGTCACCATGGCCTTCTCAATAACATTGAGCACCGATAGAATATGGAATAAGTATAACATAATTTACTTTCTAGATAATGATAGGAATATTAATCAACAGATGAAAGGAAAAAAAAGGGTCATTAAAACCATGGTTCAACAGAGCTTCGACCCAAATATGGAAAGAATTATCGATAGGGATAACATGCCATGCAGATGAAGAGAGTCTTCCAAGAGATTCAAATCTCCGGTAAATAGTTCCAGTTCAAAAGCCTTCCCTAATAGTCTCTTGGAAATACTCATTGGTCCATCAAAAGTCTCAAAGATTTAGATTTCAATCCATGATATTAAGAGTTATTGAGCCATATAGAATTATATATTCATTGGATTTTGGATTTAGGTTATGAATTTGGATACAATCTAATTTATGTAGGAGATTTTAATCGGGTCTTTGATCCTCTTGGAAATACTCGCCTATCCATCAAAAGTCTCAAAGATTTTGATTTCAAGCCATGATATTAAGACTTATTGAGCCATATACAATTACATATTTGTTGAAGTTTGGATTTACGCTATGAATCCATACAATTCAGTGTATGTAGGAGATTTTAATCAGGCCTTTTATATAATTTATTTTTCTTAGAAAAAGTATCATCAAGTTATACATATTATGCCTACATTTAGGTCAAGTCCTCTTGCAGCCATAGAATATAGAATATAGAATATATATATATATATATATATATAATGTGGATTGTTCTCTACGCTAATCTTATTTTCCTTTTCAGATTCTATTTGAAATGGAAGGCAATATTTATATTAACAAAAGATGTGGGATTGCCATGAAGGGTTTGGATATCTCCACTTCCCCACGAACCTTAGTTACCCACAAGCTTTCTCGTCCTCATGGACCTTGAGTAGGCACAAATTGCTATGAAAACTCTTCAAAACGCTGAGTAATCATCAATTCACAACCATTGTTAGAGCATTTAGAACATTAACATCTTAAATAAAACTCTCTTCACACATAAAATGTAATTCAAATAAAAAAATACGTATACAAATTTATATATTGATCTAAATTTGCAGATTCTACAAAACTATTGAAATTGGTGTGGATCGATGAGCCTTGCTTGTCATGGGAACTTCCTTGAGCCTCAGATTCATCCTTCTAGAGATCACTAGAAGAGAATTTCCTGCACTGCCAAATAATCAATGTATTTTCTTTCAAGTGTTGCTCCAAATGAACCTTCATTTCTTCTCATATCACTCATATAAACAAGATACCTCCACATATCTCAAATAGGTTATGTGGCAACAAGATCTCCAAGGAAAAATAAATGATTAACTATTTGCAATGATGACTTGTGAAGAGTTCCAAAGGTAGTGCATCCATTACGTGTCAAATAGGATGGTGGCGATTATGTATAATGTTTAATGTCCAATCTCATAAGTAGTCTCATATAGGATATCTAATGTGTTATGCTAAAATGAATGTTATAGCAATAATAACATTACTTAGTTGTCAATGGTTTTCGAAACTCAAACTTAGAAAATGTGAGGATTAATTTTTCCTAACCTCATATCAAACTTAGGAAATGTGTTGACTAATTTTTCCTAACCTAAGGGAGAGGCCAAATAAGACTAACCTAAGTTTTATGGGTGGAGAGAAGGTTTTTATACATTTTCTAACAAAAATTTTTATAACAAAAATTTGTATAAATGGTTGATATATATTTTGATTTACAAGCAAAATAATAAGAAAAATAACAAGTTGTTTCCGAGATTTCCCGAGCCAAAGACATGAATTAATAAACTCTAAACAAGTTTCATGCACCCTATTTGTGGCACTCACTATTATCTAACTATAAATATTCTTGTAGGTTGAAGTATGATCAAAACTCTTATTTCATGAAAACCTCACACATTATGCTTTTTTGGGTGGAATTTATTGCAGTTAGATTTTGTTTCGTTCATATCTTGCTTGTTAGGTAAAGGATCCTATCTCACTTGGGAAATTTGAGTGATTGTTTTTTTAAATAAAACAACGAGTTATTATAATTTATGTTATAGTTTTTTTTTTTTTTTTACTTAAATAATAAGTTACAAGAATTCTTAGATAAATGTATAATTTCTATTTTTATATTTATATATGTGCATATAAAGATAAATTCATTTTAACTTAAGATTCACATAAATATATGAAGCTATATGAGACTTAAAAATCCATATTTAAAATGAATTTATAATGATTTAAACATATCTTAGTAAAAACATCAAATAATAGTAATTCCATTCTGTCATGATTTATATTTGTAATCTCCATTGCCAATGCATTCTCCAACTTTAATTCAATCTTTTTAATATTGGTGATTTCAATTTTCCCTCTATTTTACCACTTTAATCCAATCATTTTAATATTATAATTTTAGTTATGAGAAGTTTTTCATTATTTTCATTTTATTAATAAATATCTTTTTGTGAATAAAATAAAATAAAATAATATTTTAAATTAAAATTAATCAAAAATAAATCAATAAAATTAACATTTTATTAAATTTTTTTATAATAATTTAACCTTATTATCATAAAACATTGCATCTTTAAAAAATCGCAACCTCTCTATCATCCATATTCCTCTTCAAGAATAACAAATCATTAAAATAATAATTTTTAATTTTTTTTAAATGTAAACATATAAAACCTTTCCTTATCAACAAATAATAATGTCATATATTTGTTAAATCTTGTTAATGTAATTGGATCTTGAGAGTTTTATTATGTAAGTTGGTTAAGGTTCAAAATTTGTGGTAGTTGAGAGGAGACACTTAAAAAATTCTAATCATGTTAAGGGTTGGTGTGACCTAGATCAAGTGCAATCCCTGGATAATGTTGACAACTTAAATACTCCTTTTCTTAAACCACATATTAATACCACAAATAACAAACACACTATCAAAAGTCAATCAATAAATCAAAACATGAATGTTCTACTTTAATTCAACCCATGATTGAAAAACAAAATCTTGTAACCCAGTTTTATAAGAATGCGAATAATTGATGTTGAATCTATTGACCTCCAATGTGAATAATTGATGTTGAAGCTATTGACCTCCCATGCTATAAGAATGTGAATAATTGATGTTGAATTTAATGACCTCCCATGCCAGAGCTGAGGTGGAGGTTAAACGAAGGATGCCAATAAAGTTGCAATTGTCAATCTACAGGCGTGCATGTGTGGAAAACCCTAGAATAAGTCATTTACACATTTCAACGAATGACCAATTTCCATCACAACATTTGGGTTTGGGACCAAATTACATTAGGGAATTTGTTGATATGGATGTCAACCATTCATCAGTTTTCCATCCAATATCTGAGAAAATTTAGGGGTCGCTTATCAATGAAAATTCCCGATATGATTCTTAATTGTTTGATCTTCCCTTACATAATCTTGTGGTTGAAATTCCATTAGGGTCAAGCATTGAAGGTGTTCAATCCAAGCTTAATCACCCATGTGATAATTAATGAAGATCAAAGGGGAGTACATATTTTTAGTTGTTTTTTGATTTAATCTAATGTATAGTTAGTGAAACTTGGGTTGACCTTTCCTTTAAGATTTGAGGATGAAGCAAATTTTTTTGATTTAATTTAATGTATAGTTAGTAAAACTTGGGTTGATTTTTAATTTAAGATTTAAGGATGAAGCAAAATTTTTTGATTTAATTTAATGTATAGTTAGTAAAACTTGGGTTGACCTTTAATTTAAGATTTAAGGATGAAGCAAGCAAGTGAAATTTTAACAAAGGTTATTATTAACATGGCTTTGTTTGGATGTTGGATTTATGTTGACCTTTAATTTAAGGATGAAGCAAGTGAAAGTGAAAGTTTATAAAAGGTTGTTATTACCATGGTTTTGAGAATTTCAATGAAGATGAATAGTATATATGAATAATTGAAATTCACCATTTATCAAGTGACATTTATAAATAAATGAAAGGGCTGGGGCAGGGGAAATTTGAAATAAATGAAAGGGCTAGGCAAGGGGAAATTTGAATTGATGGTGTTGTTTGGATGTTGGATCTATGCAAAGCTAGAAAGGGAAGGATGGCACATAATGAATAAGTACAAATAAGAGTGTTTGTAGAAGAAGATAAGGAAGAGGAACAAAAGATTGGAGGAGAATAAGAATAACAAAGAGAAGAACATGAAGGAGAGATGAGAAGATAAAACAGAGAAGAAACACACGCATCTGAGTAGAAACAAATAGATTTTAAACCTATTATTATTATGTGAATTCTATAGGAAGTTGTAAATTCCCATATGAGACCGAGACTAGAGGGATTTGCATTTTTATAACAAAAAAAATCCTTGTGAGGAATTCATGATTTAATTTATAGGTTTTTTTTTAGGATTAGTGGGAATCTAGTGGTGAAGATTTGAATTATTCTTATGTGTGTATGTTTGTCTCTTTGAACTTATAAGTGCATGCTTTAGAATTAGTGTTGTGTGCTCCATTTTAATCCTAATTTGCATCCTTGTTGTTGGGTTTTATTTTTTATTACATATAGGGTTGCAATAATTTTGGTATTAAGAAAGAAAATCCTATTGAAAGGAACAATTCCAACCAAGGAGAGTTCTTTGGTAGAATTGTTCCAAGAAGAAATTATAGTTCTAGTAAGAAAGATTCATTGAGTAGAATTGTAAGAAGAGGACTTTGTGTAAAAGTAGTAGAATGACTAACAAAAGAGGAGTAGGAAAGAAATGGAGAGGAAAAAGGAAACATGGAGGTGATATAGATGAGGTGACTTGGGCATTGTGATCTATTCAATCTATATTGGAATCCATAGAGATAGCTCATATAAGAGGAGATACAACAAAACCTCATGATGTGAGTGATGAAGAGTGGGAGGTTGAGATTATAAAATGGGAAAATGAGGTAGTTAAAGCTGTAACATCCCAAGTTTAATTAATGCATAATGTAAATATGAATGTGGCTATCGCCAAGCGATGTAATATACGAATTGCATTTCTTAATTTTAATAAATAAAATGTGATGCCAGCTGCTAGGGGACATGGACACAAATGGGGGATGATTTTTCCACAAGAGAAGGGAGTGTCTAAGAGGGGTCCAAGGGGGAAATTATTTATGGGTATTAATCCAAACTCACTTTCCTGAATTTTATTATCATTGGGGACTGAACCTTCTACTTTTTGTTTGAGTGTATGAGATCCCAATCATTAAATACATGCAAGAGGGTGTGTGTGAGAAGTCACATCCCATAGTTATTGGGAGCATGGGGATGAAGTACAATAAACATTGGGGAGAGTGAGATCCAAATTTCTTGGGGAGAAGAGAGGAAATTCATATGGGGAGAGCACAAAGTTTTCGATAGTCATGTTTTTGCATGAGCATGGTGAGAACACAGAAAAATAGGAGCTATAGATCTAGAACAACAATGGAAGGAGAATTATAGAGAATTTTTGGAGCTATTGAATACTGAAGAAACAAGTTGTCAGGCTTGCAAAAGAACCATGCTTTTAGGCCTAAAGAGTGAACTCCTGTGTGATTTCCATTATAATAGCAAGTGATTGTTGTTGTTTTACTGGTACTTATCTTAGCAGTGAGTTCCCTTGAGTTCATAATAGTGATATTCTTGGATACATGTGCCATAGATACCTAGATAAACAAATGGGATGCTTGATGGACTAAGAGTAGTGGTGGAGCAGTGAAGGGGTGCATTCCTTGGGTTTGGTAGGTCAAGAGGAAGAGAGTTGGTAGAAATTAGGATAGTTGTAGGAGAATATGAGTGTATTGTGGTATATCTGAGCTGTGAGTGGACTATGAGAGACAAATTTTCCTCTTCAGACACTAATCATAACAACATAATTAACTCATAATACAACTGTGCGTACAATAATTAAGAGCACACAAGTATTACTGCGCGTGTAACCACTATGAACACATGGTTACTACTATGTGTGCAACTACTATGTCACCACACACAAATTATGTTATCCTTGTGCATGAAATGCTTCCCCGTGTGCACAATGATTCCAACCCCTTTCACGCACAGATTATTTCCCCGTGCTCATGACAATTCTAGCCTCACCTCGGAAACTCGTGACCATTATGACAATGTTAAGTAACATGAATACTTAATAACTTTCATACTCTAGATGTGAAACAACAAATACTGAATACTAACATCACGCTTACATGTACAAGAAACATTATATAGAATAAGAACAATTAATTATATGGAACGTGATACAGGAAATAAACCCATATTAGACATAGATAATTAAGCACACAATAATTTAGAAAAGCACATAAAGGAAAATTATATTTTATAAAGAGTCACCAACTCTACGTGGAGCTTAGGATTTCCTCCCAGCCATAGATTCTATTGCTCATAAAATTTCAATAACAGGTCACCCCTGTGCTGGGGCTTAAACTCCACCAGGGAAAAATGATTCCTAGTGCCAAGCTAAGGTCTGATAATAATAAGAATTGCTCATTCCAAGGTGCCCAACTACTGCAACTAGCCTATAGTCTCTCATTCCCCACATTCCTGTCCCACACCAGGAAGTGTGCACCTTCTCTGCTCAACAACCCCTCGACTACCCCACTTCCCTTCTAGGGCTTCAACAACATGATGAACAACAAGTCTCAGAGCCATGTAACTAATGCCTAATGAACTAGGGAACAATTCCTAGCAAATCTCTCACCTTGAGAGAATTCTCATGGGTCTGACAACCTACCTCTTTGAAAAAAAATACTCTGGTTATGATATGGAAACCCATTTCCAAGATTTTCTCTGTATATAAGGTGATGGTCGTCCCTAGTTCAGTTGGTCCGACCGATGAAAAATTGAGTGAATTTTTTTTCCAAAATACACTAAGGTTCAACCATATATTTGCATGATCACAACTGGACACTTGTCACCTTTAGAAATAGCTTTAGCCACTTGGTGACTCGTTCCCATTCCTCGGGAAATTAGGATAAATAAATATCCATAAATTATACTTTTCAGAAATATTAATAAAATATTCCCTTGGACTTAAGGCCCCTTGGTTTATCCCCTCTCATAAACTCTTATCCCCCTTTTCCCTTTTTGGTGGAGTTTATCCCCCCATCTATTTTTTTCTTATTGGTTTGTGCGCAACAATGTGATTTTATTAATAATTTGAGTGTGATTACATTGTAAAAGGATAGGTGCACTGGCCTTTTTGCATCCCGTCTCACCATCCTAATAACCACATAGGATCTCCTCCCTCATATATATATATATATATAACTCAATGCGATGCGTACTTCAAGGTAATCCTCGCACACTTACTCATGTGCACGAAAAATTGAACCAAAACTTGGTGCCAAAAACTCACCAACCTATATGTACATTTACATTTTCTTTTACAATTGGGGTTCTGAATAGGGGTATTACAATCCAAAGAAGATAGTTGCACAATTGTTTTAAAAGATAAGTGTTTATCTCTATTCTTTGTTATTTTATGAGCTAAATTGTTGTTTTTTAACTATGTGTATGTGAATGGTTTATATGTTTTTCTATATGGGTTTCATTAGTTTCATTCATATTTATTTCAACATGTTGTAGCTGCATTTAAATTAATGGTATCTGAATGGTTAAATCAATGTGTACTCATGTAGCTGGTAAGCTACATGATAAATCAACACAAAATTTCAAATTTATGGGTCTTTCCTCAAGTAATGGACCTAAACTAGGATGGGGTATGTTACAAAATACTTAGAAGAGATAATTTTTAAGGCATTGATAGATTGGAGGGTAAAGTGAAAAATGGAAACCCATACCTATTCAGGGAGCTTGAACCTAGAATAATTAATTGTTTGGGTAAGGGATATGTAGAAATTCTTTGATATGGAACAAATGAAAGACCCTAAAAGAGTGAATATGGCCTCCATGAATATAAAAGGACTTGGATCATTATGTCAGGATAATGTACAACTGCAGAGGAAAAGGAAAGGAAAATATAGAATCAATATTTGGGATAGAATGGTGGATGAAATCAAAGCTAAGTTTTTTCCTATTGACTATGAATTGTTTTAGGAAGCTACATAACTTTAAGTAGAAGGAGATGACTGTAAAACAATATACAAAGAAATTTTATAAATTGTCCATTAGATTTAGATATAGTAATTAAGGAGAGGAGGTTGTGGCTAGGTATATCAATAGAATGAGGTATGCCATTCAAGATGAGTTGGGTATAATGAGAATTAGGATAGTTGGGAAAGCTTATCCACTTTCCCTGAAGGCCATGGAGAAATTGTCAAGGAAGAAACCTAGTACTTGTGGAAAAACATAACTTGATTGGGGTAGAAATGTTCCAAAAAGAGGACAACATAATGGGACTAAATAAGAAGAATGAAGTGTGTAAATACTAAAAGCCAAGGTTATGGGATAAACAATAAAACATTTATAAGCAAAGGATCCTTTGGTCGAAGAGGAAACCTTAGAGGTAGAGGTGATCAAGGAAAGTTTTAATGAACCATACTTACCTTAACCTATGTAAACCTTGGGAAATATTACCAATTCTTAAAATGACAACTATAAAATGTTTGGAAATATTTTTGTAAAGATATTCAAATTTATAAGGATTTTATATAGTTTCTAGAAAATATTTGTGATTTTTAGAGAAAAATAAGTTTATCCTTGTTGGAACCCATAGTTTTGGGTTCATTTCATGTGCATGCAATAATGAAGTTGTGCAAATTCAAGTCCAAGTTTTGTGCGCTCCTGGTCCAGTTTTGTGCACGTTAAAGCTGAATGCGTAGAGAAGGGAAAAGAGTGTATGCCAGGCCAATTTTTGATATTTCACACTAGACGTAAAAGTTTATCGAATTCATGTTGTTCCCAGTTTTGATGAAAACCATAAATCAAGAAGAAGCACGTCAAAATCAAGAAAGGAATCATCAAGAAATCCTCTCAAATGATTACTGCCAGTAGAACAAGGGATCGTGGAGCTGAAAAAACAAGAGTTGACAAGGAAGTTAAGATTACATTGATTCCTAAAGGCTATGTGGATTGCAAGAAGGTTCTATAAGTGTACGTGGTAGTTTTGTCAGTAGAACGAGTGGAGCAGATAAGAAATAGAAAGATCTCCCGAGCAGAGAAATATATAAAAGGAAGAAACGAAATCAGAAATAGAGTTAGATGGTTAGGTGAGATTCATTGAGTCGTTGGTCTCAAGCTCACTCTGAGCCTATGTAATTTTGTAATGATTCTAAATATAAATATGGGGTTTTCATATGTATGATGTCTTTAGAGAATCAACATTGTGCAGTGTGTTTTATTTATGGGAATTTATATAAAATAATATATGAAGCTCTATTGTTTTATAATAGAGTCTATTTAATGTATATCATGCATTATGGAATGAAATTACTAATAATGTTGGAATATTGGTTGTTGTCATTGATGTCAACCCTAGTCATTGGTTTTGGACCGCACGATTGATGAAGGTATTTGCACATGAAGGACAATGCACATTCAGATAAAACACCCATGGATGGATAGTATACATTATGTTGTTTCTAGTGGTATGTGTCATGTCACGTGGATCCTCATGGTTGAGGAGAAATGAATTTTTGAAGATGAAAAAGTGAATTGAAGAAGGAAGTACATGTAGGCCCTGAAGATAATTAAGAAAAGAATTACAAAATAAGAAAGTGTCAGGTCGGCCCTAATGTTAAAAGAAAGTGACATAAATGGTATAAATAAATATCATTATACATTCATTTGATACACAAGTCAAATTTCAAAGGAAATCAAAAGTAAAGAAGGCCAGATTTCAAGGGAGGATGAAGTCTTTTGGTGATGTGTTCTAAGGTATGTTATTTTCAGCTCATCTTACCATTTTCGCTATAACTTGTTTTCTAGAACGATTCATATGGTGAAATTGATATGGTATTGATAATACATATCAAGATACATGTGGTAAAATTTTCAGCTCTTGATTCACTACAATTATGGATATACACTCTATGGAAGATAGGGTTTTTGACTAGTCCTGAAGCTAGTCAATAAACAAGTATTCCAGGTAAAACAATCATAACTTATTCATAGAGAATCCAAACGAAGTGGGACAAATTTCATTGGAAATAGTATGGAATTTAGTTTCTTGTGTGCGAGTTTCAGAATCGGATGTTAAATATTAAGTGTGGGGAATTATGTACAAGTTAGGTATCTTGAATAAACCAGAATTGAACAAGGTCTACCATTCTCTCTATAACATGTTTTTGGGGAGGATTCAAGGAGTGAAAATTGGAGAAGTTTCATAGAATGAATTGAGTAATATTATCTATAGGATCATATTATTCCAAGAATTTAATAATTTCATAAATTGAAGAAGTCTCAGGAAGCACTATCAGGTTCTATGTGATGGTTGGTTGATGGTGATGATTTAATGTAAAGTTTTATTATCTCTCATATATTCTTGGGTGGAAGGAAGGGGCAAGGATGAATATTTAAAATATTTCTTGATATTGGAGGATTGTATCTTCCTCTTGGAGGTTTATCCCTCCCTTTACATTTGGAAGTTGTAGCTACCTTTGGAAGTCATTACTTCCCTTGAACAATAACTATTGATTATTTCTCATATATTGTGCATGGTGTTTTTTGGTGTATTGGTGTAAC
This sequence comes from Picea engelmannii, assembly GCA_009831015.1. Classification (NCBI taxonomy): domain Eukaryota; kingdom Viridiplantae; phylum Streptophyta; class Pinopsida; order Pinales; family Pinaceae; genus Picea; species Picea engelmannii. The sequence continues at coordinate 370,587 of ML786156.1, read as the reverse complement.
TCTTATGCTATTGTTCATTTCTCATTTGATATAATTGAATGGTTTACGTATAAGTTGAAAAAGGTTTTAAATTGTACTTGATACTGATTCACCCCCCTCTCAGTATCAACAATTGGTATCATAGTGGGTTACCTTCAGTACAGTTTAACCACTGGAAGGAAGATCCTAAGAAGAAATGGAAGACAAAATTCCAAATGGGATTCCACCATTTGATGGAAGCAATTTTGAATACTGGAGTAATAGAATGGAAACTTACTTGAAATCTCTTGGGGAAAATGGTTGGTTCTTAGTTGCTTCAGGATACAATTCTTTGAGGAAACCAAAGACTACAACTTAGAAGGAAGCAAAAAGGAACAATAAATTGGCAATAGATACCATCCTGGATGGATTGACAGATTCAATGAAATACAAGGTGGGATCATGTGCATCATCAAAAGAGATTTTGGACAAGCTACAAGACCTCTATGCAAGGGAAGAACAAAAGGAAGAAGAAGAATTTGAAGCAAATTACAACATCTCAAATTTCAAAGAAGAAAATAGAGGTCAGTTCGTTTGCTTTAATTGTGAAGGAGTGGGACATGTTGAATTTGAATGTCCTCATCCAAGGATTGAAAGAGATGAATCTGACGAAGAAAAGTCCAATGAAGAAGAAGAAAATCATGAAGCATAAATTATTCAACAAGAAGATGATAATATTAAAAAATTGAAGCATGTTGAGATTGAAAATAACAAGCTCAAAGATATGCATAGAAAACTAAGAAGTGAATTGGGTAGTTGTGAAAAGACAGTTGTAAGATTGAAGAAACAATTAGAATACTTTTAGAAGCTAAGAGAAGAAAAAATTTCCTTGAAAACTCTACTCGAAGAAGAAACAAGAATAGGAGAAGTAAGGAATTTCCAAATGATGAAGAAAGAAGAAGATTGTGAGAAACTTGAACAAGAAGTTGTCTCATTGAGGAAGAGATTAAGAAACTCTCAAGTTCCAAAAGACTTAACACATATTGTATGGATGGGTGAAACTTCATACAAAGAAGATGAAAATACAGAGAAGAAGATTAAATAAAAATCTACATAGACTATTGATGAGAAGTGGACCAAGATACCGGAAAGAAGGAATGATTACAAAACAAATGAATATCCAAGAAGACCTCCTACCTTCATGAATCAAACAAGTTTCAATTAGTATGAAGGAAACTACAGAAGAGTAGATCATGAACCCATATGGACTACATCACAAAGAAGGCCACTTACTCCAAGGTTTCCAAATTTCTTTCTTGGTCATTGTTATAATTGCAGAAATTTTGGACATAAGGCAATTAATTGTAGAATCAATGAAAGGAACAAATATGCAAGAAACATGAATGGTGTAAATAGAAGATATGGAAATAATCGTGGATTTGTCAACAAAAGTTATAATTCATTTTCCCCATTGATGGAAAAAAATATTGTATGCTACAAATGTATATCTTGGTCACAAAGCACGAGATTGCAGATATATGAATGAACATGTCTCTATGCCAACCACAATATGGAGAAGGAAAGAGATTCCAAAAAATGAAGATTGTCGAATAGAATTAACCATTGAAGAATGTAAAGAAGAAGATGAATGGTACATAGACAGTGGATGTTCTTCACACATGACCGAGGATCAAGACAAATTAATCATCTTGAAGAGAAAGGGTGGCAATTTGCATTTGGAGATGACACATCTGCCAAAATACTTGGAGAAGGTGTAGTATAACTTGGAAGAAAAAATGTAAAAGCAAATAATTTCCTATTGGTTGAATAATTGAAGCGTAATCTACTCAGTGTTAGTAAAATGTGTGATCAAGGATACACTCTTACGTTTGACTCCTGAAAATGTAAAATCAGAGAAAATAACTCAGGAAGATTGGTTGAAAATGCAACAAGAAGACTAAAAAACATATATATCCTAGACATGAAGAAGAGAGAGAAGACATAATCCACACAAAATGATTCCAAGGAAGAAAAAGTCCCAAATACCAATAAAAAGGATCAAACATTATTGAGTGCCACATGTTCAGGGGGAGCAGCCTCAAAGAAGAAGGTTACCTTTTCCCATTAAACTCAGGGGGAGAATCCCTACCCTTTTCCACTAATGTCAAAGGGGGAGAGAAATTGGGATCATGATGATAGGGGAAGCATGAGTGTTTCCATCAATGACAAAGGGGGAGATTGTTGGAAGATTGGTTGTTTTCATTGATGTCAACCCTAGTCATTGGTTTTGGACCACAAGATTGATGAAGGTATTTGCACATGAAGGAAAATGCACATTCAGATAAAACACCCATGGATGTTTTTATCTCAGGAAGCATTATCAGGTTCTATGTGATGGTTGGTTGATGTTGATGATTTAATGTAAAGTTTTATTATCTCTTATATATTCTTGGGTGGAAGGAAGGGGCAAGTATGGAGAGTTCAAATATGTCTTGATATTGGAGGATTATATCTTCCTCTTAGAGGTTTATCCCTCCCTTTACATTTGGAAGCTGTAGCTACCTTTGGAATTCATTACTTCCCTTGGACAATAACTATTGATTATTTCTCATATATTGTGCATGGTGTATTGTGGTGTATTGGTGTAACTCTTATACTATTGTTCATTGCTCATTGGATATAATTTAATGGTTTAAGTATAAGTTGAAAAAGGTTTTAAATTGTACTTGATACTGATTCACCCCCCTCTTAGTATCAACAAATAAATCTGTGATTGTTTTGATCTATTGTTTGTTTTTCATGTGTGTTTATTTTTTTACTTCTTAGTCCTAGTAAGTTGTCAGGTATGAGTTTCATATATTCTAGCCCAGCTGGATATTTGTGTGTTTATCATTCATCCCTATCACAATACATTATGGTCTCTATGATCCTCTATACATATTGGGCTAAGTATTGATATGTCGATGCTCTAGATTTTTTATTGGTCGACTATGGATGAACCCTAAGTCTAAAATCTTGAGTGTCAAGAAGTACGCGTGCAAGCATGGAACAAAATACCCAAAAAATGGTTATGTTACTGGGACCGAAAATATTGTAGGGAATAATGAAGGCAAGAGATGAGGTGGTATCCATCTCTGAAGGAAATTCACGACTGTCTATTTGCAAAAGAGCATGAGTTTTCCCTGTGAGAAAATTAGGGACTGAGAGTTAATCTAAAGTAATGGAAGCATAGGTATATCTACATTGATATGCATGATATTTTATTTGTAGTATTTCCTTTTTTTTTGCATGAGTGGTTGAAAAGGAAAAAATCTACAAATTCTACTATATGGCCTTTATAACTAGTGGTTTGGGATCAAGCCATGCTTTAGAGATTTAAAGTGTTGGATAATACATGGACTTGTGCCATTGATTTTCTGGTTTATTCAAGTAAAGGAGGGCTATATTATTGAGTTTGTTTTTGAGTATACTGATTCTTTCAGTGAGGTTGAAAGAGTGTTTGTGAAAGGTTTGAGGAAGCGAATGCTAGAAGATATTCCACTTTGGATAAAGAAGTTTTTTGTGGAGAAATGGTTGATGTGCATGGATCCCAATCGAAAGGTTGAGTCCCTAGGAATACAGGGGTTTTCAAAGATAGGGGAAAGTGAGAGAAGAAATGGGTCCATGGAGGAGGATCCATAAATTGTTGAGATGAGGTGAGGACTGGAATGGACCCAGAGGACCAAAGGAGAAACAAATCCGAGAGATACAGAAGAAGAGTTGAGATAAGAAGAAAATTGGAGAGGAGAGGTGAAAAAGAGTTAGATAGGAGCATGCGACGAGGGTTCGGGCCTAGGATGAAGAGAAAATAAATTACACTAGGTGTTAGTGGGAGAGATTATGTTATGCTAGAGAGGAGAACATATGAGGATAGGCTCGGAAAGAGGCATGGCATTGAGGATAAGGTGTCCACTGGGGATACTAATAGTGGTAGTAGTAAGGACAAAGTCCATACCCCTTGGTTGTTTTGGAGTGACTCAACCTTAGAGGAAGATGAAGTGCATATAAGTGGTGTGTTGTTAGGAGAGGAAGATGGCGTGAAAAGAAGTGGTGCACAGATAGTACAAAAAGATGGAGACTCCCATAGTGGTGGGGGAAATGAATTGGTGATAGTAGATGGTCTTGCATGATTGCAAGTAGGAAACTCTTTGGGTCACCTCACAACAAATTTATTAAGAATATGGACTTACCCCCCCTTTGTACCACCCCCCTTGTGCATTTTTAATCAAGAGTAAAGAACAACATATAGTGAAGCAATTGGAGTAGAAGAGAGAGAATAAGGATATAGAAGAGAATATACACATGAATAAGAAGGTGAAGTCAGTGCTACTTTTCACCCCTAGAAGTATTGGTGTTGAGAAATCATACCCCTAATAGTCAGAGAGGAGGAACTAGCTCGTGTTTGAGGATGGGAAATTAGGAAAGTACCTTGAGGATACCCTTGTTCCATGGAATGGGAAAGGTTGATGTGGAGAAAAAATGGTTTTCATTTGAATAAATCTATTCTATGAAGAGGATCACAAACAAAGAAACAAAGATCACACAGTTGGAGACTATGTTTAGAGATAGAGCCTTGATGTGGTACATGAAGTACAAGGCCACTACGCCAGTGGGAAAGATGCATTCCATGACGAATATCAAGAAGGATATGCTTACGGAGTTCCAAAAACCTAATTCAGAGTCCCAATGTATCACTGAGATAAAGGATATCAAATATAAGGAAGCAGAGACTATGTGGGATTATGACTAGTGGTTTAAAATTTTATTGGATAGGCTAATGTTACAAATCTAGGACATGCAACATAAGGAGTGGTTTATTGCAGGATTACTTCCCCATATTCAAGTCCCACTCACCCATCAAAAGGTGACAAATCAAGTTGAGGTGGTAGCGATTTCAATGCGCCTAGAATCTACGCCAAGATGGCAAAGATGTCGATAGGTTTGGCACATGTGAAGTCACAATTGGCCAAAATGACGATGCATTTGCAAGATATGGCTAAGATGAAGGTTGTGCATGAGCATGTATGGTGTACCACCTATTACTCAAATGGGAATCAAAGGGATGAATTCCATGTACTTCCAAATTATGTAGCGATGGGTGTGCCGATTCCATTTCCATATATAAAGAGGGAAAAGTGTGAGATATGTAGATAGTGGGGACATGTGCCACCCCACTTCCCAACTTTGCAGAAGTACCAAATGATGAACAATACTCTATTTTGAGAGTTTTGTAAGTCCATGGGGAATGATGTTAATAACAACTACTCACTCCAATTGATGGAATATAATAACCATGATGAATTCCAGGTATATGAAGAGAAGAAAGGTGGTGAGCATGGTAGTGCTGAAAGAGGTAGATACCAAGGCAATCCTTAGAGTGGATATGTGCATGGTTGTGGCTAAGGGTATGGCGAAGGGGGAGGTAGAACCCCATGTGTTTCAACTACATAGAGATGAGTCATGTATAAAGGTTTTTACCAAACCACGTGTTCTTTACACATACTTCTATATTCCCGAGCATGTCACTAAAGACTATCTGAATTGTTGAAAAAGTTGGAAGACAAGAAGGCCATTTGAAACAGGGTGCTTGCAGAGCCATAGACGAATAAGAAGGAGAATGAGGAGGTTGATGTCTGGGTAGTAATATGATGAGGAGTGAATATAGGAGACGAATTTAAGCATGGTGAAGGCTCAGGTCATAAGCTATAGGGGAAGATAAAGAAGACAACACAACCCCCTTTGAAGTTTCATGCTACCCAAAAAAAATAGTTCCTACACAATATACACAAAGGAATGTAAGAAGAAAGAGTATGCAAGGAGATACAATGTGAAAATCATAGGTCACTTGAGGAGGCTCGTATTAGAGAAGAAGTGAATAGGGTGGACCAAAGGTCACTGTAGGAATCTTGGATCTGGTAAGAAGTACAACATGTGACGTAGAGGTCGATGGAAGAGGATCGATACCATGAATAATTACAACACGTGATGCAATGATATTTGGAGGATGCTTTTGTTCACAAATAAATACAACTTGTGATACAATTATCATTGTAATAAGTTCACAAACAGGATGAGATATGACACATTGAGAAAAAAGAGATTGAAGAACAATGCATAGAGGAATTGCAATTCACAACATGCACATAAGACTTTCACGACTTGGGTCGCAAGCAAGAACCTGAAGACCAAGTAAGTTCTTTCTTGTGTTTTTGTTTTAAATTAATAAATGATTTAGAGGATGAAAATATGTTGACCTATATGTTATCTACTTTCATGAGGGAATAAGGACTAGAGACAATAATATTAGATCCTTTTCTAGAAAGAGATGTATGCCAGGTTAGAAAGAAAATGTGCACTGGCTGAGAGTTCAATATGACAATAGAATTAGGTGGCTATGAAATGGATGGATTCATGTTCGATATAGGTTTGGTCATGAATGATTTGTCGAATAAATCTTAGGAAGTGATGGGTAAACCAAAAATGGTCTAGTCACCCATCCAACTACGGTTGGAAAATCGGTACAAGATCTACCCAATAAGATGGAAAATGGAGCAAGTGGAAGTGAATATAGAAGGAGTAAAAACAAAGGCTGAATTTTAGGTCATAGAAATTATGGATGAATCTTATCTATATCCTACATTACTTGGAATTGACTAGGCCTCTGACAATAATGCGGTGTTGAATTTAAAGAAGAGACAAATATCACTTGAAATAGATACCCTATGCATGCTCACACCTCTAGATCCATATGAAGGAGACATATATAATGAGCCATTGGATGAGGATGCACAATGCTAAGATATTGAAAGCATCTATAATATCAAGGGGTGTAGAGAATATTACATCATCCCCACTGCAGATGGATAATTAAGCTGGATAAGTGTCAAGTCTTATGAAACAAAATTTGAAGATGCCATGGATAGGTGGAAAAACTAGTTATATAAAGTCTCAATGAGGAGGTGTGCATATATCTCAGCAGAGGAGAATGAGGAATAATTTGGATGATATCAATACGATGGATCAAAACTGGTGGACACATTTATTGCATGGATACAACACATTCTTGAGCATCACAGGGATTTCACACTAGATACATTACTAATAGGAATTCATGCATGATGGTGGAATGCACATCGATAACCTTATAGTGAATGGGAAGTTGTCAAGGAATCCACGTGGGAAAGGTTCAGACTAGATGTATATATTCATCACTAAACTTGTCCTTGTGAAAGGTGTTGGATAACTAAAAACATGTGCAAGACATGCAATCAGTACATGAATATATGACGTGTGTTTCTCAAGAAACACCCTATCTCCCTGGTTACCCAATTTTACACTAGGAAATTCAGGAAACCCTCTCGACCCCCCAAAGAGTTGCTTCCTGAACAATGCTTCCTCAACCCCATTGAGGCAACAAATGACTTGAGCATCATGATAGAAGAACTAGTTAATCAATGGATCCTACCCAGGATCGACCCAACTGTAGTTTGTTTTGAATATTGATGATTTTCTCTTACTCAAACTTTTTTCCTCAATTCCATGAAGTTATTAGATCGAGCATGATCCAAATTATAGTCGTGAGGGCTTTTTGGCACCTAAATGTTTGGTTTCATTTCACGTGTGCGCGTAAATGGAGTTGTGCACGCTCAAGTCCAATTTTTGTATGCACCTATTCTAGTTTTGCGTGTGATGAAGATAAATTCCTAGAGAAGGGAAAAGCATGCATGCTAGACAAATTTTCAATATTGTGCACCAGGAATAAAAGGTTATCAAATACACATTGGTCCCCATTTTTAAGTGCATCAAAAATCAATAAGAAGCACGCCGGAATCAAGAAAGGAATCATTGTGAAATCCTCTCGAATGATTACTGCCAATAGCACAAGGAATCACAGAGCTTACAAAATATGAGTTGGAAAGGTAGTTAATATTTCCTTGATTCATGAAGGCTACATGGTATGTAGGAAGGTGACATAAGCGTGTGAGGAAATTTTTTCAGTAGAATGAGTGGAGAAGAGCAGAAAGAGACATAACTCCTGAATAGAGAAATCCATAAAAGGAAGCAATGACATCATAAATGGAGTTATATGGTTGGATGAGATCCATTGAGTCATTGGTATCAAGATCTCTCTGAGCCTGTGTAATGTTTTAATTCTTTTGAACACAATTTTTTTGTAATGCTTTTGAATATAAATCTGTTTTTGTCATATGTATGAGGTATTGAGAGAATGCGCATTGCAGAGTGTGTTGTATTTATAGGAATTTATATAATATAATATATGAAGATATGTTGTTATCTAATATAGTATGTTTAATGTATACCATGTGTTATGGAATGAAAGGAATAATAAAGCTAAAGTAGTTTTGATCTATTGTGTGTCTATCATGTGTGAATTAGATATGTTTGTGTATTGTTTTACTTCTTAGTTCTAGTAAGTTGTCATATATGAGTTTCATAGATTATAGCGCAGATGGATCTTTGTGTGTTTAACCTTCATCTCTGTCACATAATATTACGGTCTATGTGATCCTCTCTACATCTCAGGTGAGACCTTCCTCGAACTTAGTCGAGGATTCATATGCCGATTCTCTGGGTTTTTTTTTTGGTTGAATTTTGATGAACCCTGGGTCTAAACTCCCCATAATTAATAAGGACGCACACAAGTGTGGGAAAAAATTCCCAACAATCCTATAGAATTTGGGTGAATCAATTTTAGAAAAAATGGAAATTGGTAAATCATCTTTTGGAAAAAAAACATGGAAAATTAGTCCAAGGGTGAAATTTAGCCCCTAAAAGTTTCCCAGAGGGGATGCAAGGTACTCAATGGTTTGTTACAAAAATAATTTGAATGTATATAAAATGTATGCACTAATAGGAAGCAATAGAGTACAAATCATGTTGTGCAAGGAATTGGGAGCATATCTAAATTTATAATTGGAGAAAGTGTTGAGGAAGTACATCAAGGGTAGTGTGGAAATTTAATCAAGGATGCATTTAGGGGTTAAATTTCATTCATGCGATAATTTTCCCTGGTTTTTCCCAAAAAAATATTCTCTATTCTAAAAATGATTCGCCCAAATTCTAAAGGAAAAAATTATTTTACCTTAAAATCGCCAAAATTTTATCCAATCTATATAAATTCCTTAGAAATTTGAATATTTTTACAAAAATATCGCCAAACATTTTATAGTTGGCATATGAAGGATTAGTACGATTCGCCAAGGTTTCTACATTTTAAAATAAATTTCCATTCTTAAAATCATCCCTGAATTTAATGTTTATAAGGACATTATGTAATCCAAAGATATAGATAGGGGTGAAAGAGATAGACCAAAGGACGTCTATCTTCAAAACTATTTTCAAAACTGGAGATAAGTGTTGTTCTTTAATTGTAGTTGGAGGTAGAACAAAGAATTTAGTGTCTACAAAGGTCATAGAGAAACTAAACCTAAATTTTATACCACAGCCCAATTCTTATACCTTCTCATGGTTACAAAAATGGCATCATGTAAATGCCCCTAATTAGTGTTTGATGAGTTTTTACATTGCAAACTATCATGATAGCATACTATGTGATGTCATGTCAAATGATTCTTTCCATGTGTTACTATGTAAGACTTGGTAATATGATATGAAATTGTTTCGTGATGGGGTGAAGAATACCTTTCTACTAGAGAAGGATGAAAGGAAGACTAGAATGTTTCCTATGAAGGATGAAAAAGGGGACACAAATATTAATAATAATTACAGAAGTGGTAGGAGAGTCATGCTATGTTTATCCAAATATTTTTTTAAAGAGAAAATAAAATAACATTGTTCTTTTATTATTATTCCAAGGAGTTCAAGTCTAGAAGTGAAGAGTGATGAAATTCCACTAGAAGTGGAAGAACTATTTCTTGAGTTTAAATGATTTATTTTGAAGGATCTAACAAAGGAACTTCCACATGCTAAGAGCCTTTCCCATCAAATATTGTTCATTGTAGAATCAAGTTTACCTAATAAATCCCCACACAAAATGGAACCTATTGAAAATGAATAAATGATCTTGATTATATTGAGAATGAAACGAAGGAAGATATATAAAAAGGAAAAACATAGAGATATTATAAGAAACATAATAATACAATCAAACTCAGATTCTATTAATGACTATTTTTAATTTAAAAGACTGTAAAATGCAAAGCACACAAGGTAGTTAGAATGGTGGTAGCTTATCCCTGAAGAGAGACATGTGTCGACTATGCTCATTCAAAAGAAGATAATTACAAATATGATGAAAAGTCCTTTTAACATAAATAAATAAGGAGAAAACCCTAAACATCCAGAACCCTAACCCCAGAAGATGAAACACCAAAATATTTGGGGGGCCCTATGTGGTTAGTTGATACATCAACTTCTTGAGGGTGCAAAGTTTTCATATGATCTTCATTTGGGGTGCTTGGTAACCCATTGGAAATATATAGAGATAATTACACATTCGTTATGGAATATAATTTTCCTTTAGCTACATGCTAGGTGCAACCACACCAAAAAAAGGTTGTTTAGGGCCTCAAAATGACCCTAGAAGTTTGGGACCCAAAAAACTATAGAAAAACTACCAAAATGTGGAACCATTCTAAATTAGTGGAATAGGTGGATGGCCACTAATATCCAACTATATAGGTCCTTCCACCTTAGGAATAATGTTTCCCCATTGCATCATGTTCCTGCATGAGATGGGGAAACGTTTACTAAATCTGACTCTTGGTGAGCCACTTGCCTTAATGAAGAAGCTGACCTTCTTGGATGACTCAATAGAGTTGGATTTTCTACTGGTGGGTGTCCTTCATCTTGGTTTCCATGATCCAATATTTTTTCACCTTTTCAATGCAATCATGATTGAATTCTATATGGGCCAAGTGTTTGGTCACATCCGAAGTGTCCAGGAAATGTGGAAAATATGGTCGAAGCAGTTCCATATTAAATATGGGATGTAAGATAAGGAAAGAGGGAATACTTAATTCAAAATCATTCTCACCCATAAACTTGGTGATGGTGTAAGGCCCATATTGAAGTGGGAGGATCTTCTGATGGTGTCCTGTGAGGTTCTCTTTCTACAAATGAAACCATGCCTTATTCCCACCTAAAACTTGTGTGATACTTGATGTTGATCATAGCACTGGTTGTACTTGGCCTTGTATTTATATAAAACATAATGAATTTTTTATTGAATGTGTTTGATTTGTTAAAAATATTTGGTTTCTCAATCAACCTTGGTTTGAGCATGGGAGGAATCCTCCTATGCAGTTGCAATGGGAAGAGCTTTGTCAATGAGGCATGAATGATCACAATATATCATTCATCATCTGCATGAAGGTGGCCGAGGAATTAGTCAAGATGAAAGGAATAAAAAACCACTCAAATATAACTTTTTTAGACTTGAAGACTATCTTACATACATCGAATTTCTCAATCAACACCTAGTGGTATCTTGACTTCATATTAGTCTTACTGAAAAATTTTGCACCCTTGAGTTGATCTAGAATATCATAAATCTGGGGGATTGCATTTGGTTTTTTACTGTGATATTGTTTAGAGATTTGTAATTGATACAAAGTATACATGTCTCATCCTTATTATGTACTAGAAAAATTGGAAAAGTTGATCCTATGCAAAAGTTATGGCCTCGGGAAGTTGGCATATAGACTAACCACATTGGGGCCCACAAACCTTTTGTGTTTCATATTTTGGGGTTAGGGTTTTGGATGTTTAGGGTTTTATCATTGATGCTTTATATTAAAAGGCCTTTTCAAATTCTTTGTAATAAAATTCTTGTGAATGAGCATAGCTGCCACATATCTCTCTTCATGGATAATCTGCCACCATTCTATCTAACTTGTGTGATTTACATTTTACAGTCTTTTGTATTCTGGAAAATCATTAATAGAATCTGATTTATACTGTATTACTATGTTTCTTGAAATATACCTATGTGTTTCCTCATTATGTCTCTACCTTCACGTCATTCTCAATATAATCTGGATCAGTGGTATCTAAGTGATTCACTCTTTATTGTTTTTCTCTGCATGTCCCTAACGAGGTTAGAATATTGAGAGTTGGGTCTTGAACATGTTGAGATTGGGGAGGAACACTCCCTCTAAATCAAGTAGCCTCCCATGGAAGAAGAAAATAAATAGAGATGATGGAGAAGGATATACTATCAAATTGTTTCTCGAGAAATCCCTCACACGACATAGGAATGAGATGATGGATAATTTTTCCTAGAGCTTTTAACAGTTTCCAACAACAATGAAGGAAACTTCAACCAACAGTCACTTAGGAGATGCAAAGCCATTTAAGGTACAATTTAACTTTGGTATTCCTTTATTTGCAGTCTATATATATATATTTATGCTTTGGAAAAAGGGTTGGGTATGCTAGAGAGTGATTTATCTATCCAAAAATTTCCCAACAGAGAAAAAATCACCTTCAGTCTCCTTAAATCCCTTCCCCATGTCAGAGATTGATGTGAGACATACTATGAGAAAATTTTTGGAGATGATTTTGCAATTTCTGGGCTAGGACCCACTTGCGAGGATTTTTTTGATGCCCTCAAGGATAAATACTACCCTATTGGAAACTAAGATGATCTGTACATGAGATGGACAACTCTGCATCAAGAGAGATGCCAGATGGTGTCAAAGTTCTAGAACAACATCTTGCATACCTTGCACACAATGTTGGGTATTAGAGACTTCAAGTAGAACCTAGTTATAAAGTATCATAGTGGCCTACATAGGTACATCAGAACAAATATGGAGTTCCTAGACATCTCCTCACTAGGAGCTACTTATCGATATGCTGTCAAGATTAAGAAAAAGTTGAAGAAAAATAATAAGTGGGATTTCATTTCTCCAAAACCATCACAACAGAATCATGGTAAAGGTGGTCCTAACTTCCATAGAAAAGAACAAAGAAAGGATGTCCATCCCTAGGACAACCATTACAAGCCACAAACAAAGAAGGGTATTGGGAAGTCAAAGAAGGACATTGGAAAGTAATGCTAGTTATGCAAAATCCCTTGGCACAATGTTGATGAATGTCACTCCAAATAGTCATTCTTGGCTAAGATTAAATCCTCAGAGTTGGATGTTGACTCAATATATGATTCAAAACCGGATAAGGGAAAAAAAATCATTTACATAGAATCTAGTGTCACCATCACTACCAAAAAGGTCAATCCAAAGGAGCCAGAGGAACCTGAAGAAGGGAAGAACCTCTTCCACTCACAATTGTGGGTGAAGGGGACCCCACTCCATTTCATTTTTGAAAGTGGTATATAGAATAAACAAATATCAACAAAGGTCATTAGAAGGTTGAAACTAAAAATGACATCGAACCCATAGCCATACACCACTGGCTGGCTCAAGTAGGGATGAGACATCCATGTCATCCAACAATGTCTCTTGCACTACAGCATCAAACCCTTCAAATATGAGGTATTGTGTGATGTTCCCCCCTTGAATTTTGTGATTTTATTTTAGGATAACCATATATGTGAAAGCATCATTTTTTTTATGAATATAGGCCTCGTAGTGCCATTTTTACTTTTGGAGGTCAAATCTATAGGGTACCATAGGTAGTTCCAACTATGATGGTCTCTTTGATATCCTTGAATAAGTGCAAAAAGGTGGTCTCTCATACCAAGATATTTTTCCTCTTTATGGTCAAGAAATAAGGTGAATGGAAGGTCATTGCAACTGTCAAAATCTCTACTCGAGGCCTCTCGAAAAATAAAAAACAGGTGGAAAATATAGTATAAGAGAACAAAGATATATTTTCCTCACCTACTAGGATGAATTTGAACTATTAGGTAAATAAATAAATTGATTCAACAATGCCCCTCTGCCTAATGACCATGTTTATAGGTGCTCTATTATGGAGAATGAAGAAATCAAATGCCAGATCCAAGATCTAATTATGAAGGGACACATTATACCAAGATCCTCACCTTGTGGGAGCCCAATTGTTGCGGTATAGAAGAATGTTGAGACATGGTGACTTTGTATTGATTACGGATCCCTACAAAATATCATAGTAAAAACCATTACCCAATCCCTCGATATTGGTGATCTTCCATATCATCTCAAGCGAATGCAATTTTTTAGTAAGATTGATCTTATTTTAGGTTACCACTAGGTGTTTATTGAGAAAAATAATGTATGGAATACAAACTTCAAGTCTAAAGAAGGTCTCTTTGAGTAGTTGGTCACGCATGTTGTCTTCACTAATGCCCCAACCACATTCATGCAGATGATGGATGATATATTGCAACCATTCACAAAATTATTTGTGATTGTATATATGGATGACATACTCATATTTAGAAAAAACTGGGAGGAACATTTGAATCACATTCATCAGGTCTTGGTCACCCTATGACCGCACACATTATATTGTAATTTGGAGAAGTGTTCTTTCAGCATGCAAAGAATTCAATATTTTGGATTCATTAGGGATGAGTAGGGTGTGCATGTGGATCCAGCCAAGATCTAAGTCATCCATGATTGGTTTACCCCAAAGACACTGAACAATATCCACAGATGCTTGGGCCTCTCCAACTTCTACTGCACGTTTTTGATGGGATTCTCTAATATCTCTTTGGCTCTAATCTAGGTGACCAAGGGTGGAGCCAAGACCAAGTTTGTTTGGGCTATGTTACAATAGAAATAATTCAAGGAATTGAAATTATGCCTCTACTTAGAACCAATCCTTATTCTTCCATACCTATAACAATTATTTGATATTGAGACAGATGCTTCATATTATGCTATCTATGCAATCCTCTTTGAACATGGCCATATAGTGTCCTATCACAGTGAAACACTATTTGATGATGTTTGCATATACCCCACCTATGACAAAGAGATGTACTCCATTATGTAGGCACATCGACAGTAGAAGCATTACAATATAGGAAAGGAAATGATCATCCACACTGATCACAAGCCTATGCAATTCATGTAGACATAAGGAAATCTATAAAATGAACACCACTAGAAGTAGTCCACATACCTACATCAGTTTCACTTCAACATCAAGTGCAATAAGGGAAACAACAATCATTTTGTAGATTGCCTCAGTGGACCGCTGATTGTGGCACTAACTACAATTCTTCACTCCCATGGGCATGAGACTTCCATGTGGACACAATTATACAACAATGACTTTGAGTTTTATATTTCCTATCATACATTGAGCACAAACAAATTAATTCCAAAATTTAATATCTAGGATGGACTATTATTCCATCTTATTCATATTTTTGTTCCTTCAAGCGAGTGTGCAAAGCTAATTTGGGAAGCTCATTACAATCAGGTGTTAGGGCACTTTGGCATGGAAAAAATAGTTGCAGTACTGCAAAATCATTATTATTGGCCAAATGTTTGATCAGATTTATGCAAGTATATACAATCATGCATTGGTTATGTCATTCCAAACTCACCATCAAGAAATAGGGGCTATGCACCCCTCTATATACTCTTGATAGGCCTTGGGAGTCCATCTCCATGGATTACATGTATGGTATACCTTCAACCAATAATTTTAATGATTGTGTCTTTTTGGTCATTGATCGATTCTCTTAGATGGTGGTTTTGGCACCCTACAAGAATAGTATCATAGCCAAGGCCACCACTAATATGTTATTTGAACATGTTTGGGTTCATTTTGGGATCCCACAGATCATTATAACTTATAGAGACCAATGTTTTTTTTTCAAAACATATATGTTATAACTTATCAAACTATTTGGAGATCAAATCATATTTATAAGAAAAAATTATCATTTATCTTAGGCGATAACCCATTAATATTTTGTTACTACCTTGAAAATTAGGAAAAAACACCAATACATGAGTATCACTTGTGCATCACTGACAAATATTAATAGTAAATCTCATATTAGAACACCTAGATCAAAATCAACCTTTCAAATAAATTATAGAAAACTTACAAAAAAAGATAATGGCATTGGAAACTATCATTAGAAATACATAAAACATTTTCTTCAACTTGCTAGAAAAACTCCAATATGAAAACACTATATACAACATGGTATACCATGGGGGTATACCATATACATGTTGAAATAAGTGAACAAAAAAAAGTCAATTATTAAAAAATGTTGTCTCATATAAATACTTATATGATTTCAAATATAATTTCATGGTATTCCAAAGAGTATCAATAGCTACCTAAAACGTTATATGTAGCAAATATTCCCTAAAATTTATAATACAAAATCATTGGTTTGGAGAAAAACGTTAAGGAATCCAATTATATATTCATGGAAAATTTTTATTTCTAAGTGAAAAGTATAAATACATAGAGAATTATTATCATTAATTAGGATACAATTTTTTTTTATTTTTAATGAAAATATGAGTAAATTTAGCCAAATTTTCTTTCAAATATTTGAAATTGATCCAAATTGGAGAAATTTCACCTAAAAACAATTATTGATCAAGACAACAAGTTCCTAAGTACTTTCTAGTCCATCTTATGGTTGATCATGGACACCAAGCTGACCAAATCGACTACCTTCCACCCACACATTAATGGAAAAAGAAGAGGTAGTCAACAAGATTATTGTTCATATCTTGAGGATGTACAATTACAAACATCCACACACATGGGATGAGATCCTTCCTAATGTTAAACATAGCTACAACAAATACCTCCACATATTGATTAGACACATCCCTTTTTAGGTGTGCTTGGTGTTGTACCCATTGCCCCCATTGACATAGATCTCCCATTGTTGTTGCATACAAATATTCCTCCCATGATCAAACTGAGGTTGATCGAGAAACCACGTTTTTTGAATGAATCCAACACATCCAACAACAATTTCATGATATTTTTCATAAATCCAATGCAAAGTACGAGGAACACCACAATCAACATTAGGTATGGTTTCATGTGGGAGATAAGGTATGGTTTCATTTATAGAAAAAGTTCCTTAAAACAACCCATCAAAATATCCTCCCACTCTAATATGGAAATACACCATCACCAAGGCCGTGGGAAAGAATGATTTTGAATTGCGTTTTCCCCCTTTTTTGGGCTTGCACTCCGTATTTTCCACCTCTCTTGGACACTTCGGACGTGGTTGAGCACTTGAACCCTATATAAATTAGTATTGACTGCATTGAATAGGTGATAGTTGATTGGATCATGGAAAAAAATTCTAAGGGAAACCACCAACATAACATCCAACTCTATCAGGTCGTCAAAGAAGGGTAGCTTCTCCATAGGGCAAGTGGATCACCATGAGTTAGATTCAACAAAAGTTTCTCCATATGATAGAGAAAATTGACGAAACAAAGACCATTTATTCCTAACAAGGGAGGACTGATCCGAGTGGATACTGGTGGCCACCCACTTGTTCCACTAATTCTTAATGGTTCCAAATCTTGGCAGTTTTTCTATAGTTTTTTGAGTCTTAAATTTCTGGGGCAATTGTGAAGCCCTAAACGATGTTTTTTTGGTGTGACAACACCTAGCACATAGTTGAAGGTAGATGCTAGGCCATGTAAAATGTGTACTTCTTGGTTAGACCATTTTGATAGGCTACCTAATTCCCCAAACAAAGATCATATGAAAACGTTACGCTCCCAAGAATTTGATGTATCAACTAACCACATTAGGGCCCACAAACATTTTTGGTGTTTCATATTTTGGGTTAGGGTTTTGTATGTTTAGGGTTTTCTCATTCATTCTTTATGTTAAAAGGAATTTTTTCCCTCTTTGTAATCAATTTATTTTGAATGAGCATAGCCAACACATCTATCTCTTTAGGGATGAGCCACCACCATTCTAGATAGCTTGTGTGCTTTGCATTTTACAGTCTTTTGTATTCTAGATAGTCATTAATATAATATGAGTTTAATTGTACTATATATATATATATATATATATATATATATATATATATATATATATATATATATATTTATTTGGTATATTTATGCCTTCGTGTCATTCTCAGTATATTCTAGATCACATTCAATTTTCACCCTCTCACTTTGATTTTTCTCTCATCTCCCTTACTGTAGCATTTTCCCTAGTTTTCCTTTTTCCCACTTGAAACCCTAGTTTCTAAATGAGGTCATCACTACAAAATACATCTACAAATAGAGGAGGAAAAGAGTAGCATCTAATTTCACACATTCAGGGAATCATAGAACCCTCCCAAGGGGAGGAAACCAACATATCCAAGTCTTCAAGATGCATCTCTACAGGTGTATACTTATATGTCATATTCATTGGGTAATGAGATTTTATTTATTCTTTGAATCTATTGTTTTTCATGTATATTTTATTTTGCATGTATTTTATTCTCACTAAACAACAAATATCTTATGGTAGATTTATTTCATAGAAACCTAGGGTTTTAATTTTCCTAACCCCATTTTTATGAATCTTTGTTACAACCACAAAGTTTTCATATTTTTGTACCCTTGATAAAAATTTATACCAGCAAAGAGGTAGATCAAGGAAGGGTTGGATAACCCTTCCTCTATCATAATATTCATGTTGAGGGTGAGCTAGGGAAAGGGTTGGGCACCACTTCCTTTAGAAACAAATTATTGTTGGGTGGGGGGTCTAGAGTTTGAGGAAGGGTCATTTGAACCTTCATTGAGTGTTTTATCTCATAGAATGAATTCAATATAGAGTTTTGAACCCACCAACATAACATCCAACTATATCGAGTCATAAAATAAGGGTAGCTTCTTCACCAGGGAAAGTGGATCAGCAGGAGTCATTTTCAACATAAGTTTCGCCATATGATGGAGGAACTTGATGCAATCAAAACCATTTATTCCTAAGGGGGGAGTAATTATATGAGTGGATACTGGTGGCCACCCACCTATTCCACTAATTTAGAATGGTTCCACATCTTGGAATTTGTTCTATAGTTTTTTGTATCCTAAACTTTTGGGTCCATTTTGAGGCCCTAAACAACATTGTTTTGGCACGACAATGCCTAACATATAGCTGAAGGAAGATGATAGGCCATGTGAAATGTGTAATTATAGGCTAGACCTTTTTGATTGGATACATAACACCCAAAACATAGATCTTATAAAAAAGTTACGATCCCAGGAACTTAATGTATCAACTAACCACATTGGGGCCCACAAACCTTTTGGCATTTGATCTTTTGGGGTTAGGGTTTTAGATGTTTAGATTTTTCTCATTGATTATTTATGTTAAATGTAAGTATTTTCCTCTTTTTAATAATTTTCTTACGAATGAGAGTAGCCAACAAATCTATCTCTTCAGGGATAAGCTACCACCATTCTAGCTATCTTGTGTTCTTTGCATTTTACAATATTTTGTATTCCAGATAGTGATTTATAGAATATGAGTTTTCAACTATATTATTTTGTCTCTTGCAATATCTTTTTGTGTTTCCTTGTTATATCTCTTCCTTCATTTCATTCTCAATACAATTTGGATCACATTCAATTTTCACCCTCTTTCTCTAATTTTTCTCTCATCTCCCTTATTGTAGCATTTTCCCCAATTTTCCTTTTCCCATTTGAAACCCTAGTTTCTAAAGTAGGCCATCACTACAAAATCCATCTACAACTAGAGGAGGAAAAGAGTAGAATGAAATGACACAAATTTAGGGAAGCATAGAACCCTCCCAAGGGGAGGAAACCAACATATCCAAGTCTTCAAGAGCCATATTTACAAGTATATACATATGTCCTCTTCATTGGGTAATGATATTTTATTTACTCTTTGAATATAGTATTGTTCATGTATATTTTATTTGGAATGTATTCCAATCAAAGGTGAGTCAAGGGATGGGTTGGATAACCCTTCCTCTATCATAAAATTTTCTTGAGGGTGACCCCAAGGAAGGGTCAACTAACCCTTTGTCGAGCATATTATTCTTGTTAAGGGGATCCCAAGGGACCCTTCCTCTAGTATAGTATTCTCATTGAGGGAGAGTTAAGGGAAGGTTTGGCCAACCCTTACTCCAACATAGAATTCTTGTTGAGGGGTTCTCATGGAAGGTTTGAATGAACCTTCCTCAATTAGAGTATTCCCATTGAGGGTGATCTAGGGTATGTTTTGAAGACCCTTCCTATAGAATATAATTTTGATCGAGGGGTAGCTCAGGAAAGGGTCAGCTGAAACTTCCTCCACCATAGTATGATCATTAAAGGGATATTATGGAAGGGATATATGACCCTTCCTCCAATGTAGTATTCTTGTTGAGGGTGAGCCAAGTGAAAAGTTAGTTAACCCTTTCTCCAACATAAAATTCTTCTCAAGGGGGATATTGGGGAAAGGTAAATTGACCCTTCCTTGAACATGATATTCTTGTTGAAATCAAGACATTGGAAGGGTCATTCAATCATTCCTAAAACATATAATTCTTATTGAGGTGGATCCCAAAGAAGTTTCATATGACTCTTTCTACAACATAGTATTCCTATCAAGGGTGAATCAAGGGAAGGGTCATTCAACCCTTCCTCCAACATAGAATTCTATTGAGGGGGGATATCAGGGAATGTTGGTAAGCCCTTCCTTGGGCATATTAATATCATCGATCAGAGCCTACTTAAGGGTGATATGATCATTTCTCCAAGATAGTATTCTTATTTAGGGTATCATAGTGAAGTGTTATCCAACCCTTCTGTATCCATATTATTCTATTCAAGGGTAAGTTAGGGGAAGTGTTGAATAACAATTCCTTTAACAAAGAAATCTCATTAAGGGGGAAGCTTAGGGAAGGGTCAAATAAGATTTCCTCTAGAAGAGTATTCCTCTTGAGGGTGTCCTGGGGGAAGTTTTGGCCAACCCTTCCTCTAACATATAATTATTTTTGAGAGGGATCCTAGGGAAGTGTTAACCCACCCTTCCTCCAGCATATTATTCTCATTTATGGGAACCTAAGGAAGGGTTGGATAAACCTTTATCCAAATAGTGTTACCATTAAGGGTGAGATACATGAAGGGTAGTTTAATTCTTTCTCTAGCATAGAAATGTCATCGAGGGGTTTCCATAGGAAGGTTTGACCAACAATTCCTTGAGAATATTATTATTTTTAAGTGGATCCCAAGGAATGATTAACCAACCTTCCATATAATATAGTATTCTCATATAGGTTGATATAGGGGAAGGGTTGGACAACCCTTCCTCCAACATAGAACTCTTATTGAGGTGGAGTGAATGAAAGGGTTAATTGGCCCTTCCTGTAGTGGATTATTTCTATTGAAGTGAGTTAGGGGAAGGGTCAATCAAGTCATCCTTTGGTAAATAAATATTCTCAAGAGGGAGCATAGGGAAGGGTTAACTAAACCTTCCTCTATCATAGTATTCTCATCAATGGGGGCTTAGAGAAGGGTCATTTGACCCTTCCTCCAACCTAATATCACCATCAAGGGTGAACGATCAGAAGGGTCAATCGACCCTTTCTCCAGTATAGAATTCTCATTGAGGGGGCTCTTATAGAAGGGTCAATAAACCCTTCCTTGATAATATTATTTGAATTGAGGGGATCACAAGGAAGTTTTGGTAAACCCTTTGTTGGCACCAGGCCAAAGTGGAAAGAAGGATGATTATGGGAAAGAAAGCGTCCTGAAAATGAATCAATAGTTGGAGGAAGAAAAACACACATGCATGCAAGAAAGCGTGCACAAGAAAAGAGACAATTGGAGGAAAAACAAAACACGCACATGTGAGGAAGACCTAACATCGATAGGGTTAGGGTTTTGGTAATACATTTTAAATGGTTTAAGAGCCCAACATATATAAATATAGATAGACAGGTATCATATAGAGGTTGGTTCTGTTTTTGTATTAGTTTGGCTTTTGTAATATTCCATCATAGTATGTATGAGTTGATGTGTTATGTAATACTATTATGAACCATTTTTGTAAGATGTTGAGCTAAGAACATAGGAGAGAAGGAATATCCGAGGATTATATCGTAGGCTATAGAGCCTGGTGTGATCTAGTTCGCATCATGCATATCTTACCCATATAAGGATAATTGCAAGCGTGTGGTGCTGGAGATGC
This sequence comes from Picea engelmannii, assembly GCA_009831015.1. NCBI lineage: Eukaryota > Viridiplantae > Streptophyta > Pinopsida > Pinales > Pinaceae > Picea > Picea engelmannii. The sequence goes on along the minus strand of ML786156.1, from coordinate 348,507 downwards.
ATAACTACCATAATAAAATATCCTAGAGCCAAATATTTGTGGATGTATCCCAGGAGGGGTTTAACCATGGTAATATCTGTGTAATGTGATGAATGCATGTATATCTTTGTTTTCCTTCAACAGTTAGTTGTTATGATTAATGAATGAGTTAATACATTGTTATGGAATACGATTGTGTTGTTTAGGAAATAAACTGTGAAAGATACATGCGCATCTGTGAGTAATAGTAGATTGCAATCACAATTCGTAGTATATGGATATGAACAATAAACCCCTATCTCATACTAAATCCTAGGGTTTAAACACCTAAGTCTTACAACCACCCATTTAAATCTATCTCGGGTGAGAGTGTGGAGTGCACTCTGTGTACTATGTTGCCTTATGGTTTACCAGGAGGTTCGATAGTTTTAGAGTCTTTGTTGGAAACCCAAGAGACATGAACCTCGAGTCAGTAATGTAGATGGTGAAGGGAAGTAGTAACCAACAAATGGTTCTATTTCTGCATTAAAAGGAATGAGAAAGGACTGAGAAAAGTATATGAGGTAGATTGAGAAAAAAGCGAATGAAGAAAAGACGAGAGAAATGAGCCACTATAAGGGAATTTTGAGACTTTGGAACCCCACAAAAGAAGAAATTGAAGCCTAGTTGAGAACCAAGGAACTTGAGTTTGCACAAAAAGGTAATAGAAACCCTAGAATCACACCCCACAAATATATGGATAAATACATATTTACTAATTTACACGAAGTATTTTTCTATGATTTTATGCATCTACTACATAAGTGGATACTAAGGTTGAAGGATAACCATGCAACGAACCAGATTTGAAATCTAGATTGGACTCCAGTATAGATTGAGAAGTTACAACATGTGAACAACAAATTCACCCGCACAATAGACGTTTTTCTTGACAATATTGTGGTAGGTTTCATCACAAAATTTGCAATTGACACAACGAATTCATACAATGCAGTAGAGAAATAATTTCTATGTGGACCTCAAGGAAGGTACATTAAATCCTTGTATACTTCTATTAACATATTTCTATATAACAAAGGTGTAATGACAATGGAATCGTATAGCTAAACTTCCCTGCGTGCATGGGGGAAGGGGGGAAACACTGACAGAGAGAGTATAAATGGAAGGAGGTAAGGATAAAGGAAATAAGAAGGAGGAAACCTTAGACCTGATCATGATGGATGATGACCAACTCAATTGGATCTTGGCGTCATCAGGAATGACACATAGTAGAGTACCCTAGAAATATAAGGTGAATTCCAATAAGAGAGTTGTAGCGATGAGGGAAGGCTTGGTGAGCGATGAGGAAGAGGTAGAGGATCTTCAGGATGTGGAGAAGATTGAGGAAATCCTACACGCAACATAAAAGAGGAATATGAGAGGTCTAAGAATGGAAGGAGAAGGCAACCATTCTATCGATATTAATGTCAGTGTGGAACCCATAAACCCATGTGCGACTAATACACCAAAGAGAACACCACTATTTAGACAACCAAAGTTTGGAGGAAGTCCGAAAACAAGAAGCACATCTACACAAAGAGAAACAATTGGAGGAGACAGTTCAGGCAGTACTAGTCAAGTATTTAAACCACATGGAGGAGGTAGTAGTTCAGTATTCAGAATGGTAGAACATGATCCCACTATCAGATTACCAGAATTTCGAGGAGAAGCAACAAAAGAACCTTATAAAAATATGTTCATTTGTTAAAGGATCTGGGAATCCAAGCAGATCACTGATGAAGTTACCAAACTCGCGCAACTAGCAATTATGCTCAGAGACAACGCACTAGACCGATACATGAGTCTAGACACAAACATTTCCCCTGGGATGACAAGGACACTGGCAGACATTAAGAAGCTATTGATTAATGAGTTCCAGAAGCCAAGCTCAGAGGATCATTACATGAACAAGATGATCAAGATAAGATAGAAACCAGGAGAGTCTGTATGGGAGATTGACAAGCGATTCAAGCGACTAAAGGGAAAACTCAAATACCTTATGACCAAGATGCAACATCGGCACCTGTTTTTCAACTCACTACTCCCACACTTAAAATATCCCTTACAACAACAGAAGTTTCAGACGTAGGCAGAGGCTCTGCAGGCAACCTTGCAACTGGAATAGAACTAGTACCAACATACAGACCCAACTATTGAAGAATTGAAGGAGGATTTGAACAATCTAACATTTTAGTTGAACCAAAATAAGAGAAAGGACAAACGATAAGTCGTTTGGTGTACCACATGTAGGACAGAAGGAAACCACAAGAATGAATGCCCAACATTCGTGTAGTACATGGCAACAGGTATGCCAAATCCATTACCATAGGGAGGATTATGGTGTGAAATATGCAAGAAATTGGGTCACGACCCTTATCATTGCACAATGATGCATAAATATCAGATAGTTCCAAATAATTCATACTGCACCTTTTGTAAGTCAGTGGGCCACGATGACAAATATTGCATAACTATGGATCTGATGCGGGAAAGAACATTATATGCATACAGGGTACAAGCTGAAATGATGATTGGGCAAGCAACGCCACAGTTCAATCAGGCTCCAACTCCATACAACACTATGCAGCAACAGTATAATACTTCACAACAAACCTACAATAGCATGCAATCACATTACAACCTGACACAACCCCAGTACAATACCGAGCAATACAATCAGGAACCACAGTATAAAGCACCGAGAGGTGATCGAGCAGGCTATCGAGGAGGAGGACGAGCCAGAGGAGGTTTCACACGAGGTAGAGGACCAGTCACATGTCACAAATGATAGCAATTGGGACATTATGCACGGGAATTTCCACTTCCACGATACAGAGGAATGTCCGACACTACTAGTAAAGATTCAGGAAAAGAGGAACCAGAAAAATCAGAATGTTCAGTGGATTTTAGCTGAAGAAAGGTATGACAGATGAAACATCAACATAGTCACTTGTGGAGGAACGCAAATAAGCACTGATGCAGTTCGACAGGAACCAACACAGAACCAATGGGTAAAGAAGAACACTGAACCAAGAAAGAAGTTCGACATGCCAAAAGAAAAGGAGACCTTTAAGGAAGCCAAACAAGAATTTCAGAAGGTGGAAACAACATCGACTTCAACTATACAACCATTCAAGGAATCCCCAGAATATGAGATGACGCCCTCATTGGATCATACCAACAGAATGCAACCCATGGGACAAGTAAGTACAATCAAATAATTTTTTCAATCATGTGTGAAAGTATTAAGTGACCCTTCATCTGTGAAGATATTGCAAAACATACTAGAGAAATGTAGCAGTGAGATGGAAGAAAATCCAGAACCCAAAACTCTTAACCACCTACACACAAGAAGAAGAAGAAGCAGAGAATTTCGATTGAATGCTAACATTGGGGATTTCAACATGGGAGACATCATACTAGATATAGGATCCCAAGTGAATGTATTACCAAAGAAGACATGGCAATGTATGGGAGAGCCAACACTAGGATACTCAAATGTTGAATTGAAACTAGCGAACCAGCATAGAGTCCTACCAATAGGTAGACTAAAAGGAGTGACGGTAGATCTTGATGGAGTGCACACTAAAGTAGACTTTGAAGTCATTGAAATAATGGATGACACAAAACCTTACCTGACATTGCTTGGTCTGGATTGGGTGTTTGACAACCACACCATAATCAATTTGAAAACCAGAAAAATGACATTTGAATCCGGAGAATACAGGGTCATAGCACCACTAGATCCATCGGAAGGGGAGAGGTTCGTAGAACCCAATTGATTGGAATTAGAGAAGATCGACCAGTTGTACAGAAAAATTGCATGCAATGAGGATTACGTAAAACCAACTGCATATGGGGTACTCAGTTGGTGAAGAATTACTTCATGTGCAACAGACTTAGACACTGAGTTAGAAAACTAGCAGCATGGACTACACGAAGTATCCACACGAAGATGTGCAAGAATGGACCATGTAGTAATATGGGTAGGCATAGAAATCAGATAACCACCAAGTTTCCATATACTAAATGATTTAGAAACATTCTTGAAACAATATGAAGCTGAAGTATTATAAAACCAATGATTGTTAGTACTTGTCTTAGCACTCAAGGCCACACCTACAAGATGGTGGGGCACACATAAAGAGACCATCACAGACTGGTATCAATGTAAGCAGTTATTGTGCATAATATTTGATGCGGAATGGGAAAAAAACAAACAACGGAAATATGAAGGATAGGGAGCACCAACGGAACACTTGGAGGCATGTAGAACATTATGGAAAATGATACCACTGGAGGAATGGCCTCATCACTTTATACATACCCTAGAAGGCATACCAATGAACTGGTATATAGACCAGGAATTGCGCAAAGGAACTACGATATGAATGACATTGCAATAGAACTTTACAGTCACTTTCTCATTCGAACATGAGAACCCCAACATATACACAACCCTGAAATGGATCAGAGGAGCCATATTCATTAATGAACCAGAAATAGAATTTATCACAGAAGAGCAACAGTGTAATAAATAGATAGTCAAGGAACTACTGTCATGTTACCATGTACAAGAGGAAGCACTAGATGAAGATGATCCATGCGATATTTAGATCGAAGAAGTAGAAGGAGAAGGATATGTGAAGGGACCACCCATAGAATAAGAAGTCATTTCCACACCAATCAAGGTAAATAAAGTCAACATCGGGACAATTTAGCAACACAAAATAACCAACATTGGAGATTACTGGGATGAGCAAATAGTTGAAAGCATCATAGAATTGTTGCGCAAATATAACGACCTTTTCCCACAACATTTATAGAGATGAATGGTATAACTGGAGAATTAGGAGAAATGAAGATACCACTCAGATCTGATGCAAGACCAATTAAAAAATGACCCTACATACTAAACCCCATATATAAATAGAAAGTTAAAGGAAAGATTGATAGGATGCTCGAAGCCGGCATCATCGAACTAGTTGAGGAATCAGAATGGATAATCCCGATGGTAGTACAAAACAAGAAACAAGGAAGAGGGATCAGGATATGCATCGATTTGAGGAAGTTGAATGATGCATGCCTACATGACCCATTCCCTACACCGTTCATGGATGAAGTGTTAGAGAATGTGGGGGGACATGAAGCTTACTCATTCACTGATGGATTCTCAAGCTACGATCAGATTAAGATAGCACGGGAGGACGAACGCAAGACCTTGTTTGCGACATAATGGGAATATTATCAGTACACGGTCATCTTGTTTGGACTAAACGATGCACCCGCAATATTCTCCAAAGTGGTCATTGCATCATTTAAGGAATTCATCCATCAGTTTCTCGAAATATACCTGGATGACTGGACAATTTATAGTCTATTGAAAAACCATGTGGAAATTTTATGACTAATGTTAGAGAGATGTAGACAATGCCATATATCACTGAACATCAAGAAATTCATATTTGGAACACTGTTTGGGATACTATTGGGCCATATAGTATGCAAACAAGGGTTGTTAGTGGACCCGGAAAAGATCACAGTCATTGTTAACTTACCAACACCAAAAAAAGTCTGTCAGCTAAGAGAAACATTAAGGCACGTAGGATACTATAGAAAATTCATCAAAGGGTATGAGAAGATCACAACACTAATGGAAAAATTGTTAAGTAAGGATACAAAGTGTCAATGGAACAACGAGTGTCAACACGGTCTAGATACCCTAAAGGAAAATATGGTTATTGCCCTGATATTAGTATTTCCGGACTGGGGAAAGACATTCCATGTGCATGTAGATGCATCAACGATAGCACTTGGAGCTATCTTAGCGCATCCAGGAGAAAGAGACTTGGATCAACTGATAGCATTCACAAGAAGAAAGTTATCAAACTCAGAACATAATTATAACATGATAGAAAGAGAAGGCCTAGCCATGGTCTATGCACTGCAGAAGTTCAAAAATTACCTATTGAGAAAACACTTTAAAATGTTTACAGATCACTCAAACCTGAAATACCTAGTCAACAAGCCAATGTTGGGTGGGAGAATTTGTCGATGGTTACTGCTATTTCAATAATTTGATTTTGAAGTAATAGTTAAACCAGGAAAATTGAATGCAGGACCTAACCACCTGTCAAGGGTCACGAATGGAGAAGAACCTACAAATTTAGAAGAAAACTTTCTGGATGCACAATTATTCTCAGTATATATTGTTGATGATTACTTCACAGATATCATTCAGTACTTGAGTACAGGTACTGCACCGCAAGAATATGCCATCGTGCAAAAGAAGAATGTGGTAGTCCACGCGACTGACTATCAACTGATTGTAGGACATCTATACAAAATGGGCGCATATAGCATCTTGCGTAGGTACGTGTTAGAACACGAATGACCAATAATTTTGGCAGAATCCCACAAGGGAATCGCAGGAGGGCATTATGCAGGAAAAGCTACTGTGCAAAAGGTACTACGCACAGGACTATGGTGGCCAACAATTCACAGGGACTCAAAGGAGTATTTCCATAGATGTGATGTCTGTCAAAGGGTAGGAAAACCCAACAGAAGGGACAAGATGCCACTACAACCACAAGTAACATTACAAGAATTTGAAAAATGGGAAATAGAGTTTGTGGGACCAATTAACCCACTAGCCAAAAGAACAGGGGCACGATACATTATCACCGCGATGGAATATCGAACAAGATGGGTGGAATCTGCACTAGTAAAATATTGCAGCGTAGAGACAACTTCACAGTTCTTGTTTGAAAAAATAATCACTAGATTTGGGTGCCCAAGAGTTTTGATGAGCGACCAAGGAACACACTTCATAAACAACACCATCCATGCGATGACTGAAGAGTTTGAAGTTCATCACCAAAAGAGCACACTGTATCATCCACGGGTGAATGACACAATAGAAGCCTTCAACAAAATTATGGAGAATGCACTGAAAAAGATCTGTAACGTCAACAGAGACGACTGGGATCTCAAAGTACCAACAATATTATGGGTGTATAGGACCACATGGAAAAATTTGACAGGGAGAAAACGATTCAAGCTAGTCTATGGATAAGAAGCAGTATTTCCATTATAATGTTTATTACCCAGCTTACGCATAGCATCTATCACACAAATGCCAGAATGAGACGCAATACAAGAGAGACTGAATCAACTATTGTCAATGGAGGAAGACCGAATCTTGGCAGGATTCCATCAACAAGTGTAGAAAGAAAGCGACAAAGCTTGGCATGATCGACACATTAGGAATAAAATGTTCAAGGAAGTAGATCTAGTATTTCTCTATGACAACAAGTCATTTCATCACCCGGGGAAACATAGAATGCATTGGCTAGGACCATACGAGGTAAAATATGTCACATATGGAGGAGATGTAAAGTTACGATATTTAGAAGGCATAGACCTCGGAGGAATGATCAATGGGAGCTTACTAAAGCTGTATAAGGACAGTTGACCATCCACCGTGCAGTTAAAATAAATAAATAAATAAATAAAAATAAAAAAGAGAACAAAAATAAAACAAGACTAAAAAGTGCAAAGCACACCAGAGATAGAAAGGCCATATGATGTTTGAAACATGAATTCAACAAAGGTAAGGACAATGGTCATATACAAAGGGAAACAAGTAGGAAAAGGAAAATAAAAAAAATCAGTATGATAGGACAACACTAGGCGGAATTAAAGCATGACAAGGACCGATGGGACATCACATTAAACATGCCAATGGGAGATGACAAAGAAAACATAATGGAAAGTACGAAACCACCATAGATTCATTGAACCCATAGTTATGATGCATTAAATGAATAATGGAGGAAGCATCCTCGACAAGATTCGTGACAAGCTTATACAATATGTGAGGACAAGAGAAACAAGTCTATTCGTGAAAGGAGCACACAGAGAGAGAGTAATAGCAGCCGATACGAACAGAGCGAGGCCATAGATCTCACATAATATATTCTAACTCTGCAAACATTCAAAAACTACAACTATGGAACCACCGAGGCTAGCAGAAGTAGGCCAGACCACTAGACCGACCAAGGTTCAAACTAGGTCACGAGGACCGTTGAAAGAGAATGAACAACAACAACCGAAGATCATCGACATCGATGAGATCCCAACTCCAAAGATGCTACCGGTGAACCCTACACCGATACTGGAATATATTCAGCAGCCATAAGTAGAGGCCATGAAAGTGGATACGCCAGTAGCGGTGCAAGAGCCTCAGAACCAGGAAGTGGAAACCCAACAGGAAGTGCAACTACAAAGCATCAAAGAAGTCCTGGAATTTAATAGAATGACACAAAATTTGGAAGCAACAGTGCAACCATACGAGTCAAAAATGACCATCTCAGGTCAACCAATAGAGGAGACCACTGCAAATTCCTCGACTTGTCTAGAATGGCTGATGGAGGAACAACCGAAAGTTCCCGGAACGTTGAACCAACCACTGCAACAGGAAGACAAAGTTCAAATACCAAACTCACCCTGCAAGAAACCTGCAACATAAATTGTTCGACCACACATACCAGCTGGAGTACAGATAGAACTAGAAATATGAGGTCATGCTGGGAATATCAAGTATTCCAACATGATGTATCATATGAAACCAAGTTCTCAAAACTTGTGCAGAGGGTCCTTATACAGACCATAGGCATAACTCGACTTGGAAAAACGATCAATCAACCACACCAGTGGGCAGCATGGCTGGAGATAACAAGAATATTGGGTTTGATGAAGCTACCACATTTTGGCAGAGGCTAGTACTTTAAATCATGTGCCAAGAATATGTTAGCAGTCACACATGGCAGGGATATATGACTGGACAAACCCATCCCCGTAACCATTGAGCTTATTGTGCAAATAAAAGGATTACCAATCTGGGGTATGGATCCTGCGTTGATTCTGGATGACAAATCCAAGGAGAAAGCATTGGAAGAAGAAATGAAGAAGACATATGGAACCATTAGGGGAATGAGAGGCATCATGATCAAATGAATTAACAACATAGCTACACAATTGGGTGCAAAGATATTATCCTGCAAATTTCTCAAAAAATGCCATAAAGATGAAGTACCAACAAGAGTCATTGCAGTTGTAACTCAGTGCGTAGAAGGCACCTCAATGAGATGGGAGCCATATTTATTGAACTTATTTCAAGATGATTGCAAGGATTCATAGGACCTAGGCACAGAGTTCCATTACTCATGGATGATTACCCTAATACCCTTCATGGGATGGTGAGAACCAGGGTATGTAATTTTTTGTACCAGACCATATCTAGCGGGAGCGAGATACCTATTATTGAGATCCAAGCCGCAGGCCAGGCATAAGAGAGATAACAAAATCATATTTGAATCATACCTATGGGACATACAAGAAGATATCAATGGATCATGGATAATAACACCAGAGGCTATCGCACGATATGCGGAAATCGCCAACTTTCGGGCCAGACACTAAAAAATGTGGATACAACCAAAGAAGGATCCATATAAACAGTGGCTATAGATGCACTATTGCATAACAGAGGGTGATATTGACATGGTCATCAATGAATGAACTGATGAATGGAGGATCATGGCCATTACCTGGCAGGTACCAAAAAGAACAACAGAGGGAGAGGCAGTGCAGGCGGAAACACAACCTTCGGAAATCCCAGTGCCCAAGAAACCAAGCGTGGGCCAAAGCAAGCTAACTAAGGTATATGAAGGGTCAAATAAGACAGGGACCCATAAGGGGAAGAAAGAAACTACAAAGATGACCAAAAAACATCAGAAACAGGCTAAGGGAGCATAGGAGACCGCCCCAAATCCCACCACACAGGAACCAGGGGGAAATAAGAGACCAGTCACACAGGCAAGAGGCGCACACAAGAAATAAAAGGTGCAATGAGCATCGCTAGAATATATGATCATAGATACTGATGGGGAAATGATCACTAGAATGGCCCAGGATTTCCTAGCAAAAGATTTCGGTCATGCAGCACATCACAGGGATAAACTACAAAATGAGCTAGTAGAAATGGGATAGTTCCTCAAGAAATTCAGGGAAGCATAGATAGAAATAAATAGAAGATGCATAGATCCATCCACAATATAGGCAAAATAAAGAGTGGAGGTAGAAGAACGAGACCCAGTCCACTCAATGCCACACGGAAACACAACATTCTACATGAAAGCTAACATGTTACACATGGATGAAATCATGGGGCAGACACCCTTGAAGGATTTGGACCACATCCAATTGGTCTTGGCATAGATTCCATCAAGGGCACTACACAAATTGCATGTTAGCGTCGACCACGAGGTACAATCTCGTGCACATAAAAACTTAGTCGATCTATAGCCAACAAAAATTAAGCAGGAGGTGCTTGAAAATTTTTGTGAGTAGTCCAAGCTCGAAACTCAAGAGGAAAAAGAATGCAGGAACGAACTGGAATGAAGAGTGGGTGGAATTTTTGAGAAAATCCCAAGCACCGTGTAAGGAAATGAACTCCCAGTAGCAAAAAATATCGACTGGATGGCACAGACAATTGATTAGTATAAGAAGGAGATCTAGAATCTCCGTGAACAACTCACACTAACCACTCCACCGGCAGTGAAGAAGCAAAGGAATTAGGAAGCAACGTCGCAACAGAAATAGATAGAAAAGTAGGTTAGCACAACAAATGAATTGTTTGATAAAGCAACACAACTTTGGAAAAGGTTGGAGAAGGATCCATAGGTCCAACACTGGGACACGAAAGAGGAAAGGATCAATGCAGCGATCCAAGAATTCAAATAGAGGCAGAATAATATACCAATCCTAGAATGAGTCAAAGGAACACAAGAGATGAAAATGATGTAGGCAAAACTTATCACTGCACAAACATAGAAACAAGAGTGTTAGGCTCAAACAGATCCATTATAGGCATTGGTAGCAGAAGTAGTACTCACACAGGCAGAAGGCACTAAAACAAAAATAGCATAGACCCAGGAAGAATGTGCAGGATTGTTGAGCAACGAAGTGGGTAGTGGACACCATCAAGGAGAAGACCACGCAGCCACTAACAAAAGCAACAGAGCTCAAGGAAAAGTTACAGACGATCACTAAGGAGATCGAAGAAGCTCAAAAGGATTAGGTGAATCGGGATGAGTCACATGTCAGTGTTGGGGGCCTATTGGCACCAGGCCGAAGTGGAAAGAAGGATGACCGTGGGAAATAAAGCATTCAAAAACTAAAGTAACAACTAGAAGAAGAACAACATGCGTGCATGCAAGAAAGCGTGCACAAGGAAAAAGACAGTTGGAGGAAGAACAACACATGCGCATGGGAGGAGGATCTAACGTTAGTAGGCTTAGGGTTTAGGTGATACATTGTAAATGGCTGAAGAGATCGATATATATAAATATAGATACGTAGGTATCATATAGAGGTTGGTTCACTTTTTGTATTAGTTTGGGTTTTGTAATATTCCATCATAGTATGTACACGTTTATGTGTTATGTAATACTGTTGTGAACCTTTTTTGTAATATGTTGAGCTAAGAACATACGAGAGAAAGAAGATTTAAGGATTAGATCGTAGGCTGTAGAGCCTAGTGTGATCTAGTTCACCTCATACAAATCTTACCCATATGAGGAGAATTGCAAGCGCGCGACACTGGAGATGCAAAACTACCATAATAAAAGAGCATAGAGACAAATCTTTGTGGAAGTAGCCCAGGAGGGAGTGAACCACGATAATATATGTGTAATGTGATGAATGCATGTATATCTTTGTTTTCTTTTAGTAGTTAGTTGTTATGCTTAATGAATGAGTGAATACATTGTTATCAAATACTATTGTGTTGTTCGAGAAATAAACTATGAAAGTTAAATGCACATTGTTGCCACAAGTGAAGACCCAGGGTTCACTCCAAGAGAGAACCAACAAGCCCTAGATATTGTCCCTTTCAGCAACACCTGTGAAGTAGATGTAGTCTCACCCAAAGAAGCTATGAGGAGGTTGTAGGACAGAGGTGTTTGCAACCAAGGGGAATATCAAGTGGATCAAATCACAGGAACAACACAACATTCATACATCACTCATCAGCTTGATATACTCCATGCATCCATCAGATCTTCCTTAGCAATGAAATAACAATATATGAAGATAAACACAAATTACCAATCACACACACAACACAAGATGTACGTGGTTCACCCTCTCTCTAGGGATACATCCATAAAACTGTGCTATATTATATTGATGTAAAAAATACAGTTCTTGTCTACACACTTAGCTAGCAGATCTCCTCTCTTCTCCTCTCTTTCTCTCACCCCCCTATGCACCCAACTATAGGGTTGATCTTCACACCGAGCTGAAGATCTTACAATCTCGGAGGCTCTTTCACTTATCACCTCTCTCTTTCTCACAATACTCTTCTCTCAGCCAACTCAGTATCAATAATAACAATAACAACACATCAACCCAAAATTACCAACCCAACTGAGGCCCTTCATACCTCTATTTATACATTACAATCATTCAATGGCATCCTTAGGTTGAAACCTAAGTGTCCAAAACCCTAGATACCAAAACCCTAGGTCTCTAAACCCTAGGTCAACTTGACCCAATGTTTTTGGGCTTCGCTAGCTTGTCTTTCCTTTCCTCTGGCGCGGTGCTCCAAAGCATCCAATGGTGGATTTTTCTTGCTTGTTGAGTTGTCCTCGATCATTCTTCCTTGCTTATTTATCATCCCCGATCTCCTTTCATCCAACGGATTTCTTTTCCGTACTTTGCTCCATATTTTCTACTCGTCTACTTACTTCTCCCCAATAACAGTTACTGTGCCTTCCACAAAGTGCACATTTCACCTTTTCTTTCTTGATATTCACTCTCTTCCATAACCAAGGGCCAATAGGCCCCCAGCACTCACCTGTGACTCATCTCGAGGAACTTCATATTTGATCCCTCTATTTTTCTTCATCCTTAGACTGCACAAGGCATCCTCTGATTTCTTCTCTATGCATCCTTCCCATCCTTGTGCAGACTGTCTTTTCTGTGTCTGGTACCCAATTTCAACTGCACCTGGTACCTAGAACCTTTTATTCTTGCTCTTACTGAGCTGTGCAAGGAAGCCGGTTGTCGTAGTACAATTTCAGTCGAATCCCATTTACTAATACTTCCTTCCATTCTCCCTTCAGTGTTTTTAGTTGCACAACTCCCCCTTCAATAACATAAAAAATCTCATATGGTCCGAGCCAATGCGTTATGAACTTCCCAGGATGTTTCAGGAACTTACTGTCGTACATCAATACTAAGTCACCTTTCTTGAATTCCTTCTTTTTGATGTTCCTATCATGATAGGCCTTCTCTCTTTCCTTCTGAACCTACTGCTGGAATCCTATAATACATATGTCTTCTTCCAGTTCGACCAATTGTGCAAGCCTCTCTTGAACTGCTCCAATATCATCCATGTGTGTAAAAGAAACAATTCTCAGGCTTGGTACTAAATACTCCATTGGAACAACAACTTCAAGACAATAAAAAAATTTAAAAGGGGTTTGTAGTGTTAATTTCTTGCAAGTGGTTCTATAGGCCCATAGTACTGCAGGTACTCTTAAATCCCAATCATCTCTTTTCACATTGCATATCTTCGTTAATGTTGTCTCCAAGATCTTGTTGAATTCTTTGACTGTTCCATTTTATTGTGGATGGTATAGTGTACTCTTCTAATGGTGGACTGCAAATTCTTCAGCCAAGGCTTCGATTTTTTTATTAATGAAATGTGTGCCTTGATCACTCATGAGGATATTTGGGCATCCAAACCTGGTTTTTATGTCATCAAATATAAAACATGCAGTTGTAGTTGCACTACAATCCTTAACTGCTATGGCTTCAACTCATATAGTCAGGTATTCTATCGCAGTAATGATATACCTCGCTCTTGTGCACTTCCCTAGTGGGTTTATAGGTCCCATGAAGTCAATGTCCCACTTTTCGAATGCTTGTAGGGTCATTTGTGGTGATAAGAGAATTTCATCTCTTCTGGATGGTTTCCCAACTCTCTGCCATACATCGTACACTCTGGCATAATCTTTAGCATATCTATATAAGGTTGGACACCAAAGGCTATCTCGCATAACCTTTTGCATAGTTGCTTTGCCTGCATAATGTCCTCTTGCGATGCCTTCATGAGCTTCTGCGATGATCAGTGGGTGCTCTTGTTAGAAAAACAGGACCGCGGAGCAAGAAAATAAAACAAATGCAGAAACAAAACATAGAAGACACACAATACAAGAGAGACATAGATTTATGTGGTTCACCCAGTGTGGGCTACGTCCACCAGAGAAATTGCCAGGTCCTTCCTTTCTTATTATCCAGCAAATGAAGGGATACAATCTACAACAAAACCCATTGTAACTTCCTCTTCTTTCTCTCATAGTATCCTCTCTCTGAATACAATATTCACCATCATACATAGCCTCAATACATTTCCCTCATAAAAGAGGGTTTCCTTCTAGCAAAAAAAACCCTAACATGATCTCTACCGTTAGATCTGCGACCTTATAATGAACGGTCCAGATTTACAATGAAATTACAATATACTTTTATAACGCAATTTTTTCTTCGGGGGATTCGCCCCTGAACCCCCATCGGGGGACACTACCCCCAAACCCCCACTGGGGGGCCACTTGCCCCTAGACCCCCCAGCTGGGGGGATAGGCCCCCCGAACCCCACAGAGGGGGTACCCCCCATCTGCACTCCCCCGCGTGGAAGAGTGTACATACTTGTGGGGTGTAAATACTTCATGGGGTATAAACACGGCTGAAATTAAAAGACCTATAAATCAGGAAGATAATCAGGATCCACAACCAACAACTATGTCTCCATAACACACCTCTTTAATATCTCATCGGGTCCCATTTCATATAGATGACCAGCTATAATTGAAAAATCTGCAGTGCACAACACTAACTGTTTCTTCTTAGGAATTGTATACTCACTAGGTTCCATTCCTGTTGATAGGAACTGGACTATGTCTGTGAAGTGGTCGTCAATATTTCTAATGGCGAGGAACTATGCAACTGAAAGTGTATCCTCTAAACTGGTGGGTTCTTCGCCATGTTCCAACCTCGACAAGTGGTCAGGGCCCTTGTTCATTCTTCCTAGATTAACTATGATTTCAAAATCATATTCTTGAAACAACAGAAGCCATCTGCATATTTTCCCCCCCAACACTGGCTTGTTGACTAGGTACTTCACCGCGGAGTGATCTGTGAACATTTTAAAGTGTTTGCCCAACAAGTAGTGGAAAAATATTTGAAGCGCATACACCATGGCTAGTCTTTCTCTTTCGGTGGTGGTGTAATTAATTTCATCTGTAGATAGCTACCTGCTAGAAAAATATAATGGATGGTATATATCCCCCTCTCTAGGTTGTGCTAGCACTGCTACCAATGCAATAGAAAATGCATCAAAGTGCACATGAAACTCTTTGCTCCAATCTAGAAAAACCAAAATTGGCCCAGTAACCATCTTGTGCTTAAGTGTGTCAAAGCTCTGTTGGGATTCGTTTTTCTATCCAAACTGACAATCTTTCTTCAACATATTATCCATTGGTGTTGTAATTTGGGCATATCATTTAATGAATTTCCTGTAATATCCAGTCTGTCCCAGTGCAATGCGCAGTTGTTTAAATGAAGTAGGAGGTGGAAAATCAACTATAATTGCAATTTTAGATGGGTCGACCAGCAATCCCTGCTTGCATACAATGTGACTTAATAACACTCCAAAGGGTGAGAAGAAGATGCACTTCTTCAGATTTAAAGAAATTTGACACTACCTGCATTTATCCAGCATCATCCTTAGATATTCAATATGGTTTTTCAACAAACTAAACAAAGTCTAGTCATCAAAATATGATTCTAAAAATTTATGCAAGAACTCTTTGAAGGCTTCTACCACCACCCTGGAAAATATGACTAGGGAATTATTTAGTCCAAATGGCATCACTGTATATTGGTAGGATCCCCATTCTGTGGAAAACATGGTCTTGTGGTGGTCCTCCTTGGCAATCCGGACTTGATGGTATCCTGAAAATCCATCTGTAAAATAATATACCTCCTGGCCTCCCACATTATCTAATACTTCATCAGTGAATGGTGTAGGGAAAGGTTCATGCAAACAAGCATCATTCAACTTCCCAAGATCTACGCAAATCTTGATCTTTCCTATCTTCTTGTCTTGTACCACCATAAGGATAATCCATTCTGACTCTTTGGCAGGTTCTATAATCCTTTCTTCCAGCATTCTGTTGGGCTCAATCTTCACTTTTTCCTTATATTTCAGGGTCAATCTGTAGGATCTTTTATTGACTGGCTTCGCACCTAGTTTCAAAGGTATCCTCACTTCTCCCATATGACCTTTTATAGCTTTCATATTAGTGAACTTGGTTGGAAACAAGTCCTGATATTTGTGCAGCAACTCTATAATCTTGTCAATGGTAGCAACATCCCAATAATCTCCGACATTGGCAAGGTCTCCTCCATCCCAATATCAACTTTTTTAATATTCATTGGCTGACAAATAAATAGTAGTTCCACTCATGGTCCTTCCACATCTCTTTGGCCTTGTATTTCAGTGATGTTTACCTTCTTGGGATCATCATCGTCAGCATTGATGTTGTAGCAATTCTGCAATTTTTGGAGAGGCGCAGTCCATTCATCCTCTTCTTCTTCCATAGAGAGGCTAGATGACTCCTAAAATAACTTCTTTCTCACAATCTATAATGCTTGGTCTACTAAAGGATATTCACTTTCAAATAAAAAGGTGGTTACAAAATTCTGAATCATACCTTCCTAGTCTGTAGTGATGAGGCTCAACTCTGCTTGAAGGTACCAGTTGATAGGGGTCATATCCAGGGTGTTAATGAATATGTGCACCCATTGGTCTTGAGGGATGTCACTCCAGGCCTGTTCGTAGCTTCACACATGGTCCTTTGGGAAAATTTGACCGGTATACCTTACTTCGCAACCGACTACTTCTGTCGAGAAACGTGTTGTCATCAAGGTTGGACATTGTGCCCAATTTGTAATATTACTTTTGTGTGTCCCCCACCATCTTGCTGGTCTGGATTTGAGGGCCTCATACATTGCCAACAACCTTTTTGTGTTGGTACATTTTCTTCAAAATATTATAGGAAGGATTCTAAAGGGTTCAAACCATCAAATGTGGGTAAGTTACTTATTGTTGTGCCGATCCATGGAACTTGTTTGGTTAATCTAGCACATCTTCTGGTGGATACTTTGTACATCTGGTTCTGCTAGTTTTCCAATTCTTCTTCTGAATCTAATGAACATGTGTTGTCACTTCACCAGCTCAGATTCCCATCGGCTGTAGGGATGATGTAATCCTATTGTCTGGTTGTCAATTTGTATATGTTTTCTAGTGCATATTCATAGTCTTCTTCTCTGATGGGCTTTGTGTATCATTGACCTTCATATGGATCTAAAGGTGCGATGACCCTAAGGCCATCCTTTTCAAAAGTCATGTGTCTCTTCTTTAAGTCAACAACAATAGAGTTATCAAAGGCCCGATCAATTCCTAACAACACAGGGTAAGGACAACTGTTGTAAACTATTTCAATTACCTCAAAATCTACAAACATTCTTACTCCATCGATGTCCATAGGGACATGCTCCAATCATCCAAATGGGCTGACAACTT
This sequence comes from Picea engelmannii, assembly GCA_009831015.1. NCBI lineage: Eukaryota > Viridiplantae > Streptophyta > Pinopsida > Pinales > Pinaceae > Picea > Picea engelmannii. The sequence continues at coordinate 330,773 of ML786156.1, read as the reverse complement.
GCTGATTAGCCATCCTAAGCCTAATAGGGGAATAGATCAACTTCGGTTTTCCCATATGTGCCCAAGTTTGCTTCGTCATGACATTGAACTTCGATCCTAGGTCGAGGACTACATAGTCTATCTCATACTCTCCTATTTGAGCATTCAAATGTAAATCCTTATTTGTCCTTCTTTTTTTACCAATTTGGTGTACTTCCCTATTCAGTAAGGGGCCTGTATGTCCTATTTCATACAGTCTGATTAAGTTCTATAGATCTTGCACAATGTTCTCATCCTGAATTAACTTAATACAAGTGTATAAAAAGTCCATGAGCTTTCTTACCTCTTTTCCTTCTTTTGGTGAAGTAGACTGATCAAATGCATGATTCATTCCATAATCTCTTATTTCTGGCTATTCTTTTGATGAGGAACTTGATCTTATTTGAATTATTGTCTTTCTTCCTCAAAGATTTGTCTTTCTTTATTTTCATTAAAGGATTGGGTGTTCTCTGTGGCTTTCCTGATACCCGAGTCTTCTGCAATCTTTCCTTGAGTCATTCTATCATTTCCTGTAGAAGCGCCTCCTCTGGTTACGACAAATACTGTAGGGTCTCCTTCACGAGGTTCAAAATATATCATTTTCACTTATGGGTTCTGATGAGGTCCTCATTTTTCTTGAATCTTAGCAAGCATCACAAGACATTCTTCCATAACATGGACAAATGAGTTGCAGTAACTGCAAGTTGTACAAGGGTTTTGACAATCCCTTGCAAGGTGTCTTGGTTTTGCAAATTTGTAATAGATGATTTGTCCTTGGCCTCTAATCATTCCTCATCCTCATCCTCTTCCTCTGAATCCACCACAAGGACTGAAGTTTCCTCTCCCAGGAGAGTTGTACTACGTAGCATTTCCCTCTTGCTGTATTTCACCTTGGATCTTATATATGTATCTTGACCTTTCATGCATGATATGATAAGCCCTAAAATCTCTATCATCATGTCCTACAGACTTACAGAATGTACAATATAAATTTGTAGCTGTTTGGACATACTTCTGCATTTAATAGCACTCACCTATATGGTGCCTATTTCTACATACTTCACACCAGGGCAAGTTGACTTGCTTCAAGGGGCTCGGTGCTCTTGAGGCCAAATATTCATGGAATAAAGGACAATGTTCCTTATCATGGCCTTATGATCTGCATCTTACACACCAGATATTGTCTCGTTTGTCCTTCCCCTTGTCCTTCTTCATATCCTCGACCTGCAGAGACAAAATAGTCAGCTGGCTCAAGATTTGTCTCATACCTAAGCTAGATTCTCCCATAGGGGCTGACTCAAGATTCATAGCGATCTCCAATGATTTTTCCTATGAAAGGATCTTTTGATGCATCAGGGGAACTCTGATGTGTGGTAAAAGGGTAGTGATGAACCATTCTTTATTCTATTCATCCGGTATCTAAAAATTTAATTGGCCTGTCAAGGTATTGAACCTTTGATCAAACTCCCAAACATGCTCGACTACTTTCTTCTTGATCTCCTTCAGTTCTGTAATACATTGAGACTCTGACTTAGGTTTCTTGAACTTTGCAATCAATGCATTCCTGATCTATCCCAGTGGCTTAGTCTATGCAATTCCTTGGACAAGCTTCATGTACCAGCTCAGTGCATGATCCCTTAGGGTAGTACTGAACTGGGTCCTTTTAACAGCTTCATTGGTGACATTTTTAATATTCCATACGGCTTCACATAGAAACCAATGCTAATCAGTAACTTCAGATCCATCTCCCCTAAACATAGGAAGTCTCATATCATCTTCCATAGACCTTCCTACGGTTCCTGACTAAATATGTGGTGGGCTACTATGGACAGTGCTCTGGATGCTCTGGTGACTGGGATTACTCTTGTTACTTAATGCTGAATCAACATGAAGGATAATATTAATTACTTCAATGGTATGTGCAGTCTCTGAGCCTTCAGGTCCTCCTTGGTGAAGCTCTTCAGCTTGTCCTTCCTCTTTCTCGGTGGTTTCTAAATTTTCTTCATCTATCAGATCTTTTTCTTCTCCACTGTAGAAACCCTCTTCCCTGTAGTTATTCTTAAACAAGTTCGTAAGATGGACTTCTTTGAACACTTTCCCACTACGTGTATGTCCATCTTCTGTGTTGTTGTTTCTGTCCGAGTTCTTGAACATTATCCTCTTCAGATCTAACCAATCTACTGTATCTTTAAGACATTCTTTTCATGCAACAACATCTTGATTCTCAGCTTCAAAAAGTGAAAAAACTTTCCTCAGGGTCCTATGAAAAGGTATCTCTGAGCTTGGCTATATGATTCTATTCTATCAACAACAAACTTTGTGATGTACCCTCCAATGGTACTATCGAACCAATGATCTACTATTCGTGATATAGTGTTATCATATTCCATGACCTTCTTAACCAATTCCGACATCCAAACCACAAGAAGTCTAGATTGGATCTCAAACTGGGTATCGAAAAATCTAGCTAGCCACTCATACATCTCCTGATGGATTCCTCCAAAGAATATCTCGTGTATATCCATAAAAATGTACTTCTCCAACCAGTCCTCTGAACTAAGATTGGGTTCTTTTTCTGGGCTTCAGCGAAGTCATTTTCTTGATATTATATCCACTTTTGATTTTTTGTCTTCGATGAAAATCACCTCGACATTTCCTCAAGAAGATTCTTGTTCCAGCAACAGAACCATTTGTTGGCATAGGGGTACACCTAGGGTTCACTACAAGAGTGCACCAACAAGCCCTAGATACTGGCCCTTTCGTCAACACCTGTGATGTAGATGCAGTCTCACCCGAAGAAGCTATGAGGGGGTTGCAGGACAGAGGTGTTTGCAACCAAGGGGAATATCAAGTGGATCAAATCACAAGAATAACACAACATTCATACATCACTCATCATCTTGATCTACTCCATGCAGCTATCAGATCTACCTTAGCAATGAAATAACAATATATGAAGATAAATACAAAGTACCTATCACACATACAACACAATATGTATGTGTTTCACCCTCTCTCTAGGGATATGTCCACAAAATTGTGCTATATTATATTGATGTAAAGCATACAGTTCTTGTCTACACACTTAGCTAGAAGATCTCCTCTCTTCTCCTCTCTTTCTCTCACCCCCTGCACACTTAGTTGTAGGGTTGATCTTTGCACCCAACAAAAGATCTTACAATCCCGGAGGCTCTTTCACTCAACGCCTCTCTCTTTCTCACAATACTCTTCTCTCAACCAACTCAGTATGAACAATAACAATAACAACATATCAACCCAAAATTAGCAACCCAACCTAGGCCCTTTATACCTCTATTTATACCTTACAATCATTCACTGACATCCTTAGGCTGAAACCTAAGTGTCCAAAACCCTAGATACCAAAACCCTAGGCGTCTAAACCCTAGTTCAACTTCACCCAATTTTTCTGGGTTTCACTAGCCCATCTTTCCTTTCCTCTCACGCGGTGCTCCAAAGCATCTAATGGTGTATTTTTCCCACTTGCTGAGTTGTCCTCGATCCTTCTTCCTTGCTGATAGGTCATACCTAATCTCCTTTCGTCCAACGATTTTCTTTTTCATACTTCGCTCCATATTTTCTTCTCGTCTGCTTACTTCGCCCTAGTAACCATTACTGTGCCTTCTATGAAGTGCACATTTCACCTTTTCTTTCTTGATATTCGCTCACTTCCATAACCAAGGGCCAACACACACACGTGAGTAATAGTAGATTGCAATCAAAATTTGTATTATATGAATTTGAATAATAAACCCCTATCTCATACTCAATCCTAGGATATAAACACCCGAGTCTTACATCCACCCATTCAAATCTATCTCGGGTGAGACTGGGCAGTACACTCTATGTACTATGTTGCCTTCTGGTTTACCGAGAGGGCTGATAGTTTTAGAGGCTTTGTTGGAAACCCAAGAGACATGAACCTTGGGTCAATAACTCATACGGTAAAGGGAAGTAGTAACCAACACCCTTCCTCTAGCATAATATTCCCATTGGTAATGATCAAGGGGAAGGATTGTTTGATTTTTTTTCTAGCATAGAATTTCCATCCAGGAGGATCGCATAGAAGGGTCAACCTTTCCTATAAGATAGTATTCTCATTGAGGGTGAGACAAGGGAATGGTCAATAAATACTTCCTGCATTAAGGAATTATCATTGAGGGGGAGCCTTGGGAAGGGTCAACCAACTATTACTCAAGCATAGTATTCTTTCTAAGGTTGAGCCAAGAGAAACGTTTTCCAATCCTTCCTTGAAAATATAATTCTTTTCAAGGGGGAGCCTCAGAAAGGGTTGACCGAAATATTCTACATGATAATGTTCTCATTAAGGGGCTTATATGGAAGGGTCAATTGAACATCCCTATAGAATAGCATTATCATAGAGGGGAGCATAGTGAAGGGCCAATTTACCCTTTCTCTAGCATAGTATCCTCATTGATGGGGAGCCCATGGGAGGTTCAACTAACCATTAATAGAGTATATTATTCTCTTTAATGGTGAACATAGGGAAGGGTTAGCTGACCTTTCATCAAGCATAGTCTTCTCATCTAGGGTGATCTCAATGAAGGATCAATTGACCCTTATTATAGTATAAAATTATCAACCATGGAATATTGATGAAGGGTCATCCTATCCTTCCTAGAGAAAAGTATTATTGTCAAGGAGAATATTAGTGAAGGGTTGGATAACAATTCCTATATAATATTGTTCCCATCAAGGAGATATTGGGGAAGGATTAACTAACCCTTCCTCTAGATTAGTTTTTACTTAATGACATAAATTTACAAAATTTACAAGTTTTACATGGGTACAATATTTACTAGAAACCATGTGAAAACGAGAATTTCAAAGTATGTGATGGAACTTAATCCCGAAAAATCCAATCTAAAAAATATATGTAAATAATAAAGAAAACAAAGAATTCAAAATTCAATCATATTGAAACAATAATGTTCAAGCTAAGCTAACTATCAAATCTAAACTAAATGATTTTGAATGTAATTAATGAAAGATAAACTCTAATGATAAAATAAATTTGAGTTAACTTGATAATAATGTTTTAAATTCAATATCAATCAAACCAAATCGAGTGAAACCATAAATATTTCTAACAGAATACAATAAAACCTATCCTGATTAAGAGCAGAGTTAAAATCTAATGATCGAATCCTCTCCTTCAAATCGTGCCGCTTCTGGAGAAAATCCTTGTGAGTAAGGTAAATCACTTAATTCTGCAAATGGGTTGTTGAGTTGTTCCATAAGTTCGTTACCTTTTTCGGAGAAATGAATATTTGATTTCGCCTCGTGAGAAGTGAAGAGATTTTTTAGTTTTCTCATTTCAATCCTTTAGCAACTATTCTCCCAAAACAAGCAATTACAACTCTCTTGCATGATCTGGAGTATGAGATATTATAAACAAAACAATCAAAACAATTATTAATAATAGCAAACAAAAAAAAATAAAAATTTAAACATCTTTCATGCTAAAAAAAATCAAACCCTAATAACAACAAAAATATTTGAGAAGAACTATGGAATGTTCCATTATGTATTGTTTTAAATCAAATATTTAATTATTAATATAATAAAACAATACAAAAAAAATAAACAAACTTATATCTATGCTTATTTTACAAACAAACTATAAACAAATATGCAAAAATGAATTGTTAAATCACTGGACAACTCTTGGGCCAATTTTCCATTTAATTGATGACAAAAAATGCAATTCTCAATTGTTTTATTAGCCGCATGTCTTAAGCATAGTGTAACATGTAATCAATTCAGTTTTTAGAATTACGTGGTTGTTGATAACGATCGTTAAAACAATTAATTTCAAATAAATTTTCATAATGACCAAGCAATAACAATAATGACTTGAAAACCACGACATGATAGTAATTTTCTTTTTTATAGTATTGACTTTTATAATGTCATGTAATTCAAATGAAAGGTCCAAATAAATAAATAAAACTTAACCATTGTTCATAGTTTTAAGTCATGATAAGGATTATGACCATTAGTACTAATACCAAAGAAAGTCATGTCTTGATTATTCATCAAAATCTAGTTCTCTAGATCATGCTCAAATGAGTTCATTCATTTTTGAAATATCATCAAATAGTATTAGGAAAAAAGGAACAAGTGTATAAAAGTAATACTAAATCTATTCTTACATTCCTTTGTCCAATCATGATGATAAAGAGAGTTTTAATTCATTAATCAACAAAGAATATGTGGAAATAAAAACATGTTATGAAACCATTTGCCAATCATTGAAAGACATCAGGAAATCCTTCATACTCTTGTTTTGAATTTTCATGTTGAAAATCAAGAAATTCAAAATGAAAAATAATCGATATAAGAATGAAGAACAAATATTAAAGTCACTTTCAATAGATAGCATATTCAATGTAATAATGTCCAATGGAAACATTTAAATCACAAAATATTCACATAATTCAAAGAAAACCACTCAAATAAGAAAAAACTAGAAAAAGATAAAAGGACGATCAAAAGACCAAAGATCCAGTCAATACAATTTTGTGAATTTATTACATTACAACCCAACTATCACACCAAATTTATCCATAAAATCATCTTCTAGGATCAAGTAAGATAGAGTTGGATGTCATGAAAGTGATATCTTCAAATGGTCAAGGGGGTCTCCTTGAATTTTGAAAAAAAATTCAAGCTGCATTGTTGGGGGCCAACAAATGGAGACACACTAGGACGAAGAAATTATCTCTTCCTAGATAATGGAAGATTCAGATGTACACGAAGACAAAAGATAAGGATTTTTACAAAAATAGAGTTTGTCTTGAAACATGTGTACCATATTAACAAGTCAACCTTTTAAATATTTAACCACCTGCAATTGATTTTTTATAGATAACCTTCTAACTATTACCCAAAATGGAAAGATGAGTATTTATTGATAAAACTTCCTACAAACTATATTCTTTATCAGAACACACCCTAAGGAAAAATTTGTGATGACTAGAAGATGTTATCTTATAGTTTGCCTCTAATACCATATGAATAACCACTACAGCCATCCGACGACCATAAATTTGACATGGATACCTTTCAACCCATTTAGCTGCTTTTATCCCATCCACTATTTAGAGATGCATAGCTTATAAAACCTTTCTTAAAACCTTCTTTCTTTACATTTCTAAGGAATGAGATTTCCTATCTTGGTAATCAGATAATGACAATGTCATTCACAAATATCTACAAAAATGAAAAGGTGGGCTTGTGATGAGACCTCCTTTCCCTTAGTCATGTAATTGAGATCCATTACCCTGTCTTAGTAACCAGATGATATTAATTTCATACCATAAATACACATGATCATGATAAGTCATCTCACAAGGAGACCTCCTATCCTCCACCCGTTAAATGCCATTTGTTATATGAAAAAGGTTGCACTATGATTAATGTTAATCTCATTAGAGATTACTTAATGGATGGGGAAGTAAAATTTACTCCCCAAGAGTGTGGGATGGAGTTAAGAGGTTTGAGATAATAAAAATAAAAGTCTCACTCACTTATTCCTAAAGATGGAACCAATTAAAAAATAATTGCAGAAATTATATAAATATAGCATTTCGTACTAATTTGTAATAGTCAAAAGGAAAAGTAATCAGTGCAGCTAGGTTTTAATATGAAGATAAAACTTGGAAAGTGTTCCACCACGGGAAAGGCAATTCTCTTCTTGAAATTAACTTGCAAAATATTTCTTCAAGCACAAAACTTTAGAATGATGAAATCTCGGATGACTTACTGAAACTAGAGTACCATTTATTTTGGGATTAACAACTCCTTATCCATTAATCTTAAAATTTGATAGTCATAATAGAATCAACATTTCATCTTTTAAAACCCCAAAACAAATGATTGGCACACCACAAATCTTCAAAATAAAAGAATATGTTAAAATAAGATAAAAAATTCAACTTTAATAAAACAAATTCGAAAAAAAAATGAAAAGAAAAGTAATCTAATCTAAACAATTAAAAGAACAAAATTAAACCAAAACAAAGCTTATGAATATGACTGACATCTTAAGTGAAAATGTAATGTGAAATATTTTTGTTGTACCATAAAATAGAAGGAATTTATATCCTAAAGGAGATAACTATACCAATTCATAAAATATAAATTGATCAATTAAATTGATTAATTGGATTTATTGTAGTGAAACCCTTTAAATGTATTTATTTCCTTTGGATAAAGAATTAGTATCAAAATTTTCATTTGCCGCATAAAAGTTTAGGCTAACAAGGCCTTCTTTATTATGGATTATGTACATAAAGGAAAATAAATGAACCTTTTATTAGAGTGTGCAGTCATGATTTGTCATTTTCAAAACAAGTTAAGTCCATTCAGGAAGTCAAAATCAATTTCAATTGTTTATCATTCGTCTCCTTTACAGCATTTTGATTTTTAAAATTAAAGAGAAATGACCATATAAACATTGCAAAGTTAAGTCACATGTATTGATAAATTATTTTAATATATGACCTTTTAAAGGCAATGTTAAATGGAATATAATCAAAATTTGATATCCTTTTCATATTATCCTTGCTTACTAGTTTTGAAAAACTGATCATATCAAAATGTTCCGCAATAAATCTAAAAATAATAAGAAGTTAAATATATGAGTTGAAGGGAAATGCTTAAACATGATAAGCAAGGAAATAAGTAATGAAAAAGAAAAGAAGAGAATTCTTCCATGAACGATGATTTTCCTTCATCCTAAAAGTGACACCTTGTTGCAGTTATTCAAATTCACAAAGTGAAAGAAAGAAAATAAAATCAAACGTATTCCTAAATATACTCTAAACTATTTTATTCTACAAGAACAAAGTGAAATGCAATTTCCAATGTAACCATTGAATTAACTCCAATCTTGCAAAGAAAAAAAACATTTCCAATTAGTAAGATGGACTGCAGTATTTCAGAAATGAAAATAAACACATCACACTTACCTTTACCTTTATGTTCTTCATTCAGAAATAGAGTAAGTATATACTTACCATTCTATCAAAAATGTTTAATATATGAACCCTCTAGATAATATGCAATTATGTCATGATATAGATCAAACAAGAATGGAATAATGTAACTAAATTTAGAAAACTTGCCAAAATTACGGGGACCTGACATAACCAACGGCCAAGACCGAAGCACCCTATTCTTCTAACAATTCTCCACCTGTTCATGAATTTATTCGCATGAAGGATATGAAAAAAAAACATCATGCTTACCCCCTAGATTTTCAATAAGAAACAAAGTAAGAACAAATTTACCATTCCTCCAAATATTTTTTAGATATGAATTATGAAGCCAATATTCAATCCTATCATGAAACTCAAAATTCAAATTGCCACTTTGATGAGTTATATATACAATTGATAAACAAATCGTATGAGGATTCATATTATAAATCAAATTGATTGTTTGATAATTCCTTTTGCTGAGATGAATCGGTTCCAAATGTATAGTAGAATCATGAGAGTTTAATTTAATCAATGAATGAATATGAAGTATGTAATATTTGATCTCCATATTGAATGCATTGTCTTTTTCAGAAATCAATTGACTAGAAGGATCATCTTGCAATGTATCTTTCTCTCTTGTGAATGATTGTAGTGAAAGTGCGTCAAATCCGTCTTTATTATTCTTATGTTTAACAATTACATCACCAATACTTGATATATAAAAAAAATCAGATTGTGATGGTGAATTGTAGAATAAAGTGAGTAAAGTGTTATGCACATCAGAACCTAAGAAAAGATATGGATATAAAGAATAGAAAGAATCATAAATAATCAAATGAAAATATTCTCGTGAGCAATTATAATCAACGATGATATTTCCAAGAAATTCCTCTTCACTTCCCTTTATTATTTCACTTTTTTTTTATAATATTATTATTGGCACTTGATGATCTGAAAATAGAAGGCTGACTTTTTATGCTATGCAAGCACCCTCTACTTCATTAAAATAAAAATTTACAGGACCTTGCTTCATGTGTTAAAAATATGCAAGAATAATTTATGTGCCAAGTTTATGAATCTTCTTGTAAATGTTTATGTGTGAGGAATTGTTCTTTTAAATGGTTAAATATGTACTTTAAATAAAAACACAGAAACACAACTTGCAACAAATAAACCATCAAACTCACAACAATAACAACATGATAAAGGAGTTCACCCCTCTCCGGGATACATCTCCTTGAGCCTCCATCAATGGACTTGGCTCTCTGGGATTAATTTGTCAAAAGTTCTTTTACAAGCTACTGCTCAACTCCAATGGAAAAAAAGATTGTACCACTGGGATCCGAACACATAAAAACCCCAAAAATGACTAATAAAACTCTGAAAATGGATCATGGCTCATCCGGGCATGACCTCTTCTACATGTGGCCATAAGCTTCATTGAGCTTCTCTTTGGAAACAACACCTGTAAAAGTCCTCAAAAGACTTTGAAACCTATCCCAATGTGTTCAGAGCATAACAGTTAGCCAAAAATGATTATTCAATCACAGAAAAAAAACATAGGCTCACCAAAACATGTCCTCAATCAATGAGGGCTTCAAGCTCCCTAGAGCTTGCTGAACCTTCAATGGCTAAAAACCTGAAAAATAAGTCTTAAAATGGACTTGATAACAGTGCCAATGGATTCAGGACATCCAAAAACCCCTAGCTGGGATTTTACGACACCTCAATCGGCCAAAAAATGAGAAAGATAGGCCTCCCGCCATCCTCTTCCTTCAAGCTTGCTGGCTCTGGTTCGCCAAAACGCACCTTTGTGTGCTTGAACCTAGAACACGCTCCAAAATGCGTGTTTAAACCCAACACCCACGTGTAACCGAAAAACGGTCAAACTGTAGGATGGCTAGGGTGCTCCCAACCCCTAACCTCCAAGGCCGAGGTCACATATGGTCCATGTGACCGCGCGCTCATATAAAAAGGGCCAAGATTTCCAAACTAATGAAAATGCGCCAAATGTCGGAAAAATGATTGGTTGTTAACCATTTTTAAAAAACTAACTCCCGTGCACAAACGTTATGGTCATATGGCATTATAGAAGAACCCGGGGCTAACTCTGTTGTAAAACCCGCACATAACCGTGTAACCACCGGTCACATTACAACTGTGGGTTTTGTTTGAAATATGTATTCGAGCGCACTCTCCATGAAAAAGGGTCATATGGTATACGCAATACAACCGCAACTACATTTGTGTGCCTCTGTGTAGAGTCATATGGTAACCATACAACCACGGGCTGGGGCTAAGCCCCAGCCCGACCCCCTGCCATATTAAATATCAACTCAATTAAAATAAATATCAAACCATATAATAAACAAGGCATATGGTATGGCACGTTGGCAGGGTGGAATTTGTTAAATATTTTACGGTGGAAGGAGGTTCGGGGTTCAAATCCCACGGACTCCATAAATTTTGAACAAACAACCAATGTCATGGTGCCACATGGAAGCACACGACTGGGCCACGTGGCACTTCATAATTTGCCAAAACCATGCCACGTGTCACAACATGATTTGTCCAACTGTCATCCAATATGAAACTGCCACATTATCATGTGCCAACTCAGCTCTGCCACGTCACCATACGGTCATGCCACATCATCCTGTACAGACTGCACAGTCATCATCCCTTTTTTTTTATCTGTTTGACGATTCGAACAGATCGCGATATCTCTCACTCCCGACGTCTGTTTGATATGAAACAAATTGCGTTGGGTTCATGATGATGAGGGATACACTCTCGTTCGTTTTGAGGCAATTCCAAGAATGTTGATTTTTGAGCTAAATTTTGACCCCTGGTCCAGATTTTGATCACTTGACCAAGTTTTGGGAGATCCTTGGTCAGGTTGACCTATTTTGGGACTTCGACAGCCTGTCGAAGATGAAGCACAAGATGAAGCATAGATAGCGGGATCTCAGCCCCTTTTTGGGTCCTTTTTGGGATTTGGGAATATGTAATAGGAATGGGATGTCGGCCCATGGGTTTACCAATGTTTAGGCCTTTTTTGTATGTATAAATAGAAGGCTAGGCAATGTAATAAGTAGTTGAATAGTGCACAAGTGTTGTGCAAGTTGGCTAAGAGCTAAGAGTTGGATCTGTGTGATCAAGAAGTGTAAGGCTTTGTGCATATTGTGTGAGACTTGCAGAGCCAAGTACAGGTCATTGTAAGAGACTATGGAGGGCTTTGTGCTATAACGCAAGGAAGAATGATCTAGAAGGATACACAGATATTTTGTCCTATGGAGAGTAAGGTTTTTAGGCTCCGTGCATGTAACCCATTGAATGAGCTAATAAATAAGAAGAGTTGGTGGACGTAGCCCCAAGGTGGGGGTGAACCATGTAAATACTATGTTATTCTTCTCTATGTGATGTTCTGATGTGTTTATGTGTTATGTGCTAAGTGATTTGATATAGATAGATATATCTATTTATTCTTTGTGATTATGATGAATCTGGATACTATATTTGAGATCTGTGAACTTGCTTAGTACTTGAATCTACTAGATATGATATAATTCCTTTGCTAAGTGTTTATATAGCTTAAATCAGGGTGAATGTTGTGATGCTCTGTTTTCTCTACGGAGTAGATATTCATTAGATAATGATGAACTAACAGTGGTAAGTGATCTATTAAGTGTTATAATCACATATTTGTGTCCCAGCTAAGGTTGCAGACACCTAAGTCCTGAAACCACCCCTGCCTCTACCTCGGGTGAGACTTCATTTTCTTCGCAGGTGTTGCCGAAAGGGCCATTAGTTAGGGTTTTGTTGGTGTGCTATTGTAGCATTGAACCCTGGGTCTTCCCCTGTGACAAAAAATGGTTCCATTGCTAGGACCTGAAACTGTGATTGTTGGGAACTGTGGAAGAAGAAGCTTTGTGCAAAGATCTGATCCGAAATTGTGAAAGCTCCGTGCGTAGATATATTTCTCTAGTGGATAGTACTCTACTAGTTTGGAAAGTTATATGCTAAGGAAAAGAAGTATGATCTGAAGAAAAAAGGTAAGATCCAGAAGCTTTGTGCCCTAAGAAAGGTAAAAGTGAGAATTCTTGATTAAAAAAGGTAAGATTTGAAAGCTCTGTGCTATGATAAAGGTAAGAATAGTGAAAAGGTTATAGATATGAAAGCTTTGTGCTCTGTAGAGGTAAGATTAGTGGAAGTTTTTGTTTCAAAAAGTATGAATCTAGGTATATTTGATAGATTTCATCCTAGCTTGAAAACTAGGGTATTAATAGATGAAATAAGATTTGATATGAATAGATCTAATAAGAATAGTGAAAAATATGTTATACCTATGTAGAGAAAGGATATTTGGACTAATAAGTGTATGCATGATCCTAGAAATATTTTTCTGTAGATTATCTACCGTGATCTTAGTGCACAGTAAAGGAAAGACTGAGGGTCATTTAAACGAAAGAGAGGATTAACCCTTTGTTACAGTTGTAGAAAACCCAGGCATCTTGCTAAGGAATGCCCTGGGAGAAGACCTAGTTGTCTTTGCTATAAAACTATCGACCATGAAGTATTGGATTGTCCTAGAATGATTGCAAAGCTTGGAGGAATGGACATGAGACAAGAAAACCCTAAGGCAGATCTAGAAGCTAAGATTATGACAAAATCCCAAGAAGAATCAGAGACTATATTACTACAAATAAAAGAAAACCTGAATGACCACTGACATGTCAACTTATCAGAGATCTTCATAGAAAAAGAATGCCTTGAAGCAAGAATAGGAGACTTTGAAATTGACTATGTTCTAGATGAGGAAACACATGTGAACATTATGACAGAGAGAACATGGGAAGCTATAGGGAATCCTACTATGATTCCTTCACTAGGAGGAATAGGACTATTCAAAGGAAAGTTGATAAACCTATGTGGAAAGCTCACCTAGATACCTATGAATTATAATGGAACTTCAATAGAGGAAGATTTTGAGATTATTAAATTTATCGAGAACAATGCCCCATTTACCATGCTACTAGGAAAACCTTGGATTAAAAGAGATCAGGTCAGAAGACAATAAGAAGAGGAATTTTTAGAACAGAAGAAATAAGAGTTAAAAGAATTCATGACTAGAAGGATCGCACACTTGATTGAAGAACAGAAGAATAGATCAAATCCATTTAACACTAGAGACCTAGATGTCGAAGTTGCAAGAACACTAGAAGAACCAATGAAGATGGAAGTACCTCTTCCAGATGAAGAATAAGGGTTACCCTTGAATCTTAGGAAAAAATCTCAACAACGCGAAGTAACTATGCCAAAAGAAGCTAAGGATCAGAATGGAAAAAGGCACTCCGAGATGAAGCTCACTAGGAAGAAGGATAGAAAGCTAAGTAAGAGGAAAGATAATATCAACAAGTTGCAGAAGGTTCCATAGGAAACCTCACAGAAGAAAATTTTTCAAAATTGGAGCTTTGTCGAGATATCAGAACAACGACGCATGGAAATTCCCCATAGTGAAGAAATATAGCCGTTGGGGCCATTCTAACAGTTAGATCAATTCTCTGAACATATATAAATCCATTTATGGACAACCAACTCTCCATCTGACTATTGGGACCACGCCATAATGGATAGAACAAAGTTAATGAGGGCTTTATACCCATTCCAGGTGACTCGTTTCTGAGTTACCTATTTATCCCATCGCGCCACACACCAAATTTTTTTTTTCCAATTGAGAATTTGAGCCCGCAGACTAAGTCGGGTTTATACAATGATCGTCATTCTCTTTCTCTATATATCATTACTGTGTCTGAGTTACCCCCCGAACCCGATATTGTTAACCCCGAGCATGTATGTCAAACGAGTTGAGTGCTACAGAGAAATGTTTTGAAGAAGTTTTGATCAACCTCATGAATGAAAGAGTCATGTCGATGTCTATAGGTATACAAGAATCGTCGACGAGAGGACTGCCAACCTCTTTGTCCACTTCTCACAGATCCGGACCATCCCCACCATTCGATGAAATGCGAACCAAGCACAGGGATGATATAGCAAATGCTAAATTGATCCCAACCATCTTACCCACCTATATACCACCTCTGAGCGACAAAATAAATCAAGACATCGTACCTAGAGATTTTGAGTATGCCTTGGTCACTGCATACCTCCCGAAGGGGATACTCATAGTTTAAGAAGACCAAGATAAGATTGTGGCATTGAAGTTTAGCGACCTCAACCGTTGAGATCACAAAGTTTACAACATGCTCACCCCACATAAGTACCTCACCCAGACTAAGTGAAATAATTCGAAGATAATCCCCGAGTTGTGGACCCATAACCTCGCTCATTCCACCTTTCTCAATGTCATGAAGATTCCTCACTTTGGACGACACCAGGAGGTGAATGCATGTGTCAAACTATTGTTGTCTTGTTACCATGGATGTTATTTGTGGCTAAACTATTGTATAACAGTTGATCTGATGCTGATCAATCGGATCATGGGGTTAAGTATGCAAGGACCTAATCCACAAGAGTTTTACCCCATAAAATCCATGGATTGCGCTCTAGCACATCGGATCAAGGACACTTATGGAGATGTCGAGAAGGGTATGTGTGTCTACAAGGTAGATTCTATATAGAGTGGCGCAGTGCGCCTCACCTGTCAATTGATTGTAGGGAAGTTAGTATGAAAAACCCAACCCACCCAAGTCATTATTTTTATAGTCGAGCTCGCAGGGAAGTGCGTAGAAGGACTTCAGATGAACTGGGTGAATTACCTAGTGAAACAATTAGAACTCGATTGTAGAGAAGCCCAGGATCAAGGGTACAAATTTCATTCTAGTTGGCTATTGATCCTAATCACTTTTATTTCCTGGGAGATGACGAAAGGTGCGACCTTCCCGAATATCGAGCCTTTTGAGCCATTGGTCGTGAAGTTCAGTACACTGTGGTACTCAAGCGATATGAATAAACAATGGTAGTCCAATGCTATTTTTCATACCTATTATAACCAGTTGAAGACAATCATCCAGTCCAAGCCTCGCATCACTTTGAACACTCTACACCAATTCAGGCCCTTGATGAATTTCAATGCAGACTAACATTTTATTTACATTACAACGTGTGCTGACGAACACAAGAAATAACTCCAATCCTACTTTAAGATAACAGAGGAGGACTTGGAGGAGGACTTGGAGGAGATCACCAAGGACTAGTCAGTAGACCTCCTCATTCCAGTAGACCTTGCGGAGATATCCAACATCGACATCCTAGAAAATGAGCAGGATACACCCGGACCTAGCAGGACAAAGAAAACTGAAGAGGTTCAGGATTTAGACAGTGCATCAGTGAATAATGCTTCCATATCACCAGAGAAAGGAGGTGATGGTCAAGATTTGAATGACAAAGAGGCTGCACAACAATAGGGTGATGAGGTTGATCCCTTGAAGAAGAGGAAAGGTTCACCTCCAAAACTTTCCTCTCGGAAGAAATCGAAGGCCACCATGACCAAGATGCAGACCATTCTCACCTCTGATGACTTCAACTTCCTTGTAGTAGCCCCGAATGATGCTTGGTTAGAAATAACAGAGAAACAAGAAGCAAATCAAGAGGAGATGTATGATCGA
This sequence comes from Picea engelmannii, assembly GCA_009831015.1. NCBI lineage: Eukaryota > Viridiplantae > Streptophyta > Pinopsida > Pinales > Pinaceae > Picea > Picea engelmannii. Next base: position 314,101 of record ML786156.1, on the reverse strand, counting down.
ATCGAGACTGAGCTCTGAGGGGTACAAAAGGCCCTACAATCCAGCCGCGCAGTCTCCTCTATGCCAGGGGAACCAAAATTGGGAGATGATCTAGCTCAACTCCACCACCTAGCTGACACAGTCGAATTTCTACTTCGATGAGCACAAGAAGAAACAATGCAAGCCACCTAGGATTTGACACAAGTACAGGGAGTCCTTGTAGAGAAACACAGTGCTATAGAATGGAAAAATATTTCTCTCCAAGTGAAGTTTGATGATGAAAAAGCCCAGCTACAACAAGAAAAGGAACAGTTGCTCGTGGAGCAACTCGAAGAAAAGTAAATGGTCAATAGATCACTTCACTCTGTGATAGTCGTAGAAGTAAAGTTTGAAGAGCGCATTCCACAACAAGTAGCACAACTTGAAGAAGTGTTCCAGCAGCTACAACAATGCATAGAATATTTTGAGCTACGCGTAGTACCCGAGACCCCTCAATATGTAAGAGACCAAAGGGAAGAAACCGACAAGAGTGCAGTTGAAAGGCTCAAGGATCTTACCCTGGAATGTAAGCAACTCACTAATCACAGTGCCCTGACATATGGATGACTCATTGAGAGTCAAGAATTAAGAGCACTAGAGTCTCAAGTCCAAGAGGTGAAGTATCAAGCCAAAAATATACAGGCACAACTGAAGTCCCCGTCAGCTGTGGAAAGAATGAAGTGCTCCTAAGAGAAATGCACTACACAACAATAAATCCATACCAAATAGAGAATATTTATGGAGATAACTTAGAAACTCCAACCTATGCAAGATAAGGTCTATCAATTGTTTACAGAGGTAGAAGGCCAAGGAACAGAGCTAGAGCAGGTTATCACTACAACAGAACAGTGTCTAGAGGGACCTATTAATGATGCAATCATCCACAAGTTCATTGAAAAGGAGGTCATTGCATAATAGCAGGTCGAAGCAGCTCGATCCAAGCTCGAGGCATTCAAAGTAGAACTAGTTAGACAGAGTGACCCAGGACGAGTCACAGGTGAGTGTTGGGGGCCTGTTGGCCCTTGACCAAGTTTTGGGAGATCCTTTCTCAGGTTGATCTATTTTGGGACTTCGATGGCCTGTCGAAGACAGAGCACAAGATGAAGCATAGATTGCAATATATTGACCCCTTTTTGGGTCCTTTTTGGGATTTGGGAATATGTAACGGGAATGGGATGTCGACCCATAGGTTTACCCATGTTTAGGCTTATTTTGTATGTATAAATAGAAGGCTAGGCAATGTAAGAAGTAGTTTAATAGTGCACAAGTGTTGTGAAAGTTAACTAAGTGATAATTTTGGGATCTGTGTGATCAAGAAGTGTAAGGATTCATTCATACCATGTGAGACTTATAGAGCCAAGTGCAAGTCATTGTAAGAGACCATGGAGGGCTTTCTGTTGTAATGCAAGAAAGAAGGATCTAGCAAGTTGTGCATATCTTATGTCCTATGCAGAGTAAGGTTTTGAGGCTTTGTGCATGTAACCCATTGAAGGAGATAATAAAGAAGAATATTTGGTGGACGTATCCCTAGGGTGGGGGTGAACCACGTAAATACTGTGTTATTCTGCTCTGTGCGATGTTATGATGTGTTTATGTGTTATGTTCTAAGTGATTTGATATAGATAGATAGATCTGTTTATTCTTTGTGCTTATGAAGAATCTGGATGCTATATCTGACATCTATGAGCTTTCTTAGTACTTGAATATGCTAAATCCAATCTAATTCCTTTGCTAAGTGCTTATATATCTTAGATCAGGGTGAATGTTGTGATGCTTTGGTTTCTCTGCGGAGTAGATATTGGTTATATAATGATGAAATAACGATGCAAAGTGCTCTATTAAGTGTTATAATCACATATATGTGTCCCAGATAAGGTTACAGACACCTGAGTCCTGCAACCACCCCTGCCTCTACCTCAAGTGAGGCTTCATCTGCTTCACAGGTGTTGCCGAAAGGGCCGGTAGTTAGGGTTTTGTTGGTGCTCTATTGTAGTGTTGAACCCTGGGTCTTCCCTTGTTCTAACAATGCTCTCAAACATAATACTCTCAACAAAAGTTTCAAAAACAATTTCACGACATGTATCTAATATTTCTTGTAAACAAGGTGTGATTTGTGGATAAGGATTTAAGGATTTTTCTTTAAATTGAAAATCTATATCTCTAATCGCTTCTATTAAAATATTAGAAAACTTAAGATCATTTTAATCACCTATGTGTCCTTCGGTAATTGAATTTGGAAATTGATTAGAGAAAGAGTTAGAAGAACATAAACATGCACCTCTATCGACAATCAAATCTTCTTCCAGTCTAACTACAATAGTATAAGATTGAAGATGAAATGATTTAGAAGAAAGACTGGTTTCCTCATTAATAAAATAATTCTCAATAGATGCTACCTCTTCCACTTGTTCAAATTTTTCTAATGGATTCATTTCATTGTGTGAACAAGATTCAATTTGCAAATTGGTGTTATGATCTATATTTAATTCATCATATGAAGTTAAATCTTGTTTAATGAAGGGGGCACAAACATCTGAAATAAGATCTGATATAAAAGATAAATCATCAAGACGAAACTTACAAAGAACATTATTGATCTTTATTGAAAAATTCTTTGAAGCTAAATCATCCTTAATTAATAGAATATATAATTCTTTACATAATTTATTGTAATCATAAATCTCTAAGGAATCTAAAAATTTACTTGCAAGTTGAAACCAATTGAAAATAAAATAGGTCAGAAAATATTAAAAACAACATTTTATTCGGCCTCTAAAAGTGAATGCGAATAATATGCATAAAATGTTTAAATTAATAATACCATGTTTGATACATTTACACAAAAACTTGTTAAGATGAGTTTTTACAGATACATTCCCTTCACCATCAAATGTGAGTTTTGAAAAGAGAGAAAATGTCTTGTTGGAAACATCAGGTAATGAGAAATGGAAAGCATGTTCCAACACCGGGATTTGGGCAGGAGCCATGATAAATTAAATACATTTGAATTAAACATTCTGTAAGGCTAGGTTGTCATTCAAACCCTCTTTCTAGCACCATTTGTTGACGAATGATATTGATCACCTGTCAACTGAAAGGGAATAGTACATTCTGAGGTTGTTTAAGTGTAACCTAATCCATTTAAGGCAGTTATCCCTGACAAGTTTAATGCCTCCATTTGTCGGTGAAAGGATCTATCTAATAAATAAATGAAAAGTTGTTTATGTTCGATTACTGAGAGGGGGGGTGAATCAGTAATAGAGAAATTTAATCGTTTTTCACCATAAAATGAAAGTGTTATATCAATGTATCATTATCATCCAATAGTTGCAAAGTAAATAAACAATGAACAAATGAGAAATCACACACATACACACTACACCAGTGTTTTACATGGAAACCCAAAGAGGGAGAAAAACGCAAAATGATTTTTCTTATATGTCTTTAAGAATTACATTCATTGTAAGAACCAACTTCCTTTGTTTTCTAGATGCAACTGGAAGGAGGCTCCACCCCCCTAGTTTCTCAGGCTACAACCCGAGGGAAGCTCCAACTCCCCAATTCTCTGGCTACAACCAAAAGGAGGATACAACCCCCTATGTTCTCTGACTACAACTGGAAGGTGGATACAACTGTTGCACGAAATTGCAAGTAGTCAGTGCTCCCTGATGTGTCATGACAAGGGACTAATCACCTCTCGTGGATCCTTGAAATCTAGTGGTGGTGAGTTTACCAATAACCTGCGGGTTTTGGTGTAACGACAACCATTCTACCAACAAATGGTATCAGATCTAGAGGTCACGAGTTCGATACACACTCGGATCATCATTAGGGGTATATTTTTGCACAAAATTGCAAGTAGTCAGTGCTCCCTGGTGTATCGTGACAAGGGACTAATAACCTCTCATGGATCCTTGAAATATGGCAGTGGTGAGTATACCAATAACCTCCAGGTTTTGGTGTAATGAAAATTGTTCTACAAACAACAACCACTTGTCCTTTCCTCATCCAACTGACATGATGTATAAGTAGAATTATGGAAACATTGTTGCACTATCACTGTGAGATATATTGTTGTAAACCTGTACCAATCAACCTGCACCAAACAACCTGTAGCAATAACCTAAACCATGCATTGACCATGCATCAACCTGTACCTCAACCTGTAATCAACCTATATCATAAACACATGAATCAACCATGCACCAACCTATACCAAACAAGTTGTAATCAACCTATACCATAAACAAGTGCATCAACCATGCACCAACCTGTACCATCAACGAGTGCATTGAACATGCATCAAACCTGTACGAATAACCTATCACAACAACCTGTCTAAACAACCTATCACAAAAACCTGTCTCATCAATCTTATCAACCAAATAAGATATACTCACCAAGATCAATCACCAAGACAACTCTCAAATATGTGCTTCAACCAAGCATAACACAACAACTCATAATCTTCACCAAGATCAATATGTGATTCTAATAATATACCAATCATCATCACATAAAACATGTGTCAACAATAAACCATGTGTCATCACATAAGTATACTACATCATCCATAAACCATGTGTCAACAATACTACTAACAGGTGCCTCCAACCATGTCCCAAGTGTTATCACATGAAGTTGTCAAGGGTCACATGTGGTTGTTGTTTATACACAAATATGCACCCTTGATTTGTCTCTCTCTTTTCTATATACCATTCGTAGGATTGTTACCCCCTTCTGGTTGATAAAGTCGATTTCCCTTTCTAATCAATGACTTGGTTTTCCTTAGTGTCTTGCTTGACTGATTCTCAGCTCAAGGTTTTTATTTTTGCATTGAAGGATGAACACATATCATGATTTTGGTCCAAATTACTGGTCATCTTGGTTTCTATTGATTGATCTCACAACAAATCATTCAAGTCATTTGTTTTCATAGGTAACAACCATGACCATAAAGCGCAACATTCAGAGCAGTCCATTTTAGGCTAGAAACACAAGCAAGTAGATAGGCTCGATTCACAGTGACAGAAATCTCATGAACAGTTCATCTCAACGGCTCTCAAATAGTCGGGGTTTTCAAAGTCACGCAAGGATTAACGACTAGACAAAAGTCTCGAAGAGACGAAGTCCCAAAGTTAATAAGAGACTGCCAGGTCAACCAGGAGAAAGTGACTTCGAGGGATTTCCATCCAAAAAGTCCTGAAGTCCTGAAGTTCGAACTCCCAAAGTGAGTCTGGGTCATCCAAAAAGAAGGGACACATGGATCCAGATCTCTCACTTCAGAGATACAACACTCTGGAGGATTGTAGGAGATATTCATTGAAAAGTCTCGAAGAGTCGAAGCCTGAAATCCCGAAATAATTGTGGACCACTGATCTCAAACTGTTGATATTGGTAGCGGTATCACATGAAGGCCCGAAGTCCTGAAGTCCCAAAGTAAATCTCGATCGTCCAAATCAAGAGTCCACATGTCATTAGATCTCACACTTTGAAATTTTTACTTTGGAGGATTGTGCAAGAAATCAAAAGAAAACCCATGAAGCCCGAACTCCCGAAGTGAATCTCGGTCATCCAAAACAAGAGGACACATGGAGACAAATCTCACACTTTTGGAATTCAACACTTCGAAGGATTGTAAGATCTATGCACTGAAAAGGCCTGAAGCCTGAACTCCCGAAGTAGTTGTGGGACATTGATCTCAAATCAACAAGAGTCGTTGATCTTTGCAACAATATCAATTGAAGGTCCTAAGTCCCAAAGTAACGTTCGACTGACATGTTACTGTGGTCCCAGCCACTCTATAGGTGTTTTTCAGCTCAACACTTGGTGCTCATTTGTTAGAGACATGTGGAATCCATCTATCACTTACACATGGCACTCATTTCAAGCATTTTTAGACATGTCTTTAGTCTATTTTCGAGTGACACATGTCACCCCTCTGTCCATGATATGTCAGCATAGTGATGTCAACCTGCCATGTCAGCTGTGGGTGTTACCCATGATTTTTGTCGTCATGATGATGTATTGATGATGGTGTACTCAGGCTCTTCATAAGAACTTTCTCCTGAGAAAAGTTACTTTCATCTCTTCCCAGAAAACTCATTTTTGGAGAAGGTTCGCAGGCTGCTAATAAATTTGGGTGCGAGAATGACCCATTCTCGCAGGCTTCTTTAAGCCAGGGTGTGAACTTCTCGCATTGTGTAGTATTGCCAGCCCGCGAACTCATTTTTTCAAAAAATTGGATTTGAGTTTTGGAATCTTCAACTACCCAGATTAGTCTAGGTGCCTCATAAGAGTTTCTTTGACCATTGATTGGTGTCTTTCTTGTCTTCATTTTTTTGCATGAATAGTCTTAGGATTTCAAAGGATCTTCTTGTCACTTTTGTCTTGACTTTCGTTTCTTGACTTTTCTTGGCAAAACCATACTCTCTGATTTCATAATCTGAGTGTGTTTGATTAGTTAAGAACCGGTGATCGGTTGAAAGTTGAGTTTCTTGGTCTTTATCATTTTCTTATCGTTTGAAAGATCATTGTTCTTATGCGATTGAAAAGACTATATTGGTTTGCTTTTTATTTTTGCCTTCATTGAAAGAGTGATTTGGGTTTTTATCATTGCTTGTTCATTGGTATTTTATTTTCAATACTCTCACTATCATGGTTTGGGTCCTTTTTGAAAAGTGAACAAACGTTTTTCTTTCAAAAAATCTTTTTCGTCTTTGAAAACATTGAAAATCAATTGTTGAAATTATTGCAAAAGACACGATAGAGAATTTTTATTTGATGCGTGATTTGTTGCATTTTTGTTTTAAAGGAAATTTTACATTGTAGTTCAAGGTTGATCTGGAAAACTTTCTCTTTCCCTCCCATACATAAGATTCATTGAACGAAAATTGCTATATTTCATTCTTATCCATGCATTGTTGGGTCAGAGTCATACAACATAAGTTTCATCTCTGTTTCCTTTGAGTAATCAATAGCTCTTAATAACACTGCGCAATTGTAAAATTTATCTGGTAACTCTTTTCTAGGGATATTTTACACCAACATTTAGCTAGGCTAGCGCTTTGGAGTAAGAAGAGAGATACACTCTCCAAAATCACAAAACACACAATAGTATCTTGTGTTAGGGAGTGTTAAATTCCATTTGCAACATCTTTTCCTAGGAATCCCTTCTTACACAAGGTTCAAGCACGTGGTCGCATTGATATTGACAGCGTCACTCACCCTGCTTTGTTGATCTCAGTGTAGATATTGCACGTATTACAGGGATCACTCGGAGGTATACCCACAATGATGTGTGGAAGCCTTTTGAGCTGATTTCGGGCTAGATACCCTGCCCTTGCGTGTGGATCAGATTGTCAACTATCCCCCCAGGCTTTATTGTTGTAGGTGGTGACCTTAGTGGCCTATCTTTCTAGGTTCTTACCCAAGGTGACTGTGAAGGGGAAAGTCTTCACGGTACCTGGAATTGACATTGACCAAAATCACTCGGGCTCCTTGGAGGGTATACCCACGATTATGTGTGGGAGCTTGCACCAGGGTGTAAGTCTATTAAGCAGTTCATCAGCGTAACTTTTCCACCCTAGCCCATCCCCTTCTCATCTCGTTGTTGCAACGTTGGATTTCATCACCAACTAGTGGCTTCGAAATTAGAAGGTCTTGTTTGCTTGGTGTTGCTTCCTAGATTTTGTTTATTAGCGCGTGTTGTTTGTTTCTCGAAGTTGACCATAGGATTTTCTTCGTGAAGTTTTTCACTTGTTTACAATAGCTCCTCCACGTCATTCACGTAGAATGCAGGGTTTATCTCCAAAGCATATGGAAGGTTCTCAACCCTTGCCTACAAGTACACCTGAGGGCTCTCCTCGGCAAAGTGAAGTCATGGTTGTCACCACACCACAAGTGGAACGAACTGACTCTCTAGAAAATTTTCGAATTACAAATACTCGAGAGGACTTTTGACTTCACCCTGATTCTGAGAGACGTTTTATGCGAGCAAACTCTTCCGGAGACTTAATTGTTGTGTATTCCGGATCTCCGACTGGACCTAGGGACCAAGATCCTTTTTGGTCTACGGGCATTTTTCGATGGGACCTTTTTGGTCCAGGTTCACCTATCATTTCCAAAATCAACCCACCAGTGATTTCCGAAATCTCTAGTATAGAGACAGTACTGGTGACTACCACTTATCACTTTACCGTCCCTGCCGAAATGGCCCATCTCACAACTACTTCGAGTGTTCCAAACGGGTTTACTGTAGTTAGTCTTTCTCCTATCAACACATCGTGAATGCCTAACGTCATTCTGACACTACCACCTAGATACCATGTGTTGAATGCTTTGATTCCTACTCCTGCGCAAACTCCATCCGGCTCTCCTAGTGGTCCTTCTTCTTCTAGGCACTTTCTTCCCGGTTTTGTTCCAACACTCCCTCAATTTCCTTTTGGAGGACCTTCTTTGTCTTCTACTAGAAATCCTCATCCTAGTGGCACTATTCCTTCATTCACTCCAAATTACCAGTTTTCGGTTGGTGGACAATTTCACCAAGGTGGTATGACACAACCCCCTCTTAGTGGGCACATTCCAATTGGAACTTTGCACCCAATTGGAACACCACCTTCAATGGGAGGACCGACCACACCTTATGGGAAAAACATACCTCCATTCCTGGCCCAGTATTGGAATCAGTTGATACAAAATCCTCCTCAAACGACTGGGGGGCAGCAGTTTCCACCTGCGTCCGTAACACCCCCTAGTATGGGCCAACCATATATAGGTTCGTTCAATCACATTTGGGGGGTGAATGCTCAAACTCAAGCCCCTATTCTAGGGTATACTCCTATGAGCTACTATCCTCTCCAACCACCACTGAATATGCCTGGGTCTTCACATTATATGCAGACTGCTTATGGTCCTACTGGTTTGCTGATAGGGCTTCCTCCCCAAAGCCACCAGTACCCACAGGTGAATCAACAGTTACCCTTTCTCGCCACTTTCGATATTTTGGATTTGTCAAGGATTTTAAATGATCTTATTCATCACTCTCCCAACTGGCCTGTTATACCAGCCAAGCTTCCATCGGACATTCCTAAATTCGATGACAAAGTGGGAGAGGACCCAAATAATCACGTTATGAATTTTCACCTATGGTTCTCATCCAACTCGTTGATGGATAACTCTATTCATTTACATCTTTTTCAATGAACCCTTATCGGTTCTGCTGTGAAGTGGTATATTGAATTGCCACGAGGTTTCTTCTCTGATTTCAACACCCTCGCTATGGCTTTCCTTACGCATTACCAGTTACTGATCCGTTATGATATGGGGACCGAGATTTTGACTTCCTTCAAACAGAACAAAGGCACTCATATCTCTGATCAAATCCATGAGTGGCGAAGGAGACGACGTCTCATTAAAGTTGAGATCCCTGATTAGTTACTGGCTGAGTGGTTTAGAAAATCATTTGTAAACGACATAGGTAAGGACATTGCCATGGGTGGCGTAGTCATGGAAGAGCAGGATATAAGTCGTGCTCAATATCTTGGCCTCGTTTATTCACAAATGAGAACCCTTTACGATATATTACCTGACTTACCTCATCCTAATACTTCCAGCACTTCAACTACTCCAGCTGCCTTACATGCAGCTGACAGTGTGATTGGTACTGCCCAAGCCCAATCACATTCTGCTTCAAGCACCAACCCTAAATCTGCTTCTTCTAATGGTCAAAATGCTCTGTCTCCTGCCACTCCCACCGGTAATACTTCTGAGGTAAATGTCGTCCAATCTACCCCTACCGATAAAAACAAATCTAAAAAATGGAAGAGGTAAGAATAAGGAGGGAAAAAATAATTCTCAAGTAGAGAAAACCAAGACTACCCCTGTTGACGATCGAGATAAGTGCAAACCACGATAACCTTGCCTTATCTATGGTGATGATCACTACACAAAGGTTTTTCCACGATGTACCGAGGTCACTAAGTTCCTTCAAGGAGCTCCAAAACCACCTCCACCAATTGTCTTGTCCCAACCCTTCCTGTCTCAACAACAGGCTCAGTTGGTCATCCATGACCAACCCTCATCTTCTACCACCTCTTATGTTTTGATGTGTACTGGCGATTCTAAGAAGAACAACGTTTCCCTCACTACTCAAGCCAAAGATTATTCTCCCTCTAAGGAGAAGGTTGATGATCTACTGCTTTCCTCGGCACAACCCTCTCCAGCGACTCCACCTACCAATGGTCCTCTTCATCTCGAACGACCAAGCCTCGACACAGTTCTTCTACCGAACATCTGTGGTTGAAGCCAGTCAAAGAAAGTATCATCATACTTGATGATCGGTCCAGCTACATGCTGGGCCATAAGCTGACACCATCTCAACATCCTAGGATCCCTGGGAGCCGGTAAATTCCACTCAACCTACAGCCTCAGTAATGGAACCCTCTCAAGGAAGAAGGACACTAGCAAAGATCCGTACTTGAATTGCTTCAGGTTGCCTCATGTACATTTGGTCAACTGTCGTTTTACGCTACGAAGAATTGCATCTACCAAGTTGAACACCTGAGGTTTAGTACACTCAATAGCATACTAGAAGTAACTCTGTAACGCCATGTGAGGAGAAGAACTCCCAGCCATCTGAGCTATGGTGAATAGGATAGTACGGAGGGTCAAATCTTGTACCCCCCAAATAACTTCTTTTCCTTTCTTTCTCTCTACCTCAGGAGCACAGTGTAAATGGTAGCACTCACTCATGGGAAACCCACCACCTCTGATACCAGTCAGGCTCACATAGTACCCCCGCCATGACAATCCAGTCAAAAATTAAATGTCCTCAATATCTAAGGATAGTGTGTGGACCCCCACATGAAATACTTGTTGATCAGGGTCCCATATACACACCAGGTACTCTAATAACCTGAATTGGGCCCTCATGCCCGAGATACGAAATTACTTCAGGAGGCCACAGTTTCTCAATGCAACAATAGTAGGTGGATGATTTATGGCAATTGCATTGTCTTCTTCGTGCTCCCTTTCGCGCCATTCAAGAACCATTTTGATGGCCAATTATCTGCATAAGGAACACAAAAAGAAGATTAGCAACTTTTTTCATGATTTAGTTCTCTTTTATTGGGTAAATTTAAAAAAAAAAATTGAGCTTTGTGGTTCTCGCAGGTGCCCTTTGTGCACAGTGCGAGAACCTCGCAGGCTACTATGGGCTCACCTGCGAGAATTCCCCATTCTCGCAGGTCCCGTGTAGCCCACCTACAAGAATGGCAGCGCGCAAGTAGGGCTCACTAAATCAATTCAAAAATGGATTTTTAACCCATGGAAATGCAAAATTAAACTATGAAAGAGTAAAGGACAAAGAGCCTACCTCACTATCACTGACGGCTCGCTGAATGGATGCTCGTAACTCCCGCAATCTGACGCCGAACTTTGAGGGTAAAAGAGGGGTTTTTGAGCTCAAACAATGGAAAGGTAAAAATGATATGGTAAAAAGATTTTTTACTCCTTTTTATTTACTTTTACTATGTCATTTGGTTTTTTATGATTATTTATCTATTAAACCCTAATCCCTAATGTCCTTTTGAGTGTAACTTTTGCAGGTGTAATGACTTCGAGTTTCTTATATAGGGATGGAAACATATTTTTTCTTTGTCATCGCGTGTTTTGATTGTTTTTTTATGGTTTTTGTATAAAACCTTGAGCGTGGTATTTGTCCATTCTTGCGCTCACAAATACATGAGAACGTGATCGAGCATACTTTTATCACTTTTTTAGGCTCAACAAGGTTATACAAAAAAGGAAGCCCCCCTGGAGTCCTCTTTAAGCTCTTTTCAGACTCTCTAAATATCAAAAGATAGCCGAGCGAACTTGCTATTTTCATGCTCGATAAAGTATTTGAAGTAAGCGTCTGGTGAGCAATAATTTATCTCTTTTTCGGTCTCATCCAGACTATTTTACGAAAAAGGAACTGAGAGAGTTCTCTTTTAAGTGTTTTTCCAAACTCTATAATCATGAAAAACCTTCGAGTTTTCTATCTCTGGACTCATTAAACAAACATCGACAGACCCGTAATGGGACCGAACCACTCCTTATTAGGGTTCGTTAAACATACTCCGAAGGACTTATCCAAAGGATAAGCTTATATCAACAAGCATATGTTATCCTCCTCAAGCTTGCGTAAAAATAAAGAGGTACTCGCCAGAAATGGTGGGGGAAAATTTGGGAAAGGGATATGTTTTCATCTTCGTATTAATTGGTAGTAAGTGTCTCTCTTGAACATGACACCCCCTATTCATTACATTTGAAGCCGGTTTGGGAAATCCATTTGTCTCTCATTCGATTTGCTACAAGTTCATTTCATGTGTCGTCTTTGATTCTATGCTGCCAAATCATTGGTCGTTTCATTCATATGTTCAAGAGAAGTCCATCTAAAACCTATATTGATTCGACCATATGGAGTTATCCATTCTCTCTGTGTCGGCCTTCCGTGTGTCCAGTCCAATTTACATCATACTCTGTTTCACCTTCAAAATCTGTTACTCATTTCATGTCATTGATGGGGGATACATCAAGGCCCTCCTGTGACGAGTTTTGTTCCATCGACTTCGGCTCATTATCTGGAATCAAGACTTAGAAACTCTTTTATACCTTGGAACTTGCATGCCTTAATGGCAGGTTTCCTCGCTTTCGACAGTGGGTTTACATCATTGACCCCTGATTGAAAGATTCCATCAGATGTTTGACTTCAACGCATTCATTCACACTCGATGGATTGTACCAGGGTACCTTGGGAGTCATTGACATCAATGGTGATTTCCCTCACACTTGTTAACGGTTTCATCAATGACCGGTAATCAAGTGGTTTCTGCCATGTTCGACTTCAACACATGTAATCACATGGTTAGATTCGTACATTTGGGTGACGAGATTGAAGACCCTGGATATCATCTCTTTTGTCCTGGTTGCGATGGAGTATGTATAATATGTGACACATAGATCCACTATGTATGTCTCATGGCTATGTCGTCTCTATTTGAAATTTCTCGCATAGATCCATAGTGTATTCCTGGTGGATATGCTATATTTTGACAGCTTGGATCCACAATGTATGATTGGTGGCCATGACCTATGTCTACAATGTCATCCATCTATGATCTGATTATGGGAATGCCTACCTCAAAATTGGTATATATGATATTTTGCAGATGCTTGATGGTTTGCAGGTTTTCGATTAGGTGTGCTCCTGGTTTCCGACACACACATGCAGCTTAAAAAGTCTTTCGGCTGTCATTGATTCCAACCTCATACTTTGGGGGGCATTTTGTTACCCATGATTTTGGTCATCATGATGATGTATTGATGATGGTGTACTCTGGCTCTTCATAAGAACTTTCTCCTGAGAAAAGTTACTTTCATTTCTTCCCAAAAAACTCATTTTTGGAGAAGGTTCGTAGGCTGCTAATACATTTGGGTGCGAGAATGACCCATTCTCGTAGGATGCTTTAAGCCAGGGTGCAAACTTCTCGCACTGTGTTGAATAGATAGGGTGTGAACTCTTCCTAAAGAAGGGAAAAAGATGAATTCTCGATGCTTCTAGAAGGGAATCTTCTAGAAGAATGGGTTGGCATTCGAATGGTTATCTTTGTACTGGATTCCCTAATATTTTGGATCATTCTTATCCAAGTAACTATCTCATTCTCTCCTATATATTGAGGTAATTCTCATGGAAAAGGTGAAGCAATATTCATTGGAGAATTGGTGAAAGAATTGTGTGAAGGACTTAGCTTGAACAACAGCTTGTAGACTCTAGCAAGTCTATCAAGAGGATTTGATCTTCTTCATGCAAGGATTGAGCAAGTGTGTGTGTTGGAGAGAAGAGCCATCAAAAGGAATCTTGCGACATCAAGGCTATCAGGTTGTAATCTTTACTTTCAATTAATATGATACAGTGGCATGTCCCTTTCCCATAAAGCTATTCTCACTTTATTGTGTAATTCCTTGATCATACACATAAGTTGACTGTTGAATATATTGTGCTATCTTCACTTTGGTTGGTTTGTGTTGTCTTGGTCTTGACCTCACAAGAGCACTAGAGTGAAGAAAAAGAAACAAAGACCCTAGGAAGTGATATAAAGGTATGTTAATTGTTCCTTCCTATTAGTTAATTCAATGGTCAGAACTTAGGGAAAGATTCATGTCTTGTCTTGTTTTTTTCTAGATCTAGGTGGATCTAGGGAGATCTGTTAGTGTCCGCACCTACCGATTAGTTCGATAATAGTGGGAGATCATCCTTATGGAAGTGTTCTTGTTCAAGAGCCAATATTAGCGCCATCTCCATGTGCAGTTTTAATGGATCCTAGAATTGGTGGGCGGATAAAATTTAGCGGTAGCGCTAAATTTAGCAGGCGTGCTTAGATTGCAGATCATGACTAGATCAATGACCACGTTTCATTACGGGGACGCAACATGCTCAAACAATAAAATTTTTGAGTGGTCCCATAATTGAAACCATGGTATAGAGGAAGAGCTATGTGGCAGAAGGTGGTGAATTGTAGGCTCAAAAGAGGTGTGAATCCAAACCGCATTTGATGGCCTCGCAATCATGTGCGTATATAACAACAAATCCGAGAGAAGCACGTGGATGATCCCTAGGCATTAAGCCTCACCCCGATCCCGAGGAGAGATAAATTAAGAAAAGAGGGACTGGTAGCTGAAGCCTCAACTCAATCCATAAATATTAAACTTAGAATATATAACTGAGGAGAGAGGATTGTCATCCCGAAGTACCATGATGGATGATTTTTTCTTGCAGGCCCATACTGATCCAAGATTGCATCTGACAGGATGAAACATGCATGTTCTGACAAAAGGATGCATAGACGTAAGGCCTTCAATAGGGATGGATAGATCACACTCCTGACAGTTTTCGACTAATCTGAGTATAAATAGGTTAGTTCAAGATTTTGTTATAGTTGTCAACTGGTTGAGCAGAGCTCCCCATTTTGTAATATTTTGACAACATAGTTGTTCTATGGTTTTGTATGAGACCTGAGACTTTCGCATTAATAGAAGTCAGTTTCTTTCATCATCTTGTTTAATCTACATTGAAACACTCGTAATGTAGGTTTGATTATAATATTGTTGTGACCAATTTTAGTATTTTATTTGTTACCTTGTTTCTTCTTATGATGAAATGCTTGTGCATGGAGGATCCAGATGATTTTTTGTAGTCACATAGTAATGGATGTTTGATTATTATGTTGTTGTGATATATTTCATTGTCTACAACTTAAGTTCAAGAGTTCTCTTGTGCCCGAGTTTTTCTTCACAAAGCTGCTTGAAGGCCAGATTCCCATGGAAGACTTGTCCAACTTTCTCACTAATTCTTCCTTTTTCTCACCTTTAACCTTAAACCACTAGATTAATTTGATGAGGACATCATTTCCCTATCCATGTATTGTCTATTTTATATCTTAAAACATTCTCATACTGAGCTTTGTCCACTTGACCTCCATTCATAAACCTACCTCCACAAACATTTTGATGGGTACTGAGATTATCCTATTGCAATATGAGGGTGACTTTTAGTGCTAAAAACAAGTATGTACCAATAACGTATCAATTACTCATCAACTATGACTCATCAATATGTACCAACATCATCAACTATACATGTCATGTATGTGCCAACTCATCAACTACTTGTCTCAACAATGTACCCAACATGTACCTCAACCAAAATCCCTCATCAATTTCACCATCCAAATCTGATTTGTAACTTTGAAATAGACCTGGTGTATACGATCACATACCCGCAAACCTTCCTTAACCTTAACAATAAGAGACTAACATTTTCATCAAACTTTACTTTAGTCTCACATGACTAATTTTGGATTAGTCAACAACCCTAACTTGAAATAATCATAACTATGTACATGTAATGAATAAATATATAAATGGTACACAATGTTTCTCAATGTATTTTTATGCAATTTATTGAGACTTCACTAATTGGAACTTCTCAGAAAAGGAGTTATAGAAAAAATGGCACACCTGGTTCAATTATGGCTTATTCTAGAGAGTGAACTTGTAGAGTGTGCCCCGCATGGAATATTTATTGTATGGATATGAAAATTTTATACATAATACTACAGACTATACTCCAACCAACACATTTTTTCTTACGGAATTTGGATCTTTTATGAATAAGTTATGACGTTTTTACCTGAAACACCTATTTTAGACGAGTTTTAGGACTAGCCACAAACCCTATTTTCCACGGAGTGTAACTCCAAAAATACAAAAACCCACAAGCTGAAATTTGTACCAAAAATACTTGGATATGTTTTATCAACGACCTTCCAATTTCACGGTCTAAATCAATCTAGAACAAAATTTATTTCCAATATTGTAAGATGACCTGTAAGAAAGCATCATCAAAATAATTTTTCCTCCCTTGAATTTCGGCCTTCTTTAATTCACCTTCCCACTGAAATTTGTCTTAGATATACTTTGGTTACCTCAGTCACTTGTATATATTCAATATTCTCAAGTGTGATTAAAATGAGAGAGCATTGCCTCTTATTTCTACTTTCATGTAGCTTCCTCAAGGGGTTACCTTTTAACCATCTTAACCCACT
The DNA here is from genome assembly GCA_009831015.1 of Picea engelmannii. NCBI lineage: Eukaryota > Viridiplantae > Streptophyta > Pinopsida > Pinales > Pinaceae > Picea > Picea engelmannii. Next base: position 297,437 of record ML786156.1, on the reverse strand, counting down.
TTCCTTATTTTAGGGTTAACCCACTTCTAATTTCTCCATTAACTTTATTATTTAAATAATTTATTTTGTATCCACTTTTATTTATAGTACACTCACCACTTCACTTTATTATTTAAATAATTTCTTCTTTGCAAACACTTTGACTACTTTGACTTTTTGGGGCTTCTAGATGACTCATGAGGGTTCTCCAACTTCACATGGCCATAACTCTCTAACCGTGAGGATTTATGTGACATTACACATACCAATGGAAATGGAATGACATATACTATACATCTAGAATAGTCTTGCCTGCAAATATATCAAAACTTGTACCATTATCCATCAAACAAACTTGGGTCCATTACCCAAACCTGGGTTCTCCAACTTCACGTGGCCATAACTCTCTAACCATGAGGAGTTATGTGATGTTCCGCATACCACTAGAAATGGAATGACATGTAATATCCATATATAATAGTATTACCTTCGAATATATTAAAACTCATATTGTTGTACATCAAACAAAATTGGTTCCATTATGCAAACCTTGGTGCTAGCAGAATTCGCTACCGGACTTTCTCCAAGGGTTGAAATCATTCACTAAGGGTTGAAATCAATCTACAATAACACTCTCCAATGGTTGACATCAATTAAAAACAACAATACATACCAACTTTCCATCAACCTAAGCCAATTGTGTGACAATATCCCCCTTTGGCATTAATGGCAACACCAACATTGATGACAACACTTAGTCATGATAACATTCATTCTTATACTCCTCATAAATGTTTATATCTCTCTTCCTTTGACATAAATGGAAAAGGGTATCTCCCTTTGGGGATGGTCCCAATGACTAAAATCTCCTTGGGGTTGCTCCCCCTATCTATATGCCTCTGTGCTCTCTCTCCAGTAATTTCTATCATGCATGTGATAAATATCTCCCCTTTGTCATCAATGGAAAAGGTATCTTTCCATCTAGGGATGTTCCCCCTAACTGAACTTTCCTTGGGAATACTCCCCCCGACTGAACTCTTCCCAAAACTTCTCTCCCAACCTGAACTATCCTCTTTATGGTGCTTCCTCATGTAAATCTAAGACATATAAGATAAGAATTCAAAAGCATTCATTTTGGAGTAGAAATTACTCTGAGTCTCTAGCGATGATACTCAAAGGCTTCCCATGGAAGTGGTTTTGTAAAGATGTCTACCACTTATTCTTTTGTTCCCACATATTCAACTCTGATGTTCTTCTATGAAACATGTTCTCGTAGAAAGTGATACTTGATTTGAATGTTCTTCGTTTTGGAGTGCATTACCAGGTTCTTGAGATATTGATGGCGCTTGAATTATCACAATAGATTGGAATGGGATCGTCATGCTCAACTTGTATATCTATCAGAGTTTGTTTCATCCATAGAACATGTGTACAACATGTTATTGCTGCAATATACTTTGCATCGGTTGTAGATAAGGATACTGATGATTGTTTATTTCTTAACCATGATACTAAACACTCACCCAAGTAGAACGTTGCTCCAATGGTCTTCGTCGGTCATCAATGCAACCTACCCAATATTCATATGTGTAGGAAATAAGTGATAAATCCTTTCCTTTTGGATACCATAATCCAAACTCTTATGTTCCTTTGAGACATTTGAAAATACTTTTCACTGCTAATACATGTGATTCCTTTGGTTCTTCTTGAAATCATTCCATCTGTCAAACTGCCTACATTACATATGGTATAGATGTTGTCACATATAGTAAGCTACCAATCATTGACCTGTATTGTCTCTAGTCTGTAGACTTTGAATCATCATCTTTGCTCAACTTGCAACCGGTTTGCATAGGAGTGGTAACTAGTTTGCAATATTCCATTCCGAACCTCTTTAGAATTTCTTTGATATACTTAGTTTGAAAAATAAAAATTCCATGGTTTATTTGACATTTTTGAAGTGCCAGAAAGAAGGATAGTTATCCAAGTAATGACATTTCAAATTAATTCTGCATATCCTTTGCAAATTTCTGGCTTAACCTGTCATTAGTACTTCCAAAAAAAATATCATTAACATAAATTTCAATTAATAAAATACTGCCTTGAGTTACCTTGATGTAGAGGTTGTTGTCTGCACTTCTTTTCCATAGTTAGTAGGGAGTTTTGTCATTGTTGTTTATGATCATTACTCTATTTTGAATGTGAAATGTTGTATGCACTACATGTATCCAAAACATATCTATCAATTTTGAAACCATTAGCATTGTTCGAGCCATTTCTTGTGTAATTATCATCCATTATGATAATGTTCCTTTGTCTCTGAACCACTCTTTGAACCAATATATGAATCCATTCTCTTGTCCACTGTCATATATCTATCCAAACCTACTAAGTATTCTTATGAATCCATCTTTTTTTATATTTTCCAAGACTCTACTTGCGCATTTTTCCATACTGTTGACCCATTTATCACTCTACTATCATGAAGTATTGATTAATCTATCAAACTGTACTTCTGCTAACTAACTACTCTGGATTTTTCTTCTCAAAATTTACAAGCTTCTCGAAGGATGACTCTTTGGTCTGTCATATCTACCGCATAGACTCCACCTATCTAATATTCATATTACTTGGGAGTCTCTAAGCCGGATGGATCAAAACAATTCTTGCTATGATGTGTATTCATCATCATCTTCATTGGTAGATTCATCATATCTCTGAGCTCTAACTTCTTTCTTTCTATCTGTGGATTCATATTTAACTACAATGCCTAAAAGTACAATCTTTTGAACCTGTTCCTTATTTACATGTCCTTCTTTTCTTTCAATTATTTTCTAAACCTTTCTGTATCTGACATCTTTCTTTTTCTCTCTATAATTTTATTCATCTCGTTTTATTGTCAATCTTGCAATCTCTTGAACCTTTTCTTTGTTCACCTGTTATTCATGTTTTCTTATCGACACTTTCTTACATCTGATATCAGTGTTCTCTTTCATGGAAGTATCGATCATGCTTCTACAATCACTAGTTGTCTGTCCATAGTTATGACATTTGTAACATTCAATGTTATGTGGGGCCACATATGCATTTCTTTCTTGAACATTTCTTTTATAATCCTTGCAATCTACAACCTTATGTCCAAAGTTAGTACAATAAAAACAATGACCGTGAAATAAATTTGCATACCTGGGAGTGAATGATCTTCTTTGTAGCGTAGTCCTTCTGAATTTTTTCCTTGACTAATTATGATCATGATTGAAGCTTATTTGTGGCTTGAGCATGGATGGTATTCTTGAAGATGTACCTTCAATATTTTTCTAAGATTCTGGTTGACCATGATTCTTTCCTTTTAGTACTTCTACATAACACTTTCTATTTTCTTCATTCTTCTTTTCTAGCAACCTAGTGTGATTCTCTTTATTCTCTATATCTGATGTGGATGTTTCTGTCTCTTCAACGTTCTTATTGAGCTTGAAGATTTTACTTCTCAATGTGAAAACTTCTTCTTCAATCTTCTCAACCTCTTATTTTTTCTTCATTATCTAAGACTTCATGACTTCTTCTATTCTTTTTGCTTCTTCAAGATAAATTTTTAATGTGATTATTTCTTTTTCAAGTCCTTTCTCTTCTTGACCAAACTCTGACTCAAGCCAGTTTAGATCATTAGTTATTTCCTTAAGATGATATGTCAATATATTCTCCCTCATTTCTTCTTCTTCCTTATGTGCTTCTATGTTGGCTGCCAAATACTACTTTTGATATTCAATATTTTCTTCGATCTTTCTGGATTCTTCTAGCTGAGTTATTAAGTTCTCAATGATGTGTTGGGATTCTTAAAAAATGTGAACACTTTCCTTTTGTTTCATCAATTCTTTTTTGAGTGACTTATTTTCTTCTCTTAGTTCATCTAAAGCACTAATCAATTCTGCTTCGTAATTTTCTTCCTTTTCAATTATATTTTCTGTCTCATTTCCTACATGGAATTTTATTTCAAGATTTCCATGTTTTTCACAATTAAAGAAAAAGAACATACCTCTGGTGATTATGTACTCTTCATCTTTTGAATCTGTTTGACATGGTGAAAATAATTCTTCTTGATTTGTATCTGCATCTTCTTTTCCATTTTATGAATCTTCGATGGGTGTAGAATATATGTCATGTAACTTATCCCAAATTTCTTTGGTTGATGAACATTTACCAACCTTTTCTCTTACCATATTAGGTAATCCTTCCCAAATGAAATCCATTGCTATTTTTTTATTCTTCTTGAATCCCTTCTTGGCTACAGTCTTTTCCCCTTTTGAACTATCATGTCCTCTAACAACTGATAGCCAAATATAATGTCCTCGTTGTTGTTGGGAAAAATACCCTACGGACTAGAAAACTAGGGTCAAACTTGCATGCAGATTTTGACCGTAAAGAAATTACTTTTTAACCTACCACCCAAAACTTAAACCCCTCTTTCACAATACATACATGGAAATGAACTACCAACCTTGTTACTGATGTTTGGTGTAGATCCTCCGTTACGCTTTTGTCCGTTTGTTGGTGCTGCTCCTTCCAACGATAACTTTCAATCAAAACAAACAACGATACATGCATGCTACTTTTATACTTGAGGGTTAGAAATTAAGCACAAATTAAACAAATCATAGATAACTCATGCATTGGGACGGGAAAAGTATTCTTTTATTATTTTAAAAATGAATCAACTTACAATCAAAGTCGAGACTGGCCATCGCTCCTTGATCCTGATACTGGCCTCCTCCTCTTCTTTTGTCCTCCAACTGCTTTACGTTAATTCTCCTTTGGCTTGAGGAAAGGCTAAAGGGTTGGGACAATGGATTCGGCAAATGGGCAGAGTTTCTTCGCTCTATTCTTCCTCCTCCAAATGGTACCCCTACCCCTTCTTTTATAGGCTATAAGGAGCTAGGGTTTTGGACGACCTCTCGGTCATGCATGGTCGGCAGTTTCAATTAACTGACCCATATCTTTTTGTCCCGTCGACAACTTTCCTATTTTTGTGTTTTGTTAGGTACACGCGGGTTGTAGTGGGCCTGCCAGCGTGTACACGCGTGCAGTAATGGGTTAGGGCGCGTGGGCCTTAACACAAGAGGATTTTCAAAGAGTTTGTTCAGCATAATTTTGGCAAAGAAGGTATATGAGTTGTCCTGATGCCAGGTAAGCATGTGTGGTAGAATTTAGGGTTATAACAGATGCCCCCTAATGTGTGAGGTTATAAGAGCATCTGATGGCCGAAATACATTACCAATCTTTTACCAATCTGTACTGATAGGCTGAATGAGTGAGCCCAAGAATCAGGAACCAGAGGGTGTCGTCTGCAAAATAACAAATGTCTCACCAAGGCGGGCATACCCATGCTCAGGATAAAATAGAACAATGGCTACCAATCAAATACACTGTAGATCCATGTCAAATAACTATAAAGAGTAGCCCCGAATAATACACAGTGGAGCTACATCTCGAAATCAGAAAGATATACATATAGAGTATCCATCTCCCAGAAGCTGATTCGGCTTGATGGTTGTACTTAAGAGCTCGAGCAACAACTTCAAAATCTTCTAAAACTCGGGTAGGAGTGTAATATGAGTGTACGACTACACTACCTAGAGGTCTTCGATGACTTGTCAGTTATGGACTTGATAATCTTGATGTTCGGACTGAAGGCTTCAGTGATTTCAAATAAGGACTTGATTGGACATTCAGGATGGCTGGGTATGCGGACAAGAGACATATTGCAGAGGGGCCGACTCAGGATTAGTGACAAACTTCCCTTGTACAATAACACGACAAGTGATAAGACTCAGGTAGCATATATGTTAATCATAAGTCTACGAAGCAGGAGGCAACGCAAACTCTCCATATGTTTGGAAGAGTAACCAAATGGCGGAGGACACAACTCTATATAGCGAGAAAAGCTTCTTAAGGTCGTACTACATCCCATAGTTTGATGATCAAACAGACATATGTGCTTTATCCAAGGGTGACTCATGATGCTGCCAATAAAGAAAATACCTTTCCCATCCCCTTTTGGGGGTATATTTGATTTTTTTGTTCTTTTTGATCATTTTTGAAAAAGAATAAAGGAATATTACGTTACAATGGAGGAACGAGTACGAAAAACATACAAGATCAAGGAACAAGGACAAGACTGATGTTCTGGTGAAATAATACTCGGGAAAAATCCTCCGGCAGCCAAAGGTGTTCAGATGCAGAAGCAAACTGTCACAAGGCTGATGGATACGGTATGCAAATGCGGTTGATAGAACACACAATGGTAACGTCCTTCGATATAAGTTTAACGAGCCCAAAGAAGGTAAGCTCGGTGATTTTTCATATTTAGAGAGTCTGAAAAAAGAAGAAAAGGAGACTCCGCTGGGGTACCTTTTTCAAAGATAGTCTAGTCGCTTCGAAAAAGGGACAAACTAGCACCGATTAGACGTCGATTTAGAACCATTTTAACGAGTGTGACAAGGACAAGATCACTCGGCTATTTTTTCACTTTTAAGGAGTCTGGAAAAAGCTTAACTATGGACTCCGTCAGGAATATTCTTCTGGACCAATTTAACGAGTGTGAAAGAATAAGGTCACTCAGAGATCTTTTGAATTTTAGGGAGTCTGAAAAGAGCTTAACTATGGACTCCATGGGGGTTTCTTTTTCGTAAATTTAGTCCCTCAGGCCCAAAAAAGGAATAAAATTATACCTGAGGATACTCTTCTAAAGAATGAGAATTCAATAGAGTATTCCTTTGTTTGTATAGTTGACCGTCCAGACCAAAAAAGGGGTAAACTACCGCCGGACAGACGTGACTTCAAATTTCAGTTTAACGAGCGTGAAAGGTCACAAGATCGCTTGGCAATCTTTTCATTTTTAGAGGGTCTGAAAAGGGCTTAAAAGGAGACCCGTTATGTTTTGGGAGTCCGTAGAATAAGAAAAAGAGTGAAAAAGAGCCATGCAAATGAGGCTCAAACTCATATTCAGGAAAGACTATATGGACTCCCGAGCCTACAGTGTTGTGAGAAACAGCATGGACACCATAATGCAACCAGGAACTACCTAGGGCATCCATGTTTTGGTAAGCTCTACCACCAAGTCGCGACACTTCTAGAGAAGATATGATGGTTCTGTGTCACAACCAGATGGGATCGATCCTATAGCATAAGAAAAAGGCAACAAGATGCAAAATTTGGGGTGATATCCTAACCTATATGCTTAAGTTGATTTTNATATATATATATATATATATATTTCGAAACTCAAAAAAAAGTGTCCCAATACCCGATCAAATCCCTCCCATATAACTCCTGGATCACTCTAAATGGTTTTTGGTATAAAGAAATTGATAAGGGGGGCCATAAAAGTGACAAAAAGAGGCCAAAAAGTCTATAAATAGAAGTTGGCATCTCATTATCACCATTGTTGATTTGGAAATTGACTCTGGAGCCAAAAGACCCCCTTTGCCAAAGATCGTGATTCCGAGAGCTACAGTGGACGAAACAGACTTCTGCTTGGACCAATTAATTACAAACTCCTTTATCTAGATATTCAATACTTCCATTTTAGCATTTAACTTATTTTTTGGGTGGGCGTCGACCTCAAAAAGGTGGGCCCTAAGTACACACGGGTTGTCCAGAAACAACCCACATGTACACGCGTCCAGAGCAAATCCTGCACGCGTGTACACACGACTGTCACCTCTACAGACCGCGTGTGCCCCCCCTCGAATGATGAAAAAGCAAATGGAAAGAAGTATTGACCCTCCTTTACCTTGTTGTGTTGGCAGGATGTATGTCAAGTGGAGGGAAAGGGAGCACGAGGCCTCCAATGAGTTAGTTGCTGCAGATCCGGATGTTGTGGCCATGTTGATGCAGTGTGGTTTGTTAAAATTCTTTTTATGTCTGTTTATGCACGCGCAACCAAGGCTACTGAATGCCTTGCTTGATTACTGACACCCTGACGCAGAGGCGTTCATGCTAGACGGTAAATCTTTGGTGCCCACCACCAAGGATATTTATTTACTTTTTGACTGGCCTCTCAAGGAGAGGGGAACCAGTCAACTTTCAGACTTTTCCTGTGGGGCCGAGCAAGGTCTCAGAGCTGATAGCTGAGTACTGTGAGGTTGGGACCGATCGTAGAGGTTCTTCGGTACCTATTAGCAAGATTACCAACCTCACACTACAGACTATCTTATTTCTTATTGGACGGATTACCGACTCAGCAGCCGTGCATCAAGCTTCGCACGCACAGATGAATTGTGTTATCCAGTGCATGAATACACAAATTTTTTATTGGAGTACCACACTGCTAGAGTGTATGAAGAGGCAATTGATAGATTGCTGACAGCGGACACAGAGGAACTTCGGGTTCGGGACTATCTTGTGTTCGTTCTTTTTCGAGAGAGTTTCGTGCTTCAGTCCTCGGCTTCCAGTACGAGGACATATGGCCACTTTCCCCGCAGTATGCAGATGGGAAGTGTTACTACCGCGATAGGGTGGCAGAAGGACCGTTGAGGCCATCGACGATGACTTTTTTGCTTGGCTGTCATGACAGATCCCTGCTATCGAGGACTAGCCATATGTGGGGATCGACTTTTCGAGAGATCCAGAGATACCTGTGCCTCCTGGTGAGGAGCGAGGGGAGATGGGTAAGTCTCCACCTGTATAGTTTTTTTGTTTGCATATGTAATTTTTATGTCTTTATATATATATATATATATATATATATATATCATGTTTTTGTATGCCAGAGTATTTGATGGGTGAACGTTTATTGTATGCAGACGTGGGACCCATGTGACCTGCCGACTTTGCACGGAACAGGCATCGCCCATGGTCGAAAGCCGCAGCTGCCGCCGCTGGGGGAGAAGCAGTAGTAGGGAACCTCCCAGCAGGAGAGTCCTAGAGGGTCCTTAGGTGAATTGAGTGGAACTTTACTGCGCTCACTCACACAGTCCTGATGGCAGAGATAGAGGACTTGCTGCCATCCATGCAAACTCATGTTGTGGGTGATCAGGGGATCAAATTTTGCTCAATTTTCAAAGTGCTCGGAATGCGACGAAAATAGTGCCATTGCATCCGTCTCGTCTTCCTGATTCTGACAGTATATTTACTTTCTCAAACGGAGTCCGTATGGAGGAGATATAGCGATCTGTCCGCCAAGCCAAACAGGGAAACATTTTGGGATGCTAACTGTACCTGTCTGTACAGTCCGTACAGTCCGTACGGTGATGTGGCAGGGCTGTACCATCCATACAATGATGTGGCATCTAATGACATGGCAGGATACGATTGGTTTTCAGGAGTGAATGATGTGATGACACGTGTCATTTTATGATTGGTGGTTTGATGCCACGTGGCCCAATCAGGGGCTGCCACGTGGCACCTTTATATTGGTCAGTTCTGGTATGAAAAATATATTGGAGGCCACAGGGTTCGACCCCCGGACCTCCCCACAATCAACACCTTCACCCGAACACCCGACCATTGGGCCATACATTGGTTCTTATTATATGTATGTGATTAAATACATTTGAATTTGAAAATTTGTAATGTGGGCGGGGGGTCGGGCCGGGGCTTAGCCCCATGCCGTGGTCATCTGTAATAGCATATAACCATGCGCTATAATACAAATAATGGCGCGGGTGTATAACATATATAACATAGTTTTATAACCATTGTATTAATTTGCGCGAGGGTTTAACATTATAACCCACGAGTTATAACATTGTATTATGAAATATTTGCGCGGGGTTTATACCATTGTGTTGTGTTGCGCACGGTTATAATATTTGCGCGGGGTTCAAACTATATCACCATGGTTTTTCATACGACCAAGAGCGCGGGAGGTTATGCCTATTCCAACGAACTAACCACCATTTTCCAAAGCACGTAGTCCTATGCGCCATATGCCCAGGTGTCGAGGCGGTTAGGGGATGGAGGCACCTTAACCATCCTACAGTTTGCATCGTTGGCGCAGTTGCACCCGGTGCTGGGTTTTTATGCTTAAAATAGCATGTGAGCCAGGTTCAATCAAGAAAGGTGTGAATTGTAGAACCAGAGACAACAAGCTTGGAGAAGGAAACTTCCAGGAAGCCTATCTTTCTCATTTTTCGACCGTTTCAGGTCTCAAAAGAGCCCAGAAAGGGGTTTTGGGATGCTGGGAAGCCATTGAAGCAGTCGGTTTGTCAGTTTGAGCATTGTAAGACATGTGTTTGAGCACTTTTCGAGCAATTAATAATAATGATCCATTGGAAGCTAGACCAGGAGATGTAGCCCAGAAGAGGGGTGAACTCCTTTATCAATTTCTGTGCACATGTGTTTATGTTCAATGTTTATGCTGTTGTCTATGTGTATTTTGCATAAGTAATCCTTAATTTATGTGTTGAAAATTGATCCTGTTTCTTTAAACACATAACATTTCACTTGCAATAATTTATTCAAGTTTTTCAAGTCTTCTTCAATTTTTACATCAAGTTGGTATCAGAGCACTGGTTTTGAAGACTTGATTGTTTGCAAGTTTTGTTTCTGATGCTCACAAGTTTGAAACTCACAAGAGGAGAAGGTCAACTTGTGGAGCCAAGTTCTTATCCGACAAGGAGGAAGCAGTTTCATTCACTGCAAGTTGCAGAGAGACATTCACCAAGCATGGCACATGCAGAAGATCATGAACGTGTTCTGAATGAAGAAGAAGACTTCAGGCAGACTATCATACAGTTGAGAGATATGATAAAGGTCATGATGGAATGGAACATGATATCACAGGGTGAAGGCTCTAATCCTTCAATGCATAAGGAAGGCGGTGGTGACAAGACTCCAGGCAGAGATGGAGGGAATGGTGTTTCTCCACCACCCTCTCCTCCATCATCATAATCTTCTTCTTCTTCTTCTACAAGTTCGAAACATCTTCCCAATGGGCATGGTAAAACTCTTTCGCAAATTCCTTCATTAAAGCTTGATATAAAATTTGAGTTTCCACTTTATAATGGAGAAGTTAATGCTGAAAAGTTAGATAACTGGATACGTCAAATTGAAGTCTATTCTAGAATACAAAAGATTCAAGATGATGAGACCAAAATTCAGTTAGCTTCATTAAGATTAGATGGATCAACACTTATTTGGTGGGAATCTAAGACACAGGAAGAAATGAAAAAGAATGGAATTTTTTTTCTTTCTTGGAATGATTTTATAATAGCAATTAAAAAACAATTTTATCCATTAGCGTATAAACAAAAGGCAACCATGGAATG